>SJYV01050014.1:97922-158887 GCA_006410875.1 Neotragus pygmaeus
TCATTTGCTATTATTTTCTCCCATTCCGAAGGCTGTCTTTTCACCTTGCTTATAGTTTCCTTTGTTGTGCAGAAGCTTTTAAGTTTAATTAGGTCCCATTTGTTTATTTTTGCTTTTATTTCCAGTATGCTAGGAGGTGGATCATAGAGGATCCTGCTGTAATTTATGTCAGAGAATGTTTTGCCTATGTTCTCCTCAAGGAATTTTATAGCTTCTGGTCTTAACATTTAGATCTTTAATCCATTTTGAGTTTATTTTTGTGTATGGTGTTAGAAAGTGTTCTAGTTTCATTCTTTTATAAGTGGTTAACCAGTTTTCCCAGCACCACTTGTTAAAGAAATTGTCTTTAATCCTTTGTATATTCTTGCCTCCTTTGTCAAAGATAAGGTGTCCATAGGTGAATGGATTTATCTCTGGGCTTTCTATCTTGTTCCATTTTGAATGGACATTTTAAATATTGTTTATTTGTTACTGAGAGTTGTGTTACCCATATACTCTGAATTCATATTAACTTCCAGACATAAATTGATTTGCAAATATTGTCTCCCATTTCATAGATTGCCTTACTCTATAGATTGGCCAACCATCTTAAAAATTTAAATCACTTAAAAATCCTAACAGTTGCCCTGTAAATTTGTTTTAAATTTTAGCAATGTGTTGTGTCATATAACAGGAGTGCTGTTTCTCACATTCAAAATCTTACATATCTTCTCTTGAATTTATGCCTAATTTTGTTACCTAGATCTTCTGAATAATGATATAAGTATTAATAGTAGGAAATATTTTGTTACTGATTGTAACAGTTTCAAATATTCCTACTTAGAATAATACTAATTAAAATTTTAAGTATATATGTTTTAGAATAGCTTTAGATTCACAGGATTGCAAACTTAGTACATATATCCTGCATCCACTTTCCATTACTAACAACATTTTACATTACTAATGGACCAATGTAAATATGGCTTTATTACCTAAGGAAAGAAAAGTGACCCCATGGATAAAGTCCATATTTTATCCAGATTGCCTTTGTTTTTAGTTCTTACCCTCTTTTGCTGCTTAAGAGACCCCATTCAGGATACCACATTGCATTTAGTTGTAATATCTCTTTGGGCTTCTCTCAATTGTGCCAAAGAAAAGACTTTCCTTGTTTCTGAAGAATGTTTTGAGACATGCTGGTAAATTGTGTTAACATATAAACTGAGGCATATTAAAACATTTAAGAGTTTATTTGAGCAAAAATGCAGTAGAATTGTGGAGAAGGCAATGGCACCCCACTCCAGTACCCTTGCCTGGAAAATCCCACGGATGGAGGAGCCTGGTAGGCTGTAGTCCATGGGGTTGCTAAGAGTCAGNTTAAAACATTTAAGAGTTTATTTGAGCAAAAATGCAGTAGAATTGTGGAGAAGGCAATGGCACCCCACTCCAGTACCCTTGCCTGGAAAATCCCACGGATGGAGGAGCCTGGTAGGCTGTAGTCCATGGGGTTGCTAAGAGTCAGACACGACTGAGAGACTTCACTTTCACTTTTCACTTTCCTGCATTGGAGAAGGAAATGGCAACCCACTCCAGTGTTCTTGCCTGGAGAATCCCAGGGACGGGGGAACCTGGTGGGCTGCCATCTATGGGGTCGCACAGAGTAGGACACAACTGAAGCGACTTAGCAGCAGCAGCAGTAGAATTGGCAGTGCCAAGCTCAAAGTGATGAGGAGTTCTCTGCTGAGGATAGCTAGGGGAAAGACTTAGGGAGACAAGTTATAGAAGCAAAGAAAGAAAATTATTTGATTGATTGACTGTAAAGCCTAGTTGACTATTTGTGATGTGTTGCAGCTAGGTTTTGATTTCTTAATCTTGAGGCATTTACAGGCTTAGATCTTCCTTTGCTTACACTGGCTACCAAAACATTAGCATCACTTCAGCCTAATAGACTCCTTGTTTAATTAACTTAACAGATGTTTTGTAGCATGCTCCTCTATTGGGATTTGTCTGATTTTTTTTTTCTCGTAATTAGACTGGAATTATTGGTTTTTGAGAGCAAGGCCACATAAGCAAGGTATCATTTTTATGACATCATATGATGTACATACCATAAGCTACAGACTTATTACCATCCATATTGACCTTAATTATCTGCCTGAGGTAGTGTTTGTGAAATTTCTCCACTGTAAAGTTACTCACCATCTCTCCTTTCACATTGCACTTTTGAAATCAAGACAGTTAGTACAATTTACATTTAAGTAATGAGGAGTTATGATCCATCTCCAGGGTGAAATATCTATATACATTATTTGGACTATATCCACATGGAAAATTTCTTTTTTCTATTTATTTACTTATGAAATTATTTATGTCAGTATGGACTCAAGAATATATATTTTTTTTATTTTGAATTATAATCTAGTACAAATGTACTTACTTTTTTACTCAAATTGTTGTAGCTTTGACCATCAGAAGCTCTTTCACCTGACATTCAAGTCTCTGACATAACACCACCACTGTGTGTATACATGTCTCTGTGTGTGATCATGAGTTGTGTACTAAACTATAAATTATCCTCTGGCACTACAAGATGCTCCAGGCTCATCTTATGCATTTCCTTTACTACATTAGTCCTACAATCAATAGCCCTTGATTATTATTTTGGAGATGGTACTAGAAATTGTAATCCAGGTNGTGTATACATGTCTCTGTGTGTGATCATGAGTTGTGTACTAAACTATAAATTATCCTCTGGCACTACAAGATGCTCCAGGCTCATCTTATGCATTTCCTTTACTACATTAGTCCTACAATCAATAGCCCTTGATTATTATTTTGGAGATGGTACTAGAAATTGTAATCCAGGTATCAACCATGAACACTGCTACTGAGTTTCATTGCTTCTAGGCACTTTTAGCTCATAGAGCAAGAAAATAAATGTATAGAGCTAACCTATATATAAGCATACATCTGTAACTCTGTCTATATCTAGCCATCCATATACACGTGTTCATACTGACTTCTACAATTTTAATCCATTATCCCATGGGTCATTATAGTCTCACACCTATGATTACGAATAAATGCCCACTCTAAAACTGAAAAACCTGACTTTCACCTTTTACTATCCATTTCCTTAATGGTTTAATTCCTCTGAGCATGTATAGCACTGTCAGAATTATTAACCTATGTCCCCATGGAAATAACTTTATCAAATAGAAAACTAAATCATAATGTTTACTGTATAATTCCTTTTGCCTTCAGTTTAAATAGTTCATGACATAGTCATTCAGGTCAGCACATTTTATTTTACTCTCTTTAATTAGTGCTATAAATTGAAAATTTGATCCCTCCCAAATCATGTATTGAAATCCTAACCCCCAATCATGATAATATACGTAGATAGATCTTTTGGGAAGTGATTAGGTCATGAAGAAGGAGACTTCATGAATGGCATTAGTGACATTATACTAAAAGAGATCCCACAGAGCTTCTCCTTCCACTGTGTGAGGGCACAAGAAATTTGCAACTCAAAGAGACCCCTCATTCAATCACGCTGGTTGATCTTGGACTTCCAGTCTCCAGGTATATGGAGAAACAATATATTTCTGCTATTCATAAGCTGACTAGCTTGTGGTATTTTGTGATAACAATCGAAATGGACTAAGACAGTGAAAAAGGTTGTGAAATATTTGTGAAATACAGGTGATTTACTTGTCATTCTGCATTTTATTCTATGCACCCTTGAACTCCAAAATAATATATTCTTAAAAATTTTAAATACATTAAATTTCAACAGATTTTGGCAAAGGCACAATGTCATATAACTGCAGTTACATATCATAGAGAACAGGTTAACCTCTGAAAAATTCCCTATGCTCTATCTTTTCAAATTTCCTCTCCCCTGCCCTCACAGTACGGCATGCTTCTATTTGTCTCTCTATACTTTTGCCTCTTCCAGAGCGGTATGTAATTGAAATCATAGAACTCATACGTTTTTCACAATGACATCTTTTACTTAGTAATATGCATTTAACCTTCATCAATGTCTTTGATGACTTGATAGTCATTCTTATTGCTGAAAAAAATTCAACTGTATGGATATCACACAGATTTTCTGCAGTCCATTTACTTATTGGAGGACATAATGCCACTCTCATTTTTAGGCAATTATGAATAAACCTGCTATAAACATTTATGCAGTTTTTTGGTGGACGTAAGTTTTCAAATCAGTTTGATAAGTACCTAAGTGTGTGACTGCTGGTTGATAATCTATGGTTAACTTTGTAAGTCACAGTCAAACTCTTCCCAAGTGGTTGTACCATTTTTCATTCCCAATTGTAATAAGTGAGAGTTCTAGCTATTCCTCATCCCCAACAGGACTGTTGCATCTGGGTCATTCGAATAGGCATTTACCAGTATCTTGATGCTTTAATTTGCAATTCCTTAATTATATTTGATGTTCATAATCTATACTTATTTGCCAGTTGTATATCTTCTTAGGTTAGGTATCTGTTCTGTTTGCCCATTTTGAAGTTCTCTTTCTTGCTGTTTAGTTTTATGAATTTTTTCTAACTTGAATATCAGGAGCTTTACTATGTATATGCATTTCGAATATTTTTCCCAGTCAGTGGTTTGTCTATTTAACAGTGGCTCTGAGAAAGAAGTTTTAAATATTGATAAAGTACTACATGTCAATCTTTTCTTTCATGGATGTTGATTTTGGTGTTGCATCTAAAATCTCATCNAATATCAGGAGCTTTACTATGTATATGCTTTTCGAATATTTTTCCCAGTCAGTGGTTTGTCTATTTAACAGTGGCTCTGAGAAAGAAGTTTTAAATATTGATAAAGTACTACATGTCAATCTTTTCTTTCATGGATGTTGATTTTGGTGTTGCATCTAAAATCTCATCACCAAACTGAACATCACCTAGATTTTCTTCTAGTTTTCTACTAGAAGTCTTATAGTTTCACACTGTACATTTAGATCTACATTCCAGTTTGAGTCAATTTCTATAAAATATGCAAGGTCCATGTCTAGGTTATTGCTATCATTTTGTATATTTTGTGGGACAACATATTTTTTTCATAGCTATTTTTTGAACAATGATGAGAATGAATCTCATCTTTTCTAAAGGATTTTGCCTTCATTTACCATTTTATTCATATTGGGTAAGAATATTTTGTACATGATTTTTGTTGTAGCTATATTCATATATGTGACTGACTTTTAATTTTCCAGTTAACTATTGTATACCAATAATATTCTTGAATCATATAATTCATTGGAGAATATCCTTATTCTAGTATTTATTTTAAACTTTTTTTATATTGGAGTATAGCTGATTAAAAATATTGTTATAGTTTCAGGTGGACAGCAAAGGGACTCAGCCATACATATCCTTATTATATTATTATTTAAAAGGTTTTGTATAGGAATTATCCTATGGCTCTTCACTGTAGGCAGATACATATCCAATAATTCAATTTCTTTGGTAATGAGAGGGCTTTTCAGTATTTATATTGTATTTATATACATGCTTCATAGAATGAGTAAATTTTTTTAAGTGAGATGCTACTTTATATTACAAAGAACAGAGATTATCTATGTTTCACAGAGGGTGTGTGAAATGTGGACCAGTTTACATAAGCTCAGCTTGTACTGCTTGAAGTATGTTTTCAGATGGAATGGGAAAGATTCTGTCCTTTTCTAGACAAAGGATACCCAGTGTAGTAAGTAATTATCATAATACATCACAGTGAATCACATCTTGTGTCCAAACATGCATGCCATATAACTGCTGTGGGTCTTCTTATGAGAAATAATTATTCATATTCTTGAATCTGGACTGGTTGAGGCTTCTATTGACAATATGATGTGGCAGAAGAGATAGATGATTCTGGAACATAGAACATAAGAGGGCTTGCACCCTCTGCTCTCATTTTAGAAACTCGAGAACTTTATGTATGAAGTACAGTCTAAATGACTTGAGGTAAGAGGTCATATGGCAGAAAATGGAGGCATCCAGCAGGAATGATCTTGGGACTTTTTGTTCAATCCATCCATGGGGTGAATATAGTTATGAGTGTTTTTGGCCTCATAAAAATGCCACATGCTACACTTAAAAAAAAATCAGTCTTCATCTCATGAATTTCAATTTAGCCACTTTTACATCTTTTCCATAGTTTCCACACTCATTATATATGTTGCTTTTGTTGTTCGGTTCCTAAGGCATATCTGACCCTTTGCAACACCATGGACTGCAGCTTGCCAGGCTTCCCTGGACTTCACTGTCTTCCAGAGTTTGCTCAAACTCATGTCCATTGAGTCGACGATGCCATCCAAACTGCTTCTCTGTTGCCCTCCTCTCCACCTGCCCACAATCTTTCCCAGCATCAGGATCTTTTTCAATGAGTCTACTCTTCTCATCAGGTGGCTGAAGTATTAGAGCATGAGTTTAGCATCATCTTTCCAATGAATCCAATGAATATACAGGGTTGATTTCCTTTTGAGTAGACTGGTTTGATCTCTTTGTAGTCCAAGGGACTCTTAGGAGTCTTATCCAACACCACAATTTGAAACCATCAATTCATTGGTGCTCAGACTTCTTTGTGGTCCAACTCTCATATCTGTACATGAATACTAGAAAAAACATGGCTTTGACTATACAGACCTTTGTCAGCAAAATGATGTCTCTGCTTTTTAATATACTATCAAGGTTTGTCATAGCTTTTCTTCCAAGGAGCAAGCAAGTTTTAATTTCATGGCTTCAGCCACTGTCTGCAATGACTCTGGAGCCCAAGAAAATGAAATCTGATAGTGTNAATGATGTCTCTGCTTTTTAATATACTATCAAGGTTTGTCATAGCTTTTCTTCCAAGGAGCAAGCAAGTTTTAATTTCATGGCTTCAGCCACTGTCTGCAATGACTCTGGAGCCCAAGAAAATGAAATCTGATAGTGTTTCCACTTTTTCCCCATTTATTTGCCATAAAGTGATGAGAGATTTTGCCATGATCTTTGTTTTTTGAACGTTGAGTGTTAAGCCAGCTTCTTTACTGTAGACTCTTGAGAGTCCCTTGGTCTGCAAGAAGTTCCAATCAGTCAGTCCTAAAGGAAATCAGTCCTGAATATTCATTGGAAAGACTGATACTGAAGCTGAAACTGCAAAACTTTGGCTACCTGATGCAAAGAATTTATTCACTAGAAAAGACCCTGATGCTGGGAAAGATTGAAGGAAGAAGGAGAAAGGGACGAGAGAGGATGAGATGGTTGGATAGCATCATCGACTCAATGGACATGAGCTTGAGTAAGCTCCAGTAGTTGATGATGGACAGGGAAGACTGGCATGCTGCAGTCCATGGGGTCGCAAAGAGTTAGACACAACTAAACGACTGAACGGATCTGAACTTCACTCTCCTCTTTCACCTTCATCAAGAGGCTCTTTAGTTTTGCTTTATTTTCTGCCAATAAATTGTTATCATCTGGATATCTGAGACTGTTGATATTTCTCCTGGCAATCTTGATTCCATGTGATGGATTNGACTGAACGGATCTGAACTTCACTCTCCTCTTTCACCTTCATCAAGAGGCTCTTTAGTTTTGCTTTATTTTCTGCCAATAAATTGTTATCATCTGGATATCTGAGACTGTTGATATTTCTCCTGGCAATCTTGATTCCATGTGATGGATTCTTGGAGTGTGGGTCATGAGTTGTCCAGTCAAATGGGTTGTGAGTCATCCAGCCCAGCATTTCACATGATGTACCCTGCGTAGAAGTTAAGTAAGCAGGGTGACAATATTCAACTTTGTCATACTCCTTACCCTATTTGGAACCAGTCAGTTGTTCAGCTCCTGGTTCTAACTGCATACAGGATTCTAAGAAGACAGGCAAGGTGATCTTGTATTCCCACCTCTTTAAGAATTTTCCACATGTTTTTTATGATCCACACAGTCAAAAGCTTTAGCATAGTAAATGAACCTCCCCCGCCCCCCGCCCCACCTTTTTTTCTGGAATTCTCTTGCTTTCTCTATGATCCAGTGAATGTTGGAAATTTGATCTCTGGATCCTCTCTTGCCTTTTCTAAATCTAGTTTGTACATCTGGTTCATGTGCTGCTGAAGCCTAGCCTGAAGGATTTTGAGCATAATCTTGCAAACATGAGAAATGAGCGCAATTGTACAGTAGTTTAAATATTTTTTTGGCATTTCCCTTCTTTGGGATTGGAATGAAAACTGACCTTTTACAGTCCTGTGGCCACTATTGAGTTTTCCACATTTCCTAAGATATTGAGCGTAGCACTTTAACAGCATCATCTTTTCCAGCTAAAACTCCATTACCTCCACTACTTTTGTTGGTAGTAATGTGCCCTAAGGCACATTTGACTTCATACTTCAGGAATCCATCACCTGGATAAATTACCTCCAGGAATTTCATCATCTCCTCTAACACTGTCCATAGTATTCCTAAGGACTACTTGACTTCACACACCAGGATGTCTGGCTCCAAGCGAGTGAGGATAACATCATGGTGATCCAGTTCATTAAGATCTTTTTCATATAGTCCTGTGTATTCTTGTCACCTCTTTATCTCTTTGGCTCTGTTAGGTACTTTTTTTTTTTTTTTGGTCTTTATTGTGCCCATTCTTTCATGACATTTTCCCTTGATATCTCCAATTTTTTTGAAGAGATCTCTTGTCTTTCCCATTCTATTGTTTTCCTCTATTTCTTTGCATTATTCATCAAGGTCTTTTTTATTTCGATGTGATATTCTCTGGAACTCTGCATTCAACTGGGTATATATTTTCCTTTCTTCCTTGTCTTTTACTTCTTTTCTTTCCTCAGCTATTTGTAAAGCTTCCTCAGACAACTATTTTGCCTTCTTGCATTTCTTTCTTTTGGTTGGTTTAGGTCACTGCCTCCAGTACAATTATGAACCTCTGTCCATAGTTCTTCAGTCACTTTATCTGCCAGACCCAATCCCTTGAATCTGTAACCTCAACTGTATAATCATCAGGAGTTTGATTTAGGTCATACCTGAATGGCCTAGTGGTTTTCCCTACTTTCTTCAATTTAAGCCTGCATTCTGCAATGAGGAGCTCATGATCTGAGCCATTATCACCTCTAGGTTTTGTTTTTGCTGACTTTTCCAGCTTCTTCATCTTTGGCTACAGACAATATAATCAATCTGATTTTATTATTGACCATATGGTGTTGTCCATGTATAGAGTAGTCTCGGGTCATTAGAAGACAGTGTTTGCCATGACCAGGGTGTTCTCTCAGCAAAACTTTCTTAGCCTTTGCCCTGATTCATTTTTACTCCAAGGTCAAACTTGCCTGTTACTCCAGGTAGCTCTTGACTTCCTACTTTTGCATTCCAATCCCCTATGATGGAAAGAACATCTTTCTTTCTTTCCAAAATGGCCTCATGTGAAGACCAACAGCAGTCTCTGTTCCTTTCTGGATATGCCTTACTGTTGATGTGACAGCCAGAACTTATAGACCACAACATTAAAATCATGCCCAGAGGAAATTTATCTAAGAAACACAGATATTTTCTTCACAAGGTAATCATTCTGCTTAAGAATATTACATAGAACTTGCATAAATATGTGAAAAATGCAGCAACCAATAGACACTGAAATTGACACTTTTTTCCATATGAGCCCTGAAATCAAGAAGACAGAATGCAGCCTTGTTCAATCTTACCTGGAAACCTGAAAGTCCAGGAAATCAAAATTTTAACAGTTCTTCATATGTCTCTTATCGAGGGCAAAATTGCCCTGAGTATTGATTTAAGGCTTATAAATAATTTTTTGCTAGTTAAATTCTCAAACATGGAATCCATAATTAATGAAGAGTGACTGTATATGACATATATGTGGGCATTTCCAAATACAAATACTTTTGCATAGTAGAAATAATTAGAGTTGCTAGATGTGGAATTCCCCAGTTGAAGTAAAAAAAAATGTGACATATCTTCTGTAGATAACCAGGGAATAGTGACAGCCAGGAGTGCAATGTGGTATAAAAATTCCAATTTCCATGACTATTTGAAGAAGTTGAACCCCAACTTGGGCTTCAAGGTGTTGCTAGTGGCAAAAGAATCCACTTGTCAATGCAGGAAACATAAGAGACATGGGTTTGATCCCTGGGTCTAGAAAATCCCCTGGAGGAGGGCACGGCAATCCACTCCAGGATTCTTGTCTGGAGAATTCCATGAACAGAGGGGCCTGAAAGGCTACAGTCCATGGGAGTCACAAAGAGCTGGACATGACTCAGACAACTTAGCACACATGTATTAACCCCACCTGGGCAACCTGTTAATAGAATAGCCTTAGGCAAGTAGCTCATCATTTCTGACTCTGAATCTCATTTGCTCTCTTGTAAAACAACAAAACAACAAAATATAATCTACTAGGATATGCTATTTCTAGGATTTAAAAATATATGTGTTATATATATATATTATATATATATTCTCCCTAGGAACAGTAGTTCAGTGTTCACTGATTTAATGTTAATGGAGATTAAAAAAAACTACCATGAATAATGAAAACTAACTGTATATATGTGTGTTTATGTGTTTTGTATAAATATATAAGTATGTAATTATATGTTTTGTATAAAATATGTAATTATATATTTCATACATATATACAATTGTGTGTCTGTGTGTTTACAGACCACATTGATGAAATATTATATCCATTCAATAGACCATTATTCAGTTGCAAAAAAAGGTACAGACTACTGACACAGGCTCAAATACATTATGTTCTGTGAAAGTAGCCAGACACAAGAGACTATGCTAGGATTCCATTTACATAAAATGCCCAGAAAATATAAATTTATTGAGTTATTCTCTCAATAAATAAGTACATTATTGGTGGCTGGGAGTTAGTGGTAGGAGTGGGAATTATCTGTAAAGAGGCATAAGGGAATTTATTGTAGAGAAGGAAATGTCCTAGAAATGATATGTTGATGGTCATATTACTTGGTAAAGTTGTTAAAAATAATCATAGAATTGTACACTGAAATTGTTGAATTTTATGACATAAATCTGTTGTTTACTGTAACTGTTTTATATTAAAGCTGTTATAAATAATAAGGGTGATTTTTTAGTGAGTTATTTTACTCTTGGGGATATCTACTTTGTAATCACCATCTAGAGTTCACAAATAATGCTTTCCTTAGTTTCCTGAATTATATTTATTGAATCCCATGCTATGCATCGCTTGTCTTACTCTCTCTTCTGTGTCACTGTTTATTCTTGTTACCTGTACATTTGATGTTAAAGCCACTGTAGCGTTTCTGAAGTCCACTATATGTCCAAAATGTANACCCAAAGCAATCTACAGATTCAATGCAATCCCTATCAAGCTACCTACGGTATTTTTCACAGAACTAGAACAAATAATTTCAAGATTTGTATGGAAATACAAAAAACCTCGAATAGCCAAAGCAACCTTGAGAAAGAAGAATGGAACTGGAGGAATCAACTCTATCATCTTTTTAATGTATCAGTTAATTTAAAAAAATCATCGGCTACTGTGTGCTTGCACAATACCAATTTCTGAGGATGAAATACTAACTAAAACAGACATCCTACCTATCCTTTGGGCTCACCTGATGGTTCAGACAGTAAAGAATCTTCCTGCAATGTGGGAAACCTGGAGAAGAGAATGGGTACTTTCCCCAGTATTCTTGCCTGGAGAAGTATATGAACAGAGGAGCCTGGTGAGGCTTCCGCAAAGAGTCAGACACAACTGAGCAACTAAGCACTGGAGAGCACAGCAGAAAGGTTAATTGCTCAAGAAATTAGAATACTCTCTCTCAATCCTATCTAGCTTATACACACACTCTGAAACAACTGACAGCTTCACTCCACTTAACCATTTGGAGATGAAATGGAGTAAAAAGAAAATAATGCTAAATGCCATGAATTCCTCACTCACTGAACTTCTACCACTGGACCTAAATACAACATCGTATGATTTCTGTGTTTTCTTCACATTAGTAAAGCTGGAAGGTTGTGAGTTGGACCATGACTTGATTCTCAAACCACAACATGGCTCTACTGTTCTTGAAGTTGAAGTCCTTGTGGTTACATTGGAGCTCAGAGCATCATCTGGATAAACTAAGTAAGTTGCTGTTGTAGCTTCTGATTTACTAAGATCAAACTTTGTAGTGCTTTCCACACAAATAAACTTAGAAGCATTATTCTATTTCTGAGAACTAGGATTGTTCTTACCTCATCATCCTGCTAAGACTGTTAAATAACAGGTTTGTTGGCACTGGCTAGATCACAAACACAGAATATAGAATAAATAAATCAGTTTTTGCACTGAAAAATAAAACTTCATGCATATTTCTCTTAAGATGCCAAGAAGACAGGATCAATGATACTGATATCCTATTTACTTTTTGGAATTTTTATTTTTATCTGCAGATCAAGATGCAGGAAAATCCCCATGAATCACATCTGTTTTAATGTCACCTGCATAAACTCAAAGGCAGTATTGACATTCCACTATTGCATTTTTGAAAAAGATATAATAGTGTCATATAATTGTTCTTGCCATGTTTTTCTCTTTTAAATTTCTCTTTATGACATCACATCTGAGCATTTCCTGCTCAGTAGTTATGGCCCTTGTCTCCAGAAATTCATGAGATATTCACAAAATGAAATAGGTTTTAATGAAGTCATTTTGACCATTAATATCTTTGGGTAGCTATGGAATCGCAGAGGAGGTTACTAATGTAATCTGTTGTGGTCAAACTGCCATTCAAACTGGCTATGCTATTTGCATTTCTACCAATAAAAACTGAAGAACTCTTGGCATATAGCAACCCTACTCAAAATTCTTCACTAAAAAAACAAACAAAAAAAAACTGCAATATATATATATATATATATATATATATTAAATCTTCTGATCTCTCTTTTATAAAATCCCTATTTTTCATATGCTATATGAGACACAACAGAGGTAATATCCTTTTTTTATATCAACTGCTCTTAGNGGGAGGGATTGGGGGCAGGAGGAGAAGGGCACGACTGAGGATGAGATGGCTGGATGGCATCACGGACTCAATGAACGTGAATCTCAGTGAACTCCGGGAGATGGTGATGGACAGGGAGGCCTGGCATGCTGCGATTCATGGGGTCGCGAAGACTGAACGACTGAACTGAACTGAACTGAAGATAAATATGTGTTGTATCCATTCAGTTCAGTACAGTCGCTCAGTCATGTCCAACTCTTTGATANTGGACAGGGAGGCCTGGCATGCTGCGATTCATGGGGTCGCGAAGACTGAACGACTGAACTGAACTGAACTGAAGATAAATATGTGTTGTATCCATTCAGTTCAGTACAGTCGCTCAGTCATGTCCAACTCTTTGATACCCCATGAATCACAGCACACCAGGCCTCTCTGTCCATCACCAACTCCCGGAGTTCACTCAAACTCATGTCCATTGAGTTAGTGACACCATCCAGCCATCTCATCCTCTGTCGTCCCGTTCTCCTCCTGCCCCCAATCCCTCCCAACATCAGACTCTTTTCCAATAAGTCAACTCTTCACATGAAGTGGCCAAAGTATTGGAGTTTCAGCTTCATCATCAGTCCTTCCAAAGAACACACAGGACTGATCTCCTTTAGGATGGACTGGGTGGATCTCCTTGCAGTCCAAGGGATTCTCCAGAGTCTTCTCCAACACCACAGTTCAAAAGCATCAATTCTTCAGCACTCAGCCTTCTTCACAATCCAACTCTCACATCCATACATGACCACTGGAAAAACCATAGCCTTGACTAGACAGACCTTTGTTGGCAAAGTAATATCTCTGCTTTTGAATATGCTATCTAGGTTGGTCATAACTTTTCTTCCAAGGAGTAAGTGTCTTCTAATTTCATGGCTGCAGTCACCATCTGCAGTGATTTTGGAGCCCATAAAAATAAAGTCTGACACTGTTTCCACTGTTTCCCCATCTATTTCCCATGAAGTGATGGGACCAGAGGCCATGATCTTAGTTTTCTGAATGTTGAGCTTTAAGCCAACTTTTTCACTCCTGTTTCACTTTCATCAAGAGGTTTTTTAGTTCCTCTTCATTTTCTGCCATAAGGTTGGTGTCATCTGCATATCTGGGTTATTGATATTTCTCCCTGCAATCTGGATTCCAGCTTGTACTTCGAGACCCATATATCATGATCTGTTTAAATCACTGTTATTTCCATTGTATTTCTGCCTCAATAGTCTACTGAAACTTGGGAAATAGGGAACCTGTGTAAGTTTGAAACATGTTTAAAAGAGATTAAAAAGTTTTGAAGTCTTTCTAGCCATTGTCAAACCAAGAAATACAGATATTCCCAAACCTAATTTCTGATTAAAAACACTTGAGGCTTAATCTTCTCTTCCTACATAGAGAAAAATGCATTGAACTTGCAAAGAAAAATTCCCATGTTAGTTATTTTTATTACATGCAACAGTGGCTAGAAAGTAATGTTTAGCAAGCCAGAGGGTGAGAAAATAAATTTTATGAAATATAAGCTATATTTGATGAATAACCTAGAGCTACTCATATATTTTCACTGTGATACTAGTATTTCTGACATTGTCACTAGTACAGAATTTATATGTTTATTTTGAAATTCTTCCCTTTCATAACTAATATAGATATAGGTAAAGATATGATAATATTTATAGAACTTGCTGCAAATATTGGAAGTATACATTAAGAGATATCTCATGAAACAATCACTGCATTTAAGCATTAACAGCAGTGTTAAATAAAAATCTTTTGATTAAGAATTAAAACACCCACACATATTTTAGGCATTTTAAATACTTTTGAAGCCAGAAAAAAGCTTTTATGTTTTCTTATTATTATATAGGGTCTACACTAGTTGTATAGAGATTTCATTTATGTGTTCAGCAGTCACCAAATCTCTTTGCTCTTTGGTCTGTACAGTAAACTATCAAGATACTTACTAAAGTAGCTCATGCTGCTGCTGCTAAGTCGCTTCAGTCGTGTCCGACTCTGTGCAATCCCATAGACGGAAGCCCACCAGTCTCCCCTGTCCCTGGGATTCTCTAGGCAAGAACACTGGAGTGGGTTGCCATTTCCTGCTCCAATAAAGTAGCTCATAGAATTGACTAAATATTGACTTATCAATGCATTGATCCATATAGAAAAACTTCCTTTATTCTTTACCATATAAGTTCTGGAAATTACAGAAGTAACTAATAAGATATGCTTTTATAAATCTTGTTTACTTGGCAAGATAATAAACTAGAACATAAACAGCCAAATAAGACAGATTTTTGTATTCAAAACTGTATGTCACAAATGAAATAGAATAGTAGAAAATAATAGGCCAAAGTGGGGATTCTGTGTGGGTATTTGTGTGTGTGTGTGAGAGAGAGAGAGATGGGTGGGGAGATAAAGATATTTTAGCAAAGGTATTCAGGGAATCTTCTCTGAGTAAGGATATAAAGTATGTCATGAATGCTGAGAAGAAGCTATGTGATGATAGGTTTAAATAACATTCTTTTTTTCCTCTCCACCTTTACTGAGATATAACTGACCTATAGCATTGCATAAATTTAAGGTGTACAGAAGGTTTGTTTGATATACTGATATATTGTAAAATGATTATGACCATAGCATTAGCTAATGCCTCCAGCATGTAACATAATTACCACTTCTTTTTTTTAGGGAGCACATTTTAGATCTATTCTCTTGTGATAGAGGAAAAACAAATGTCAAACTTTTGTATGAAGAAATCTTAGTGTGACGATGGATTAAAAAAAAGTAGAATATAAAGTATAACATACCAGATTCATATCATGAAATAAAGAATGCATAAGAATTGCATTTGTTAAACTTTAAATTTTTTCTATATTTTAATTTATAGATTGATCTGGAGACTATGTATATAGGTGTACAGACTTACAATAAAAATTAACATTTTTATTTACCATGGATAATGATAAAATGAAAAAAAGACATTTTCACAAATGTGCTGACTTACATATATTAATAATTTAGTGTTATTCTAATAAAGTATTGCATGTACAATTATTAGGATAAATTTTAGAAAGGATATATTTCATCTTAAATAGATCTAACAATTAGACAATAATTACTATAATTTATTAAATATTTGAGCTTCTCAGGTGACTCAGAGGGTAAAGAACCTGCCTGCAATGTAGGAGACCTGGGTTCGATTCCTGGGTTGGAAAGATCCCCTGGAGGAGGGCATGACAACTCACTCATTATTCTTGCTTGGAGAATCCCATGAACAGAGGAGCCTGATGTGCTGCAGTCTATATGGTCAGAAAGAGTAGGACATGACTGATTGACTAACACATACATTTAATATTTATCCCAAGTTCTTAGATATTAAATTTGCTATTTAACTGGTAGAAACATATTAAGTTTAATTGAGAGAAAGGGCAAAGGAATGTGACCCTGTATTCCAAGCCTGAAGACTATTATCAAAAGACCTCATAGGTTGTACCTTTTCTTACATCATATATTTGAATGAGGTTGAAAGAAAAGTTCCTGGAAATTAGATACATGAGATTTTGCATTACTGTGTGTTTATTTCAACTATTTAGGATTTAACTCCAAGTTCAGATAAAGTAAGCTATAACATCTAAGCTCTATAACTTGACCCTGATGTAAATAGTTTGTTTAGAGAAAGCAAATAGGTAGGTATCAACTTACAGAGGACAACATTAAACATGTTTCCTCTAAATGAATATACTTAATTTGATTATAATCACTTAATGTTTCTTCACGTGGTAAGAGTTCATTCCAATATGACATTGTTTATACACCATCATTTTCACTTCCTAACAAATTGAATATGCTACAAAATAAAGTTGCCAACTCTGTGAATCAAGACATATTATCTCTCTGAAATATTATTTGTTACACATGATGAACTTAATTTAGAATGTGTTTTGCATTGGGAGTTGATGATGGACAGGGAAGCGCTGCGTGCTACAGTCCGGGGGACTGCAAAGAGTCAGACACGACTGAGAGACTGAAATGACTGATGTTTTGCATCACAGAAATACTCTTTTCCACTTCATCTCAAATATCTGTCTTAGACTAATTGTTTAATTCCTTTTAAAACAAAATAAGAAACTATTCAAAAAATTACAATAGTCATATTTCATTTTCTGAATTTCTCCAAACTGTCATGTTAATTTAAAATGTAGATCCCATTCACTATTAAGTACTTGGTGAAAGTTATGGTGCAATAATTATTCATACCATTATTGTCTCAAAAGAAACGGCTCTAAATATTAAGTCATAAGCACATTTCCATGTTGATATTAAAAACAGTTTGTTTTTTAGCCTTTATGTTTTACTTTATTAGCATTTCTAGCCTTACAAATATTTTACTGATCAACACACTGATTTTATATCTCAATTAAGTTTCATTCCACAGTACAAAGGAAGCCAATCTAGAATTTCATTTATAAATTCAAGTCCAACTTGACATGGCTGTAACTAAGAATATATGCTACTGAAAGATATTCTACACATTTTCTGAGCTATTTCAGGCTATTTTGCTAAAGTCATGAGGAAATCAATTGCATCTCAGCTGTAATACTTGACCCTCAATGTGCAGGTGGTCATAAATAGCTTACAACTAGCTATCTAAGGAATACTTACCTAGTCCCATCAATATCTTAATAAATACTGAATGATTAATTGGCAGATGTTATATGACTTCAACTTTATCTCTACTTAATAGTAGTCTCATTTCATATATTTTCAGTTACCTTCCTAAATGCAGCTAAATTTATTACAATGGTTATTACATTAATTTCCTTATCATTTATTGAAAGTAAGAGCCTTTTCTGACTTATAAATAATTACTATCTGGGTCTAGAAAGATACAACAGCTTTGTTCAACTTGTGTTAATAGATGGCAATGTTTGCTAATCAAACAGTTGTGAAAAAGAGTCTTTCTTTTTTCAGTGATATAGCACTAAAAAAAATAAATAAACCAGTATATTACAGGAGACTCTCCTCGTGTGCAGGTTCCATGTTTGTCCTGCAGCTAGTCCCCCAGAGCTATGGAGGGATGACTGTATAAATGTTGCTTGATACTGTAGACTCACATTTTAATTTTTTTTAAAATTCAGACTATATAAGGCTAAAATAAGAACTGCTTGTAATCCTGCCTCCTAGATAATCATTGTTGAAATCTAAGAATGACAACTTCTAGAGATTTACTTGATGTGTTTACAATTTGGAGAACATGCTTAAGATTAAGTTCTTATTCTAAATGTGAGTCAGTCACTCAGTCGTGTCCGACTCTTTGTGACCCCATGAACTGTCAGCCTGCCAGGCTTTCCGGTCCATGGAATTCTCAAGGCAAGAATACTGGAATGGGTTGCCATTTCCTTCTCCAGTTACACTAAATTTTCACTTAAATAATAAAACTTACACATTCTTACACATTTTTCTATAAATGCCAAAATTATAGCAGACTCACAAAATGAAATTTTCATCTTTAAATGGTTATATTATTGGATGACTTTTTCATGCTTTATCATATGTAAAAATAATATCCAAGGGTTTTCTATTGAAAATTAACACCACAATTATCAAAGAAGAAAAATAAGCATTTTTCTTTTTTAAAAATAGAGATGTCATATCAGCAACTTCAAATATGATAATGTTAAAAGATCCATAATAGTAGCAAAGTAGATAACATTAAACAAAGTAACTACTGAAATGCCTGTTTTTCTTCTCTGTAGCAAGCTTACAATATGTAGTATTATGTTGGCTAATTTTATGTGTCAATTTAGATGGACCACAGTGCCTAGGTGAGGTGAAGTCGCTCAGTCCTGTCCGACTCTTTGTGACCCCGTGGACTGTAACCTACTAGGCTTCTCTGTCCATGGGATTCTCCAGGCAAGAATACTAGAGTGGATTGCCATTTCCTTCTCCAGGGGATCTTCCCAACCCAGCGATTGAACCCGGGTCTCCCGCCTTGGAGGCAGACGCTTTAACCTCTGAGCCACCAGGGAAGCTGTAGATGTGCCTATAATTTCCTAGTGCCTAGATGTGTCCTCAAATGTTAACCTGTATGTTTCTAGGAAGGTGTTTTTTTAGATAAGATTAAATTGATTTTGGTGGACTCTGAGTAAAGCAGATTACCCTTCAAGGGTGGGTGAGCTTTATCCAATTAGCTGGAAGGCCTTAACAAAACAAAGACTGACTTCTCCTGTATGCTATGTTGCTTCAGTTATGTCTGACTCTTTGAGACCCCATAAACTGTAGCCCACCTGGCTTCTCTGTCCAAAGGATTCTCCAGGTAGGAATGCTGGAGTGGTTTGCCATTAATTCTCCAGGGGATCTTCCTGACCCAGGGATCCAACCCAGGTCTCTTATGTCGCCTGCATTGGCAGGCGGGTCCTTTATTACTAGCTCCACCTGAGCAAGAGGGAATTGTAGTAGACTGCATCTGGACTGGAACTGCAACTTGTCCCTGTTAATAATGTGTGTGTGCATGAAGTTATTTTAACTCTTTCCTTATCATTTGTATAGTATTTTTAAATGAGTACTTAGTGACTTATGGGAATGCATTCATGCCTTGTTCAATTGAACTTTGGTTTACTGTGATTCCCAGATACTCTATTTTTTTTTTTTAACAAGTTGAAGGTTTATGGCAACCCTGCATTGAGCGAGTCTATTAGTATTATTTTTCCAACAGTATTATTTTTAATTAAATATGAACATTTTTAAAGACATAATGCTAATAAACTACAGTATGCTGCTGCTGCTGCTGCTAAGTCACTTCAGTCGTATCCAACTCTCTGCAATCCCATAGATGGCAGCCCACTAAGCTCCTCTGTCCTTGGGATTCTCCAGGCAAGAACACTGGAGTGAGTTGCTATTTCCTTTTCCAATGCATGAAAGTGAAAAGTGAAAGTGAAGTTGCTCAGTCATGGCCAACTCTTAGCGACCACATGGACTGCAGCCTACCAGTCTTCTGCGTCCATGGGATTTTCCAGGCAAGAGTACTGGAGTGGCGTGCCATTGCCTTCTCTGAAACTATAGTCTAGTGTAGTATAAATGTAACTTTTATTAATATAAATATTAATTTATATTATATTTGGGGAATAATATAATTTATATTATATTTGGGGAAACCAAAAAGTTCTGTGATTCACTTTATTGGAATATTTATTTATCACAGTGGTCTAGAACTGAACTGGCAATATCTCTAAGGTATGCCTATAGTCATAAATCCTTGAAATTTATTCTTAAAAGAAAAACAATAAAGAAAAAGTTAACACTACATGATCTCACAAAATGAATAAAAAAAGCTGAACTCATAGAAACACAGAGAGTAGAATGGTGGTTGCAAGGGCTATGGGTTAGGGGAAATGAGGAGATATCAGTTAAAAGGTACAAACTTTTAGGTATAATATGCATATTATACCTTTTAGGATCTAATGCATATCTTGGTGACTACAGTTAATAATACTGTATTGCATAATTAAAATTCATATTATTAGAGCATAAGTGCTCTTAACAGTAAACAAAGTCTCACATGGTGCTCTTGGTAAAGAACTTGCCTGCCAATACAGGAGACATAAGAGATGTGGATTCGATCCCTGGATCAGGAAGATTCCCCTGGAGGAGGAAATGGCAACCCACTCCAGTATTCATACCTGGAGAATTCCATGGACAGAGGAGCCTGGTGGGCTACAGTCCATGGGGTTGCAAAGAATGGGACATGACTGAGTGACTTATGACACATATATATGAGGTGATAAACATATTAATTAATTGATTACAGTAATCATTTCACAGTATATGAGTATATATATTTATCACACATATGTAAAATCATGTTGTACACTGTAAATATATATGCAATTTTTAGTTGTCAATTATGCCTCAACAAAACTGGAAAAAACTGCGCATGTTGTTAAAATCTATTAAATTACTTAGAGGCTACTGCTTTAGTTTCTAGTTTTTCTCAAAGAATTAATAGATCACTCAAAACTCTTTAAATGAGAGTAATTCACTTTTGGGAAGTGAATTATGAAACAAATATAGTTTAATGCTTAGCAAATACTATTTTTAAGCATTCTATCTTATACATTGACTCATTGATCTTTTCCCCTGATGATGAGAGGTGCCATGAGAGGATGAACTGTGTCTTATGTACTAATTGACTCTCTACTTTATGGGGACTACATAGTAGGTCATAAGCACTCAGAAATTATTTCTGTGATGAATTACTTTTTAATTTTTTCAAATACATTCATAGAAATAATAGGCTTTACATATAACATGCAGTTTCCTTAAATGTAACAATTCAATTCACTTACAGAAAAGTTGTTAAAAACTTACTCAAATCTTGCTATTATGTTACACTGAAACAAAACCAAATTGACCATCATTTTGGTTCCATTAGCCTGATTATGTAATGAGAATTAGGAAGACGAGGTACTGAAAAACACCTAACCTGTTAAGTCATACTAAATTAAATACATTATTAAAGCAATAAATTACCATCTGTTCTATTTTTTTCCTAAGGGCTATAGTGTGAGATTAAGACAATTTCAAAGGAAAAGTGGTATGATGATGAATAACTACAGTTTGTAAATGAAGCAGTTTACAATACACTGCTTATTCAAAATACATAAAATTACATCACTATATAAATTTTAAAATATATGTTATCTGCTTCTTTAAAATTCTATTAAAATATTATCAGTACCAAACATCAGGAATATAAAACAGCACAACAGATCTTAATGATTATAAAAATATTTTTATTATGCTATTAAAAATATATATATTCTTAATTTTGTCTTGGTTTTATTGTTAACACTTCTGCATGGGTTTGATTATTATCTGTTGCTGTTTTTGTTCAGTTTTTAAGTCTTGTCTGACTCTTTGTGACTGCAGCATGCCAGGCTCCTCTCTCCTCCAATATCTCCTGGGTTTTGTTTGAATTAATGTCAATCGAGTTGGTGATGTTATCTAACCAATCTAATCCTTCACACTCCCTTTTTCCTTTTGCCTTCAATCTTTCCCAACATCAGAGACTTTTCCAGTGGGATGGCTCTTTGCAACAGTTGGCCAAAGTATTGGAGTTTCAGCATCAGTCCTTCCAATGAATATTCAGGGTTGATTTCCTTTAGGATTGACAGGCTTGATCTTGCTGTTCAAGGGACTCTCAAGTCTTCTCCAGCACCACAGTTTGAAAGCATCAACTCTTCAATGCTCAGCCTTCTTTATGGTCCAACTCTCACATTCCTACATGACTACTGGAAAAGCCAAGCTATATTATATGAACCTTTGTTGACAAAGTGATGTCTCTGCTTTTTAACACACTGTTTAGTTTTGTCATAGATTTCCTTCCAAGGAGCAAGTGTCTTTTCATTTTGTGGCTGCAGTCACCATTCACAGTGATACTGGAGCCNATTACTTAGAGGCTACTGCTTTAGTTTCTAGTTTTTCTCAAAGAATTAATAGATCACTCAAAACTCTTTAAATGAGAGTAATTCACTTTTGGGAAGTGAATTATGAAACAAATATAGTTTAATGCTTAGCAAATACTATTTTTAAGCATTCTATCTTATACATTGACTCATTGATCTTTTCCCCTGATGATGAGAGGTGCCATGAGAGGATGAACTGTGTCTTATGTACTAATTGACTCTCTACTTTATGGGGACTACATAGTAGGTCATAAGCACTCAGAAATTATTTCTGTGATGAATTACTTTTTAATTTTTTCAAATACATTCATAGAAATAATAGGCTTTACATATAACATGCAGTTTCCTTAAATGTAACAATTCAATTCACTTACAGAAAAGTTGTTAAAAACTTACTCAAATCTTGCTATTATGTTACACTGAAACAAAACCAAATTGACCATCATTTTGGTTCCATTAGCCTGATTATGTAATGAGAATTAGGAAGACGAGGTACTGAAAAACACCTAACCTGTTAAGTCATACTAAATTAAATACATTATTAAAGCAATAAATTACCATCTGTTCTATTTTTTTCCTAAGGGCTATAGTGTGAGATTAAGACAATTTCAAAGGAAAAGTGGTATGATGATGAATAACTACAGTTTGTAAATGAAGCAGTTTACAATACACTGCTTATTCAAAATACATAAAATTACATCACTATATAAATTTTAAAATATATGTTATCTGCTTCTTTAAAATTCTATTAAAATATTATCAGTACCAAACATCAGGAATATAAAACAGCACAACAGATCTTAATGATTATAAAAATATTTTTATTATGCTATTAAAAATATATATATTCTTAATTTTGTCTTGGTTTTATTGTTAACACTTCTGCATGGGTTTGAGTATTATCTGTTGCTGTTTTTGTTCAGTTTTTAAGTCTTGTCTGACTCTTTGTGACTGCAGCATGCCAGGCTCCTCTCTCCTCCAATATCTCCTGGGTTTTGTTTGAATTAATGTCAATCGAGTTGGTGATGTTATCTAACCAATCTAATCCTTCACACTCCCTTTTTCCTTTTGCCTTCAATCTTTCCCAACATCAGAGACTTTTCCAGTGGGATGGCTCTTTGCAACAGTTGGCCAAAGTATTGGAGTTTCAGCATCAGTCCTTCCAATGAATATTCAGGGTTGATTTCCTTTAGGATTGACAGGCTTGATCTTGCTGTTCAAGGGACTCTCAAGTCTTCTCCAGCACCACAGTTTGAAAGCATCAACTCTTCAATGCTCAGCCTTCTTTATGGTCCAACTCTCACATTCCTACATGACTACTGGAAAAGCCAAGCTATATTATATGAACCTTTGTTGACAAAGTGATGTCTCTGCTTTTTAACACACTGTTTAGTTTTGTCATAGATTTCCTTCCAAGGAGCAAGTGTCTTTTCATTTTGTGGCTGCAGTCACCATTCACAGTGATACTGGAGCCCAAAAAAATTTGTCACTGTTGTCATATTTTCATCAGTTTGACATGAAGTGATGGGACTAGATGCCATGATCTTAGTTTTTTTGATGTTGAGTTTCAAGTCAACTTTATCCCTCTCTTCTTTCTCCCTCATCAAGAGGTTCTTTAGATCCTCTTCACTGTCTGCCATTAGGGTGGTATCATCTGCATATCTGAGGTTATTGATATTTCTTCCAGCAATCTTGATTCCAGCTTGTGATTCATCTAGTCCAGAAATTTACATGATGTACTTTGCATAGAAGCTAAAAATGCAAGGTGATAATATACAGTCTTGTCATACTCCTTTCTCAATTTGGAACCAATCACTTGTTCCATGTCTGCTTCTAACTGTTGCTTCTTGATATGCACATGAGTTTTTCATGAGACAGGTAAGGTGGTCTGGTACTCTCAACCCTTTACGAGTTTTTCATGGCTTGCTGTAGTTCACACATTCAAAGGCTTTAGCATAGTCAATGAAGCAGAAGTAAATATATTTCTGGAATCCTTTGCTCTATCCATGATCCAAGGAATGTTGCCAATTTGATCTCTGATTCTTCTGCCTCTTCATTTTTTTTCAGCAAGAATGTATAAATTTATTATTATTTGTTCATTACTCTTCATTACTATAAATTCCATGAGGTCAAAGACCATATCAAGTTTGACCTCCCCACATCTTACACAGGGTTTAGACAACATTAGCATAGGTACATTTTTTTTTAATAAAATAAGGAATGATTAGTTCAGTTCAGTTCAGTCGCTCAGTCATGTCCGACTCTTTGCGACCCCATGAATTGCAGCACACCAGGCCTCCCTGTCCATGACTAACTCCTGGAGTTCACTGCCCAGGTGGCTCAGTGGTAAAGAATCTGCCTGCCAATGCAGAAATGCAGGAGACACAGGTTCAACCCTTGGGTAGGGAAGATCCTGTGAAGGAGGAAATGGCTATCCTCTGCCTCTTCAAAACCCAGCTTTTTACATCTGGAATTTCTCAGTTCACATACTGCTGAAGCCTATTTTGAAGAATTTCATGCATAAACTTAATATCATGTGAAATGAGTAAAGTTTTTTGGTTGTTTGAACATTCTTTAGCATTGCCATTCACTGAGTTTGGAATGAAAACTGACCTTTTCCAGTCCTGAGGCCACTGCTCAGTTTCCCAAATTTGCTGACATATTGAGTGCAGCACTTTAACAGCATCACCTTTTAGGATTTGAAATAGCTCAGATGGAATTAAGCTTCATTAGCTTTGTTCATAGTGATGCTTTCTAAATCTCACTTGACTTCACACTCCAGGATGTCTGGCTCTAGGTGAGTGATCACACTGTTGTAGTTATCTTGGTCATTAAGATTTTTTTTCCCCAGTTCTTCTGTGTATTCTTGCTACCTCTTATTAACCTCTTCTGATTCTGTTAGGTCTTTTAGACCATTCTGTGCTTTATTGTGCCCATTCTTGCATGAAATGTTCCTTTGATATCTCCAATTTTCTTGAAGACATCTCTAGTCTTTCCCATTCTATTGATTTTCCCTATCTTTTTTATGTTGTTCATTTAAGAGGGCCTTCTTATCTCTCCTTGAAATTCTCTGGAACTCTGCACTCAGTTGGGTATATCGTTCCCTTTCTTCCTTGCTTTTTGCTTCTCTTGTTTGTCCTCAACTATGTATAAAGTCTACTTAGACAACCACCTTGCCTTTTTGCATTTCTTTTTCTTTGGATGGTTTGTCACTGAATCTTGTACACTGTTATGAAACTCTGTCCATAGTTCTTCAGGGACTCTGTCTACCAGGTCTAATCCCTTGAGTCTATTTGTCACCTCCAATGTTTAATCAAAAGGGGTATGATTTAGGTCATACTGGAATGGTCTATGGGATTTCCCTATTGTCATTAATTTAAGCCTGCATATTGCAATAAGGAACTTATGATCTGAGCTACAGTCAGATCCAGGTCTTGTTTTTGCTTACTGTATAGAGCTTCTCCACCTTTGCTTCAAAAAACATAATCAATCTGATTCCAGTATTGACCATCTGGCGATGTCCAGGTCTAGAGTTTTCTCTTTGGAAAAGGATGTTTACTATGATATGTTGCTTGATATGTAGCTATTATCTGTTAACCCAATATAATTTCACAATTGAGAAGACATTATTTTATATCTGACTATTATCATTCAGTACTGAAAGAAAATATCTCAGTCCTCTTTAATGAATTAGTTAAATGAAATTGATGAAACAAGCCTGAAGCAAACACACACTATTGAGGTAAGACTGTTTGGTACCTAGTTTTAAGGGTATAAAGGATGACAAATCAAGATAAAGATCATTCTGTTTATTTTTAAAGAATTTTTTTTAAATCTGAGTATCATTGATCCTCCTATGCATCAGATCATGAGATTAGAAATATTAATCTAAATCTGTTCCAAAGATACAGTCTCTAACCTCACTGATCTTTATTCACAATTAGTCCTCATATCTCTAATTCTAAACTTAACAATTTATAAATTCAACAAATATGTTTTGAGTACTTCTAATATATGAGGCACATTTTTAGTGATGGGAATAGATTTCCTACCTTTCAGTTGGTTATACTTTTGATATTTTCTGCTAGTCCTTGGTTTGGTGACTCAGTTACTTTCTCATTTGTTGATTGCAGATTTGCTGTTCCCATTCATTTTAGAATATTCACACTTTCTATTTTAACTTCAACATGCCATCAGTGACCCTAACATTACCACCTCCACAAGTTAAGAAAGATTTAACACAGAGAAGAATAACTCATCTCTTCCACTAAAGCCCACTGAAGACAAAGTTTAAACCATATTTCATGTCTATTATTTCCTAACACAATATTTTGTTTTAGAAATCAATATGGGAAAAATAATAAAAAATAGACATCTGCCTGCCACATTTAAAATACTAAATTTTTGGCTGTAGTGAACAATATTTCACTGTTGTCCTCAACTCCCTTAAAAGAGAGAAGTTACTAAGCAAATTCAAAACTCAATACACAGTAGAACTCATAATTTAGCTATAAAGGAGGTGGAGACAATAGACAACAAAAATAATATATGTATATGTTAAGTGGCAAGTGTAATGGGAAAATAAAGCAATTGTAATGGACAGATACAATTTAAGATGGTAGTTAGGGGGAGCTGCTAAGAAAAACTGCTTTTAGGTAAATGCTGTGACAGAATAATCCATGCAGTTAACAAAAGGGATAATGGGCCAAGCACAGGGCAAAACAAGTGCAGAGGCCATGAATGTGTTTGTGTAATTTGGTTATTGAAAAAAATAGCAAAAAGAGGTAGTAAAAGCCAGTGTCTGTTGAAAGAAAAAAAGAAAGAAAAAAGAAAGAAAGAAAAAACAGTAAGCAGAAATGTGCAGAAAGAGGAGAAAGGAGGGAGAGAAGGAAACAAATGAAAGCAAAATCTGAAGATCCAGTTCAGGTAAAGACTTCTTTTTTAAGAAGACAGACATCTAATATTGAATTATAAATCATATTCTATATTGATGATACAGACACACTTGCTGTTACTGTTATTATTAAACCTCAATGACATATGCCTGGCATCAATGACCAATCTTATGAGGATATGGGATCATAGAAAAGAGGCTGCTCCTAAGTGAGTAGATGCTCAAGTTTAGGAAAAGAAGCAATATGTTTGGTGCAGGATGCAGGATGCTTGGGGCTGGTGCAAGGGGATGATCCAGAGAGACAATGTAGGGTGGGAGGTGGGGGGGGGATTCAGGATTGGGAGCTCGTATACACCTGTGGTGGATTCATGTCGATGTATGGCAAAACCAATACAGTATTGTAAAGTAGAATAAAGTAAAAAAAAAAAAAGATAATTCAAGAGAAGAAAGACATAAATTTATCTATGTATATTCATAAATATAAATCTTTGAGAATGCAGAAATCTTTGGCAGGTATGAGGTGAAATTTCAAGTCCTGCAAATATGGATCATAAAGCAAAGAATGACAATAGCATACGTTTGGATTATATATATATAATCAAGACACTGTATCTAAGTATCTTAATAAATAGTCTATCAAATATTACTGCCACATAACTTAGATTTTGTGTTGTATCACTTTCTCTTTTCTTTTTTAACTTGAGATTCTCCTTTAGAATGCCTGGGGTTTTTTTCATATTTAGAAATACTAAAGGTCAAAATGGACTTTTACACAGCTTAGATGAAGGGAGTTGTAACTCAGAGATGTGAACAGACTTTCAGATTCTGGTAACCATACTCTATATGTCCTCCTAAGGTTGCATATTTTTATACTAAGCCTATGTATTTAAATTAGTACAAATATTTAAACTTTCATCAGTTTCACCAGTTATAAAAGGTCAGACTTCAATGCCAACTTCCAGTTTGTTCATTTGTTTTTCTTTAACAGGTATATAATTCGCAAATATTTTTTCCTGGCCTATGGTTTCTTCTCTCATTTTAACAGATTTTGCAAAGCAGAGGTTTTTAACTTCAACAAAGTCGGGTTTCTCATTTTTTTGTTATTTTTGTTGCTTTTCACCAATGTATGTGATACTAAATATAGAGTACTTTTTAGGTGCTCATCATCAGGATTAAGTATTCCCTTTATATTTGTAAATTGCTCTTAAAAATCAACAGTAGTGATTGAATATTGTCACATTTTATAAATCTATTAAACATTATCACATTAATTTTCTTTAGTGTTTTAATGAATGCATCTCAGTGATCAATTTTTGAATCTTAACATGTCTTACAATTCCAAAATAAGTCTGACTTTTTCTTGATTAATCTCTATTTTTACTCTGAGGTTCCAATTACACAGGTATCCGATGATTTGATATTATCCCAGAGCTTTGCCAAAAAGCTCTGCCAATGAATAAACAGAATAGTATTGTAAAACTTTACTGGATACACACCCAAGATACAGTTTATGAATAAGGAACATTTCAAACCCAACAGCAGTAGGTTTAGGCTTTCATTGTAAAGCAGCTTGCGAAGTGAGTGAAGTCGCTCAGTCGTGTCCGACTCTTTGTGACCCCGTGGACTGTAGCCTACCAGGCTCCTCCGTCCATGGGATTCTCCAGGCAAGAGGAATGGAGTGGGTTGCCATTTCCTTCTCCAGGGGATTTCCCGACCCAGGGATCGAAGCCAGATCTCCCGCATTGGAGGCAGACGCTTTAACCTCTGAGCCACCAGGGAAGCTCTATGGTGACAAAACAATGACTGCTTATTCTTCTCAGTGGTTATAGTGTTAGAATTTTCTCAAATGATAAAGAACTGGTTAATTTTCGGGAAATACTTTAAGTTTCCCTTATAAATCTCAGAAACACAAATAAGAAATGACACAGGATAAAATTAGTCCTGCAAAATAAATCAAGTTTTGTGTGTAGGACTAAACTGACTTTGTTTGTTCATGGACTTGGTCACCATTTTTTATTTTAACACATCTTAGATTATTGCTTCATTTACTCTTTTATCATTTTGCAACTTTGTTTCAATAATTTATTTTGACATAAGGAAATTTCACGGATTCTTTAAATGTGTTGAATTTATTGATAATTTTATCAAAGACATTCTTTATATTTTTGTTATTAATTTATTTTTATTTCTAGCATTTCAATTTGACTCATTAGTTTGCACATTTCCACTAAAATTCCCACGTGGTCATTCATATTATCCACTATAGGCAATTAAATAAACCCGTAGCATAATAATTATAGCTACTTTGCATTTCCTGAGAAATGCAACATCTGGGTCATTTCCAATTCCAGTGCTTTTGATTATTTTGTCTCTGCAAAGTGTATATGTGTGCATGTTTGTGTGTGTGTGTGTACTTGTGTGTTCATGCTTTTTGTTTTGTGCTCTGATTCTATAAAACTTGTGTAGGAAAGACTGAGATGAATGATCTTTATGCTAGAAAATGTGCATGCATCTTATTTGCTAGAACTTTAGTGCGTGTGAGGGAACTAAGAGGTATACCGACTTTGCATGTTGTGCTTAGGATTCTCTTCTATTCATTTAACATTGGCTTCATATTTCTTCAGTGTTACCTTTTGCTTAGTGTGGGGGCAGAGTTCCTAGAGTAATCTCAATGTTCCTGATCACTTTCAGCTTCGGAGTGTTCCTATGTGCATATTACTCACAGAAGGTCTCTGCCCTCTAGCCTCTCCCCTGGTGGTAGACAGCTGCTTTACCAGTTACTCAGTGCTTTAGCTAAATGTGTGGCCTCAGAATTTATGGTGAAGCCCTAACCTCTGGTCCAGAAGCTCTCAATGTAACTATGTTTGGAGATAGGGCCTTTAAAGAGGTGATTACATTAAGAAGAGGCCCTTAGGGTGGGCCCTAATCCTACTGAACATATGACTTCATAAGAAGAGAAAATCTAGACAGATAAAGAGACCCCAAAACTGTGTACATAACAGGAAATACCATGTGAAAACACAGTAAGGAGACATCTATTTGCAAGCCAAGGAGAGAGCTACTGACAACTCGATTTTGGACTTCCAGCCTCCAGGACTGTGAGGAAATAAATTTCTGTTGCTTAAGCTACCCAGTCTGTGATATTTTGTTAACGGCAGCTCTAGCAAACTAACGCTCTCAATATTTTCTAGTTTGTGTTCAGGATATGGGGACACCTTGTCTTTGCACCGATGTAAGCGTTGCCTGTATTTCTGGATATTTGCTGTGGGGTTTTACAGTGGTCCTGCTTCTTCCCCAGCATTAGATGGCATTAGATGGGACCAAAACATTTTCCTTTCATTTCCCAGATGTAGAGGTTTTGGGGGGTTTTTTGTTTGTTTTTCTCTTGTTTCTCTCCTCCAGTTGCAATGCTTTTCAGCTGTCATTAGGATCTCAGTGTTTGCTGTCCTTTTATCAAGGGATTCAGCCGTTTTTCCTTAAGATATGAAGTTCAAGGCAAGGATTTTTGTTGTGTCCACTACCCAGGCCTAACACTATATATTTTTTAATTTTAGCTTCAACTCCTTCTCAGGGTTTCCCTGGTGGCTCAGTTTTAAAGAATCCACCTGGATTCTTTAACCAATGCAGGAGATGTGGGTTCTATCCCTGGGTCAGAAAGACCCCCTCTAGAGGAAATGGGAACCCACTCCAGTGCTCTTGCCTGGAAAATCCCATGGACAGAGAAACCTGGTGGGCTATTGTCCAAGTGATCACAAAAGAGTCAGACACAACTTAGTGACTAAACAACAACAATAATTCTTCTCAAATGCCTGTGATGACATCTGTGGAAGAGAGACTCAAGTAAGAACTAATGTGCTTTGTTTCTGAAAGCCCCATGGAGTCTATACTACTACATTAACTCACATTATCTTATGAACTGCTTCAAATTTTTACCTGAAATATTACTAATGCTGTACTGTATCCAAGGTTATCTATTGTTTGAAACTCATATCTCTTTGGTGATATCTTTCTTTCCTTGAATTTCAAGCTACTTGGCTACACTACAACCTTAACTTTATGATAGTTTCAAGATGAATTATAAATTTACATTCAGTCTGTCTGATTTTTCTTATTGTTAGGTTGGGAGATAAACACTTTTCTGTTTTCTATATCCTAAATATAAACAGAAAAAGAGAAAACCATCTTCATAAGGACATTGTCACTGGTTTGAAATTCAACATTTTTATTGTTGAAAAATTTAATAAATGGAAAGTAATGGAGTTAGAATTTGCTAATATGTTTCAAATCATAAACATGCAATAGATAACACTCAACTTGGAAGAAACAATACAATTTGTGACTGCCACATTGTTATGCAGATTAATTTCTTCTACCTTACTCATCAGATTACCCATTTTGAAGTTCCTCAGAAATATCCCTTCCAGTTAATTCACCACTGTGAAATTTTATATCTAGCAACTATTTCACCTGTGGGAATTCTTAATAATATCATAGGATTCATCCCAAGTATGTATTACCTGACATGGTTTATAATACATCAAGTTCCTCACTGGTTTTGATGCAAAGTTTTAAACTTACTAAATTTTTTCTAAGTTAATGATCTCCTAACAGCTGCATTCATAATGAATCTACTAGCTTGGACTATGTGTTTGAAAAACAAATCAACATTAAATTTCTTTACATTTTTGATTCAGTCAGATGGGATTATAGTAACAGAACTTATACAAACTATTAATAGGATAAAACTCAAACAATAACTGGCCATAGAATAAGTATAGGCAGAATTCTGAGATGTTTTTTCTCTTTAACTCATTTCGCTTCTTTACTCCACTAATGTCCAGTTCAGTGTGTGTGTTCAGTCACTCAGTCATGTCTGACTGTGACTCCAGGGACTGTAGCCCCCCCTAGGCTCCTCTTTCCATGGGATTTTCCAGGCAAGAATGGCCAGTTCAGTTATCCTTCAAATGTGTACAATATTCTTCAACTATGCTCTTTGGCTTAAACATACCATCAAGTTCTTTAAATGTCTGGTTTATCACTACCTCAATTTCTCAAGTTCAATCTCCTACTTATTTTGTAATGGTTATTTCAATTACTACTGATAATCCAAAGGAATGAATTATAACAAAAATAGCTTTAACATTCAAGCTTTTGAAAAGGATATCAAATAAGAAAATGTATTCAAAACTGACAAAGGGTTTCACCTTTGCTTCTTCCTCTCATTCTACTGTCCTAGAAACAAGGTTCTTTCAGAAAGCAAAGCTCAGTAGGTTTATTAATATCCAGAGTGTAAAAGTAAATGGAATAAAATGAATTCACTTTGTAAAAAAATCTAGCATGGGACTTATACTAGGAACTCATAAGTCTGAAGAGAAACCAAAGTTTTAAGGTTGCGTCTTAGAGAATGTCCCTAGAATTTTCTAAACATTCTACAAAGGCTCTTTCTGTGTTAGTCTTCACATGTAGATTTTCAGTGTGTACTTTTCCTGCTTTGACATGGTAGGTTGGGCATGTGGCAGGAAAGCCAGGTAGCAACAGAGAGTGAAGAGTGGATTAACAATGAATCTAGCTTTTCCCATCATGAGGCCAGAAGAATTATTCATATTTTATTTTCAAATAAGTAATATTTTGACCATTATCTTTTTCTTCTTTATGTGATTCGGGGATACCTTAATTTGTATCCCTATCTAGGCCACTACTCTTAGTAAAAAAAAAAAAAAAAGCTGTGATATTTTGCTGATGCTGAGAGGAAAACCATCTGGAAAGGAGGATCCAAAATTCAGGCATTTTCTGCTGTGATTTCATGTTTTCTTCAGGTGTAATCTGAATAAAACATCTAAACAAAAAGGCTAACACTAACTTCAGAAATATTACCAAATGTCAAGTCAGTTGAAAAGAAAAAGAAGGGAAATGGAAAGGCTTGGCTTCCTGGGTTGAGTGTTACCATTCATTAGTAACACTTATTAATGTTACATGTATGTCATTAGCCTATCTAGGGCACATCATATGTTTCAACTATTCATTAGTTAAAAATATAGGACTTGAAGAAAGTAGTTGTTAAAATTGTGTTCAGGCTATTTATAGAAATGAGAGTAAATGGGAATAATTATCCTTTGAGAAAAAAATAGAATTATGCATGTATTGTGAAAAAGTTGGCTTAAAGTTCAACATTCAGAAAATGAAGATCATGGCATCTGGCCCCATCACTACATGGGAAATAGATGGGGAAACAGTGGAAACAGTGTCAGACTTTTTTGGGGGGGGGCTCCAAAATCACTGCAAATGGTGATTGCAGCCATGAAAGTAAAAGACGCTTACTCCTTGGAAGGAAAGCTATGACCAACCTACATAGCATACTGAAAAGCAGAGACATTACTTTGCCAACAAAGGTCCATCTATTCAAGGCTATGGTTTTTCCAGGGGTCATGTATGGACGTGAGAATTGGATTGTGAAGAAAGCTGAGTGCTGAAGAATTGATGCTTTTGAACTGTGGTGTTGGAGAAGACTCTTGAGAGTCCCTTGGACTGCAAGGAGATCCAACCAGTCCATTCTGAAGGAGATCAGCCCTGGGACTTCTTTGGAAGGAATGATGCTAAAGCTGAAACTCCAGTACTTTGGCCACCTCATGCGAAGACTGACTCATTGGAAAAGACTGTGATGCTGGGAGGGATTGGAGGCAGGAGGAGAAGGGGATGACAGAGGATGAGATGGCTGGATGGTATCACTGACCTGATGGACATGAGTCTGCGTGAACTCCTGGAGTTGGTGATGGACAGGGAGGCCTGGCGTGCTGCGATTCATGGGGTTGCAGAGAGTCGGACACAACTGAGCGACTGAACTGAACTGATCTGAACCCTAGTATACCTACAAAGATCAGTTACAGTTAGCTGAAAGTTCTTAAATGATCCTTGGAAACAAACAAACAACAATAACAAATATATATATATATATATATAAATGTAGTAGGAGGTTAGTGGATGTGGTAGTTTAAAATATGTCCACAGATTCTTTGACACTCCTGTGATGGTTACTTTTATGTGTCAGTTTGATTAGACTAATTATGTGTGAACTACCAGGCTAGCAAGGTCATGCTCAAAATCCTTCAAAATAGCCTTCAACAGTATGTGATCTGAGAACTTCCAGATGTACAGGTTTGATTTAGAAATGCATAGGAACCAGAGATCAAATTGCCAACATCTGTTGAATCATAGGAAAAGGAAAGGAACTCTAGAAAAATATCTACTTCTGCTTCTTTGACCTTGTGGATCACAAGAAACTATGGAAAATTCTTAAACAAATAGGAATATCAGACCACCTTGCCTGCCTCCTGAGAAACCTGTATGCAAGTAAAGAAGCAACAGTTAGAACCAGACATGGAAGAACAGACAGGTTCTAAATTAGCAAAGGAGAATGTCAGGCTGTATATTGTCACCCTGCTTACTTAACTTCTATGCAGAGTACATCATGTGAAATACCAGGCTATTTGAATCACAAGCTGGAATCAGGATGGCTGGGAGAAATAATAACAACCTCAGATATGCAGATGATACTACCCTAATGGTAGAAAGAGGAAGAAAACTAAAGAGCCTTTTGATGAAGTTGAAAAAGGAGAGTGAGGAAGCTGGCTTAAAATTCAACATTCAAAAAATGAACATCATGGCATCTTGTTCCATCACTTCATGGAAAATACATGCAGAAAAAACTGGAAACAGTAAGAGACAAATAAATTTTCTTGAGTTCCAAAATCACTGCAGATGGTGACTGTAGCCATGTAAATAAAGGACGCTTGCTCCTTGGAAGGAAACCTATGACAAAAATAGACAGTGTATTAAAAAGCAAGAGACATCAGTTTGCCAACAAAGGTCTGTCTATTCAAAGTTATGGTTTTTCCAGTAGTCATGTATGGATGTGAAATCTGGATCATAAAGAAGACTGAGCGCCTAGGATTGATGCTTTTGAACTGTGGTGCTGGAAAAGACTCTACAGAGTCCCTTGGACAACAAGGAGATCAAACCAGTTAATTTTAAAGGAAATCAACCTTTAATATTTACAGGAAGGACTGATGCTGATGCTGAAGCTTCAATACTTCGGCTACCTCATGCAAACAGCCAACTCATAGGAAAAGATTCTGATTCTGGGAAAGATTGAGGGCAGGAGGAGACGGGGACAACAGAGGATGAGATGCGTGAATGGCATCACTGACTCAATGGACAAGTTTGAGCAAACTCTGGGAAATGGTGAAGGACAGGGAAGCTTGGAATGCTGCAGTCCATGGGGTCACAAAGAGTTGAACTGCTTGTGCCTGAACAACAAGGGATGCCCAGATAGCTGGTAAAGCATTTCTGGATATACATTTGAGCATGTTTCTGGAAGAGATTGGAATTTGAATCAGTAGACTGACTTATGAAGATCTTCTTTACCAAAGCAAGTGGACATTATCCCATTTTATGAGAACCTGAATAGAACAAAAAAGGTGGAAGGTGGATGCATTTGTTGTCTTAATGGAACATCTATTTTCTGCCCTTGGATATTGGCAATTCTGGTTCCCTGAACTTCAAGGGACTTGGGCTGAATTACAGCACCAGATTTCCTGATTCTCCAGCTTGAAGAAAGCAGATAATGGAATTTCTCAGCCTCTATAATCATGTGAGCCTATAAATATGTGAGTTGGACTTAATGACCAAGTTATTTAACCAACACTCAAGTCTTCCTGCTACTTGCCATGTAAATTAGTCATCTCAGAAACTTCAGATGACTGCATCTCAAACTGATCTGTTCACTTCAACTTTCTCAGAGAGCCAGAACAGAGCCATCCAGCAACACAGATCTTGAATTACTGAATCAAGGAAAACATGATGAGATAATGAATTTTTGTTTGTTTGTTGTTTGGTGCTATGTTTTGCAGTAACTTGTTAAAGATCAATAATTAAGCCATATATTGGGGATTATGAATGTTGAATCCATCTTCTTAAAAAAATAAAAAGCAGAAGAGGCTTTCAAAATGTAACTATTGACTAAATTGCCCCTTTTAACAGTTCATGGTGTAAAGGAGCATAAACAAAATGATAGGTACAATCCAATGTGACAAGTTCCCTTCTAGAAAAATGTAAACAGAAGGAAAAACAGAGGCAGGTGTAAGATATTTTACCTGAGATAATTAGGGAACATTTCATCTGAAAAATAAAATGAAAACTGAGATTTAAATCAACTATTTAACTTCTCTGAGAAAGGTACTACATTATTCAATAAAATGATGTGCTACACATATAAATAAGTCCCAAAATACATGGCCCTTCTTGAGATCTACAGGATGAAGATTTATATCTGCCTCATAGAAATATAAGATAACTGGTTCTATTAAGTTCCTGAAATGAAATTAAAATAGAAATTGTCAGAGGTAAAAAATTTTTTCTACTAAATGAAACTCAAATGAAATTTAGCATACATGCTAAGGAAAACTGGCTAGTGTGCAATTAATCTGCATTTTAATAATTCCTGTATAAATCATATTCCTCCTGGAGCAATCATTTTGAATTAACTTTCTTGACTTACATGTAAAACAATATTTTTCTTAAAAATATTTCACTCAACTAAGTCTATCAATTTTTGTTTTTAACCAGTTAATTCTCATTAATAACAGTAAGATGCTGAATCATCTCTGGCTTAGGATTTAGTATTCATGAATTTAAGCCTTTTCTACTTTTGATTCTAGCAATTCCTGCAATTTGACTTAGTAATAATGTGACTATTTAGAAATAATCTAACATTAAAATTGTCTTTAGTCAATATCATGTAATTAAACTGACCTGTGGATATAAAAATGTTTATTTCTTAGTTCTGCCCAGAATGCTGCAATTTCTACATAGGGTATCATTTTAAATTTTGACAAAAGGAAAAGACAGAATACCGAGCATTCTTTCTTTCTTATGGACATACTCAAGATGTCTCCTCTACATATCTCTAAATCACTGGAGCCCATAGGCAAGAGTAGCAAGTGAGGAAACAAAATAAAATATTAGTTGTAACAAGAAGAAGAAATAAGGCCAAATTTTCTTGGGACAGGAAAAGACCTCCATCATTTACAAGCCATCTGTGGAACCAGCATGGTCTTGTTTCTTTGTTATTATTTATTATTTGTTTTGAGGAAAAACAATGGAAGTTTGAGTCAGATTAAGAAAGTCTGAGTCATGACGGTGTCTCAGTAAATATGTGAACTTTAAGGCACTTCTACGTCTTGACTTTCTCATAAACGGAAAGAAAAAGCTAACCATTCCTCACAGTTTGTGATTGGAACTGATTTTAATTACAAGAAATTGTGAGCATAATGGGAAGCATTCGAAGGAAAAAACAATCTTAGTTCCTATTCCTCTAGTCTGTGAGGTTTGGAGTTCATGCATGATGACAAAGTTGTCTTTAGGCCCACCATTTACCACAGTGACTGTGATATAGAAGGGTAGATTTAAATTTGTTTTGAATAACATTAAAAATAAGACCATTAGCAAATTGAGAAGATAACTTACAGAACTGGAGAAAATATTTGCAGATGATGCAATGAACAAGGGTTAATATCCAAAATATACACAGTTTATGCAGGTCAATATCAAGAAAAACAAACAGCCATATCAAAAGACTGTAGCCCACCAGGCTCCTCCATCCATGGGATTCTCCAGGCAAGAGTACTGGAGCGGGTTGCCATTTCCTTCTCCAGGGGATCTTCCTGACCCAGGGATAGAACCCAGGTCTCCTGCAATGCAGGCAGACACTTTAACCTTTCCACCACCAGGGAAGCCCTTCAAAAGATGGGCAGGAGGTCTAAAGAGATATTTCTCTAAAGAAGATGTACAGATGGCCAAAAAGCATGAAAAGGGGCTCAACATCACTAATTACTAGAAAAATGGAAATCAAAACTACAATGAGGTACCACTTTACACTGGTCAGAATGGCCATCATCAAAAAGTAAAAATAATAAATTCTGGAGAGGGTGTAGAGAAAAGGGAACACTCCTACACTGTTAGTAGAAATGAAAATTGGTGCAATCACAATGGAAGCAGTATGAATGTTCTCAAAACACTAACAATAAAGATACCATATGATTATGTAATCCAACTCTTGGGCATATATCCAGAGAAAACCATAATTCAAAAAGATACATGCACTCCAATGTTCACTGCATGCTTGTTTACAATAGCTAAGACATGGAAGCAATCTAAATGCCAACAGATGAATGAATAAGGAAGATGTGGTAACTTATACAAAGGAATGTTATTCAGGCATAAAAAGAATGAAAAATGCCATTTGCAGCAACCTGGATGGACGCAGAGATTATCATACCAAGTAAACTGGGCAGAGAAAGACAAGCATCATACAACCTTGCTTATTCGTGTAATCTAAAATAATGATAATAATACTGCTGCTGCTGCTGCTGCTGCTAAGTCACTTCAGTTGTGTTTGACTCTGTGCGACCCCGTAGATGGCAGCCTACCAGGCTCCCCCATCCCTGGGATTCTTCAGGCAATACAAATTAACTTAAATAAAAACATAAATAGAACTGTAGACATAGAAAACAAATTTATGATGATCAAAGAGGAAAGGAAAGGAGAGATAAATTAAAGTTTGGAATTAACATATACATACTACTATCTATAAAATAGATAACCAACAAGGAACTACTATAGCACAGGGAATTATACTCAATATTTAGTAATAACCTATAAGTCCTATGGACTGCAAGGAGATCCAACCAGTGCATTATAAAGGAGATCAGTCCTGGCTGTTCTTTGGAAGAAATGATGCTAAAGCTGAAACTCCAGTACTTTGGCCACCTCATGTGAACAGTTGACTCATTGGAAAAGACTCTGAAGCTGTGAGGGATTGGGGAGTGGAGGAAAAGGGGAGACAGAGGATGAGATGGCTGGATGGCATCACCGACTCGATGGACATGAGTCTGAGTGAACTCCGGGAGTTGGTGATGGACAGGGAGGCTGGCACGCTGTGATTCATGGGGTCGCAAAGAGTCGGACACGACTGAGTGACTGAACTGAACTGAACTGATAAGGGAAAAGAATATGAAATAAAGATATATATGCATATAGAATTGCATCAGGCTTCCCAGGTGGCTCAGTGGTAAAGAATCTGCCCGTCAAGCAGGAGACACACGTCTGACCCCTGGGTCAGGAAGATCTTCTGGAGAAGGAAATGGCAAACCACTAAAGTATTCTTGCCTGAGAAATACCATGGATAGAGAAGCCTAGCAGGTTATACTCCATGTGGTTTCATGGAGTTCGACGTGACTTAGAGATTGTGTGTGTGTGTGTGTGTGTGTGTGTGTGTGTGACTTAGAGACTGAGTGTGTGTGTGTGTGTGTGTGTGTGTGTGTGTTAGTCACTCAAGCATGTCTGACTCTTTGCAGACCCATGGATTCTAGCCCAGCAAGGTATTCTGTCCATGGGATTTTCCAGGCAAGAACACTGGAGTGGACTGCCATGTCCTTCTCCAGGGGCCCTTCCCAACCCAGGGACTGAACCTGTGATTCTTGTATTGCAGGCAGATTGAATTCTTTATCACTTGAGTGACTGGGGAAACCTTTCTTATAAGCAGACTTCCCTGGTGGCTTAGATGATTAAAAAATAATAATAATAGCCTGCAATGTGGGAGGCTAGCGTTTGATCCCTGGGTCAGGAAGTTCCCCTGGAGAAGAGAATGGCTATGGGCTTATATCTTTCCAACTAATGATACGAAGATAATAATTATTATATGAGTTGTGGATATAAATTCAATACTAGAAGATTTCAGATAATATATTTTATGCTTCAAATGCTTCTTTTCTTATCCAGTGTCCTTGAAAATTACTGTCATATATTCAGACATGATTAAAAATGCAACAGAAAAGTAAAAAAAAAATGATTATACAGCTAGCATAATTATATGGAGCTTCAATTCGGTTTAGTAACTCAGTCATGTCCGACTCTTTGCAACCCCATGAATCGCAGCATGCCAGGCTNTCTGCATTCAGATGCTTATATCTTTTCTTTTCTCCTTTGCTTTTCATTTCTCTTCTTTTCACAGCTATTGCATATTTAAAAATTGCTAGGAGAGTCGATCTTAAAAGTTTCCAGTCCACGAAAGAAAAAAAATCAATAAACTATGTGTGGTGAACTATGTCAACTAGACTTATTTTGGTGATAATTTTTAAATATACATACATATTAAATCATCATTCAGTACACTCGAATGTTGTCAATTACAGCTCAGTTTTTTAAAATACTATCACTATACACAGCAACATGATTAAATCTCATGAATATAATTTGAATAAAGCCAGCCATGTTAAGATATACACTATACATGTGTGTGTGTGTACTTAAGTTAAAAAAAGTGAAAGTAAAATAAACAGGAAAATCAATTTATTCTGTTACATTTCAGAATAGTGCTTATACTTGGTAAGGGATGGGTACATCAAAAGGGAAATGAGAGGAGTTTTACAAATGCTGGCAATATTCTTTCCCTGATCTGTCAATTACATGGGTGCATTCAGTATGCAAAATATTGGAATATTCTTGAAATACCAGTCCACTCTGAAGGAGATCAGCCCTGGGGTTTCTTTGGAAGGAGTGATGCTAAAGATGAAACTCCAGTACTTTGGCCACCTCATGTGAAGAGTTGACTCATTGGAAAAGACTCTGATGCTGGGAGGGATTGGGGGCAGGAAGAGAAGGGACAACAGAGGATGAGATGGCTGGATGGCATCACACATGAGTCTGCGTGAACTCCGGGAGTTGGTGATGGACAGGGAGGCCTGGTGTGCTGTGATTCATAGGGTTGCAGAGAGTCGGACACGACTGAGCGACTGAACTGAACTGAAACTTAGTTGTGAGACAGTACTTTATGGGTTCTGTATATTTCTGCATGTTTTATGAGGAGAGGTACTGGTTGCCTTTTGTTCCAGACTATCTTTGCAGAGACGTGAACAGAGACGTGACCTTGAAAGGCTGAGAAATACTTCAATTCAGGGTGAGTGAGTGAGTGGAAGTCGCCCAGTTGTGTCCGATTCTTTGCGACCCCTTGAACTATACAGTTCATGGAATTCTCCAGGCCAGTATACTGGAATGGGTAGCTTTCTCTTCTCCAAGGGATCTTCCCACCCAGGGATTGAACAAAGGTCTCCCGCATTCTTTACCACGTGAGCCACAAGAGATAAGATTTGTTTTCTGATTAGTGTAATAAAGATAATGCTTCTCTCTAGAAAATAGTTTTATTTGGTTTGAATGTATGTAGCCCTTTATAAAAAATGGGTTTTCCTAAGTTGAGAGGTCCTCTCTTCTATTATAACTCACTGCATGTACGAATGTCATCAGGCCTTGATTTATAAACTTGTGGAAACTAGGACTCAGGAAAAATTGTAAATGACTATGTTTTAGCTGCCAAACTACTTTTCCTGCCAAAAATAAACTATCCTTCCCCCACTCCACTCAGAAGTGTCATGACTTCTGCCAGATCCATGAAATGGTGGCATGCTAACTTGCTAGCTTGAAGAGAGGGTAAAATCTCAGATCTTTTACATTTCTTGACATGAAAATAACCACTTAACAGGTGTAGTAAATGTTGTGTATTTTTAAATAAAAAGTAAACTACTATTCTTGATGCTTATGATACACATATTTCCACAAATGTATTATATTTTACAAAAAATGTTAAAATTACTTGGAGCTATAAACATTTCTCATAAATTACAAGAGGAAGCAAATGCAGACAGTAATGAAAATTTCTTCTTCCAGAAGAGCACCCACCCACATATACATAAAATCAAAACAAATATGGTACCTGTTAGCATTAGCAGTGGACAAGGAAATGGCAACCCACTCCAGTATTCTTGCCTAGAGAAACCTGTGGACGGAGGAGTCTGGTGGGCTGCCATTTATGGGGTCGCAAAGTTGGACACGACTGAAGCGATTTAGCATGCATGCATGCATTGGAGAAGGAAACGGCAACCCACTCCAGCGTTCTTGCCCGGAGAATCCCAGGGACGAGGGACCCTGGTGGGCTGCTGTCTATGGGGTCGCGCAGAGTCAGACATGACTGAAGCAGCAGCAGCATTTGCAGAGCAACATCAAGTTTTTGAACTCCAATGCATTAGTTTCTCTTCTTGGAAAGAAAGTCTTACTACAGAGCATGGATTTCTGAAATCTTTATATTTTTAACAGTATGAAATCTTGACTAAATTTCTATTTGAAAAACTGCCCTCTAATATCTATTTATTCTGTGTCAGGTATTATCTATTCAATTTGTATATTTCCCTTCAAATTAATAATACTTAAATACTATTTCAATATTTTTTTAATATAGTTTTATTTTACTTACTCTGTTGAAAGAGAAGTAAAGATGAGTGTGAAGTTCAGTATTTGCCAAATGAATAATAGTGTTGTTTGTTTATTAGGGTATCTATTGGTCAAATACCAGACAATTGGAAAATGAGTATAATATCTATTTGGGTATAGTTTAACTTTTTGGAGTAATTGAACTCATATCTATTAAATCATAAGTCTATGATGAAAGAAAGTACACATAGTACAGAACAAAGTGCAAATGAAACATTAAGCTCAGGGATAAAAACTTAAGTTCAGGGATTAAAAAACAGTAACCAAATACACTAGAAAGATAATACATCTGTTTAGTTCAGTCACTCAGTCATGTCCAACTCTTTGTAACCCCATGGACTACAGAATGCCAGGCTTCTCTGTCCATCACCAAATGCTGGAGCTTACTCAACCTCATGTCCATCAAGTTGGTGATGCCATCCAACCATATCATCCTCTGTCATTCCCTTCTGCTCCCACCTTCAATCTTTTCAAGGATCAAGGTCATTTCAAATGAGTCAGTTCTTCACATGAGTTGGCCAGAGTATTGAGGTTTTAGCTTCAGCATCACTCCTTGCAAAGAATATTCAGAACTGAATTCCTTAGGGATGGACAGGTTGGGCCTCCTTGAGGTGCAAGGGAGTCTCAAGGGTCTTCTCCAACACCACACTTCAAAAGCGTCAATTCTACATGTTCAGCTTTTTTCATAGTCCAAGTCTCACATCCATACATGACTACCAGAAAAACCATAGGTTTTACTAGACAGGCCTTGGTCGGCCAAGTAATGTCTCTTCTTTTTAATATGCTGTGTAGGTTGGTCATAGCTTTTCTGCCAAGGAGCAAATGTCTTTTAATTTCATGGCTGCAGTCGCCATCAGCAGTGATTTTAGAGCCCAAGAAAATAAATTCACTCACTGTTTCCATTATTTCCCCATCTATTTGCCATGAAGTGATGGGACTGGAGACATGATCTTAGTTTTCTGAATGTTGAGTTTAAGCCAACTTTTTCACTCTCCTCTTTCACTTTCAACAAGAGGCTCTTAAGTTCTTCTTCGCTTTCTGCTATAAGGGTGGTGTCATCTGCATATCTGAGGTTATTGATATTTCTCCCAGCAATCTTGATTCCAGTTTGTGCTTCATTCAGTCCAATATTTCCCATGATGTACTCTTCATATAAGATAAATAAGCAGTTTGACAATATACAGCCTTGACATATTACTTTTTCGATTTGGAACCAGTCTGTTGTTCAATGTCTAGTTATAACTGTTGCTTCTTGGCCTGCATACAGATTTCTCAGTAGGCAGGTCAGGTGATCTGGTATTCTCAGCTCTTTAAGAATGTTCCAGAATTTGTTGTGATTCACACAGTCAAAGGTTTTGGCATAGCCAATAAAACAGAAATATATATATTTTCTGGAACTCTCTTGCTTTTTCGATGATCCAACAGATGGCGGAAATTTGATCTTTGGTTCCTCTAAATTTTCTAAATCCAGCTTGAACATCTGGAATTTCACGGTTCATGAACTGTTGAAGCCTAGCTTGGAGAATTTTGAGGATTACTTTGTTAGCATGTGAGAAGAGTGCAATTGTGTGGTAGTTTGAACACTCTCTGGCATTGACTTTCTTTGTGATTGGAATGAAAACTGACTTTTTCCAGGCCTGTGGCCACTGCTGAGTTTTCCAAATTTGTTGGCATATTGAGTGTAGCACTTTCATAGCATCATCTTTTAGGATTTGAAAGAGCTCAACTGGAATTCCATCACCTCCACTAGCTTTGTTCATAGTGATGCTTTCTAAAGCCCAATTGACTTTGCATCCCAGGATGCCTGGCTCTAGGTGAGTGATCAAACCATTGTGGTTATCTGGATCATTAAGATCTTTTTTGTACAGTTCTTCTGTGTATTCTTGCAACCTCTTCTTTATATCTTCTTCTCTTAGGTCCATACCAATTCTGTCCTTTATTGTCTTTTATTCCATGTGCATCTTTGCATGAAATGTTACCTTGGTATCTAATTTTCTTGAAGAGATCTATAGTCTTTTCCATTCTATTGTTTTCCTCTATTTCTTTGCATTGGTAACTGAGAAAGGCTTTCTCATCTCTCCTTGCTGTTCTTTGGCACTATGCATTCAAACGGGTATATCTTTCCTTTTCTCCTTTGCCTTTAGCTTCTCTTCTTTTCTCAGCTTAGAAGAGAAGCTGAGGCCTTCTCTTCTCTTCTTTTCTTAGAAGGCCTCCCCAGACAACATTTTGCCTTTTTGCATTTCTTTTTCTTAGAGATGGTCTTGATCACTGTCTCTTGTACAATGTCAGTCAAGACTTAATTCCCAAAGTGTGCAGTTTTCTCTAAAGCAATGTCAATGATTCAACTCACTGTAATGATGTTTAGAGAAAAAATAAATAAAACTACAAAAATGCCCCAGTAAAAGATAAGTTATCTGAGAATGGAAATGTATTCTGTATGAAATATTTCACATGAGCCCTTATGAGATTCCTCTCAGCTATATAACTAGGCTTGCTTTCATAACTGGGGCTGTTCTCCTGGGATTTGTGCTGCTTTTCAGCTTTGATAACACAGAGGAGAAGGGATAAGGATATAGAGTCGGATTGGTTAACCACTCAAGGGACAAGGGCTTATGAGCTCCTCAATAGGCTTTTCACAATAAACAAAATACAATTTTTGAAATATAAGCAAGCATAAAAGGCTTCTAATTTAAAGGGAAAAGTGGTTTTAGGGGGTGATTTTTTTTAATGTTTCTTTTATCACTGTTCTCACTTCCCTAGAATACTGAAGTGGTTTGCCATTCCCTTCTCCAGTGGACCACATTTTCTCAGAACTCTCCACTATTACCAGTCCATCTTGGGTGGCCCTTTACGGCATGGCTCATAGTTTCATTGAGTTAGACAAGGCTGTGGTCCATGTGATTAGACTGGTTTGTTTTCTGTGATTGTGGTTTTCAGTCTGTCTGCCCTCTGAAAGAGAAAGATAAGAGGCTTATGGAAGCTTCCTGATGGGAGAGACTGACTAAAGGGGAAACTGGGTCTTGCTCTGATGGGTGGGGCCATGCTCAATAAATCTTTAATCCAATTTTCTGTTGAAGGGTTGGGCTGTGTTCCCTCTGTTATTTGACTGAAGGCCAAACTATGGTGGAGGTAATGAAGATAATGGCAACCTCCTTCAAAAGGTCCCAGGCAGGCACTGCTACACTCAGTGCCCCCAACCCTGAAACAGGCCACCACTGACCCATGACTCCACCAGAGACTCCTGGACACTCACAGGTAAGTCTGGGTCAGTCTCTTGTGGGGTCTCTGCTCCTTTCTCCTGGGTCCTGGTGCACAAAGTTCTGTTTGTGGCCTCCAAGAGTCTGTTTCCCAGCCCTGTGTAAGTTCTGGTGCCTCTACAGTGGGGTTAATGGTGACCTCTTCCAAGAGGTCTTATGCCATACCCAAGTCTGCTGGACCAGAGCCCCAGTCCCTGCTGTAGTCCACTGCTGACCCATACCTCCACAGGAGATGCTCGACACAGTTCTGTCCCAGTCTTTGTGGAATTCCTGGGTCCTGTGCACACAAAGTTTATCTGAGGCCTCTGAGAGTCTCTGGCAGGAATGGGGTTTGATTCTAACTGTGAATTTTCCCCTCCTACAATCTTAATGGGGCTTCTCCTTTGCCCTTAGACATGAGGGAGCTCCTCATGCTGGTCCAGCAAAGTGCAACCACCGCTCCTTACCTTTGATGTGGGGTATCTCCTCTTGGCCAATAGCCACTCCAATGCCATGCCAGCCATTTCAGTATTCTTGCCTTAAGAACCCCATGAACAATATGGAAAAGCAAAAAGATAGACACTGAAAGATGACTTCCCCCAGTCTAGTAGGTGCCCAATATGTTACTGGAGATCAGTGGAAAAATAACTCCAGAAAGAATGAAGAGATGGAGCCAAAGCAAAAACACCACCCAGCTGAGGATGTGATTGGTGATAGAGGCAAGGTCTGACGCTTTAAAAAGTGATATTGCATAGGAACCTGGAATATTAGGTCCATGAATCAAGGTAAATTGGAAGTGGTCAAACATGAGATGACAAGAGTGAACATCAACATTTAAGGAATCAGCAAACTAAAATGGGCTAGAATGGGTGAATTTAACTCAGATGACCATTATTATCTACTACTGTGGGCAAGAATCCCTTAGAAGAAACGCAGTAGCCATCATAGTCAACAAAGGAGTCCGAGATGCAATACTTGGATGCAGTCTCAAACACAACAGAATGATTTCTGTTCATTTCCAAAGCAAACGATTCAATATCAGAGTAATCCAAGTCTATGTGCCAACCAGTAATGCTGAAGAAGCTGATGTTGAATGGTTTTATGCAGACCTACAAGATCTTCTAGAACTGACATCCCCAAAAGATGTCCTTCTCATTATAAAGGACTAGAATGCAAAAGAAGAAAGTCAAGAAACATCTGGAGTGACAGGCAAATTTGGCCTTGGAGTATGGAATGAAGTGGGACAAAGGCTAATACTGTTTTGCGAAAAGAACGCACTGGTCATAGTCAACACCCTCTTCCAACAACACAAGAGAAGACTATAAACATGGACATCACCAGATGGTCAACACTGAAATCAGACTGATTAAATTCTTTGCAGCCAAAGATGGAGAAACTCTATATAATCAGCAAAAATAAGACAGGGAGCTGACTGTGGTTCAGATCATGAACTCCTTATCGCCAAATTCAGACTTAAATGGAAGAAAGTAGGGAAAACCACTACACCATTCAGGTAAGACCTAAATCATATCCCTAACAATTATACAGTGGAAGTGATAAATAGCTTTAAGGGATTAGATCTAATAGATGAATGCCTGAAGAACTATGGACAGAAGTTCTTGACATTGTACAGGAGACAGGGATCAAGACCATACCAAGAAAAAGAAATGCAAAAAAGCTAAATGGCTGTATGAGGAGGCCTTACAAATAGCTGTGAAAAGAAGAGAAATGAAAAGCAAAGGAGAAAAGGAAAGATATAAGCATCTGAATGCAGAGTTCCAAAGAATAGCAAGAAGAGATAAGAAACCCTTCCTCAGTGATCAATGCAGAGAAATAGAGGAAAACAATAGAATGCGAAAGACTAGAGATGTCTTCAATAAAATTAGAGATACCTAGGGAACATTTCATGCCAAGATGAGCTCAATAAAAGACAGAAATGGTATGGACCTAACAGAAGCAGAAGATATTAAGAAGAGGCTACAAGAATACACAGAACTGTACAAAAAAGATCTTCACAACCCAGATAATCACGATGGTGTGATCACTCACTTACAGCCAGACATCCAGGAATGTGAAGTCAAGTGGGCCTTTGGAGGCATCACTAGGAACAAAGATAGTGGAGGTGATGGAATTCTTGTTGAGCTATCTCAAATCCTAAAAGATGATGCTGTCAAAGTGCTACATTCAATATTTCAGCAAATTTGGCATACTCAGCAGTGACTACAGAACTGGAAAAGGTCAGTTTCATTCCAATTCCAAAGAAAGGCAATGCCAAAGAATGCTCAAACTACCAAACAATTGCACTCATCTCACACACTAGTAAAGTAAGGCTCAAAATTCTCCAATCCAGGCTTTATCAATACATGAACTGTGAACTACACGATATTGAAGCTCGTTTTAAAAAAGGCAGAAGTACCAGAGACCAAACTGCCAACATTCACTGGATCATCAAAAAAGCAAGAAAGTTGAAAAACATCTATTTCTGCTATAGTGACTATGCCAAAGCTTTTGACTGTGTAGATCACAATAAACTGTGGAAAATTCTCAAAGAGATGGGAATACCAGACAACGTGACCTGCCTCATGAGAAACCTGTATGCAGGTCAGGAAGCAACAGTTAGAATTGGGGTGGAACAACAGACTGGTTCCAAATAGGAGAAGGAGTACATCAAGGCTGTGTATTGTCACCCTGCTTATTTAACTTATATGCAGAGTACATCATGAGAAAGGCTTGGCTGGATGAAGCACACAAGCTGGATTTAAGATTGCCAGAAGAAACATCAATTACCTCAGATATGCAATGACCCCACCCTTAGGCAGAAAGAGAAGAACTAAAGAGCTTCTTGATGAAAGTGAAAGAAGAGTGAAAATGTTGGTGTAAAGCTCAACATTCAGAAAACTAAGATCATGGCATTAGGTCCCATCATATCATGGCAAACAGATGGGGAAAGAGTGGAAATAATGGCTGACTTTATTTTTGGGGGGTCCAAAATCACTGCAGATGGTGATCGCAGCCATGAAATTAAAAGACACTCCTTGGAAGGAAAGTTATGACCAACCCAGACAGCATATTAAAAAACAGAGGCATTACTTTGTCAACGAAGGTCCATCTAGTCAAGGCTATGTTTTTTTCAGTAGTCATGTATAGAAGTGAGAGTTGGACTATAAAGAAAGCTGAGCACCAAAGAATTTATATTTTTGAATTGTGATGTTGGAGACTTTTGAGAGTCCCTCATACTACAAAGAGGTCCAACCAGTCCCTCCTAAAGGAGATCAGTCCTGGGTGTTCACTGGAAGGACTAATGTTGAAGCTGGAACTCCAATACTTTGGCCACCTGATGTGAAGAGCTGACTCATTTGAAAGACCCTGATTCTGGGAAAGATTGAAGGTGGGAGAAGAAACGGACAACAGAGGATGAGATGGTTGAATGTCATCACTGACTCAATGAACATTAGTTTGAGTCAACTCTGGGAGTTGGTGATGGACAGATAGGCCTGGAGTGCTGCAGTCCATGGGGTTTCAAAGAGTCAGACATATCTGAGCAACTGAACTAAACTGAATTCACCTCTCTATTCCTCATATCAGATAATGTTGCATAATGAACAGGTATAACTCTTACCCTATTACTACAGTCAGAAGCATAGTAGTTAAATTACACTGTTAACTTTTTCTGACGTTAGCCATTTACATTGTGAATTACTAAGATCATGGTAACATAATTCCTTGAAACTGCTTTTATTAAAATCATATCAATAAACAATGTCCCCTGTAGGAAGGTGTATTTGAAAAAAATCAAATGTACAATGGGAATCAAAACTTCAATGAGCGAACATATGGATTGTCAATATAGATATATATGAGCATTTTATTGCTCCCTGTGTTGTATCCTTACAATAACAGATTTCTGTGAGACATGGTAAAGCTCTGCTTTTTGAGCCATTACAGGTGAGGAACAATTCAATTCATTTCTACATTTAATTTCCCTAACAATTACTTAACATTACTGAACTTTTCAAAATCATTTATTCTCTAGTACTTTGCTAATGAATAAGAAACTATTTGATAGTATTAACTCATATTCATGGTACTAAAACTTGTCCAAATTATTAGGAAGGATATATTATCACAACTTTAAGTTTTATCATGGCCCACTATGGCTAATTTGACAATGACTGTAGTACCAAAACATATTCATGTACCTGAATAACAGACTTTGAAATTAAATCCATGAATGATGGCTGGTTTTCATTTTCTTTAAAATCCAGATGGTGGTTGCTATTCAGCCCTACTTAAAATTACGGGTAGTGATCTCCCTCTTCTCTGTGTTCTTTTGCCTCCCAAATCTACTAAGTTCTCATGCTTCACACAATGTTCCTGTTGTTGACATTTTCCCTTTTCCTCCAGCTGTCTAATTCTCTAGGCTTTGACATGGGTTATCCCATGAACTAAGAGGATCACTTTTGAAAAAGAAGAACTTCTGTTTTAATTTTATACCTTCCTTAGTTTTTGAATTTTTAATGAGAAGTTTGTACTACTTTGAAGAATAAAATTTAACAATATAGAAAAAAGTCAAAATCATTTTAGGATGCCTATGATTTTGCCTACTTCAGCATAGAAACTATATTATATTTTCCTAGTTTTAACTCAAGTTTCAAATCAAGGTGACAAGTTTAACTTAGAAACAAATCTATAAAGAGTAGTAGTCAACTGACATTTCAGAAAGATCACACTTCAGAGGCACTATTATAATCCCATCAGAGGGCCTTGTTTTTATCAATACATGAGCCTTTGCCAATGGGTATGATAAATATGAGATGTGAATTTTTGCTAGTGAATCATAGCTGGTTAATCAGGATGGTCTTGCCATTAGTTTGGACTGAATGCCATTGTCTTATGCCAGCTATAGGACCTAACCTATGGGTTGCTGCCCCATCTGACTTGAAGAACTTTATGTACAAGTGGAAGGAGTGCATGACAGAAGACAGAGAGTTGAATGAACAGGCTCATGAATTATTGGTGCTTATTTTCTAATGAATGTTTTTATGATACACAGTAGTATATATGACAGAATTTGGACTGAGTGAGGTGAGTAGATTGTTGTTTAGTCACTAAGTCAGGTGCAACTCATTTGCAACCTCACAAAATATAGCCTGCCAGGCTCCTGGGATTTCCCAGGCAAGAATACTGGAATAGGTTGCCACTTCCTGCTCTAGGGCATCTTCCTGACCAAAGGATTGAACCCATGTCTTCTGCATTAGAAGGTGGATTCTTTACCACTGAACCATGAGGGAAGCCTAAGGTGAATAGACAGTCACTCATAAACTCAAATTTATTGTAGGTCAGGGGGAAACTTCTGAAGAATTTCAAGCAAAGAAGAGCTGTGAAACAATTTGTATGTTAAAGCAAGTGCTACTTTGAAGAGGCTGAAGTGGGATGAGTTGGAAGAACAGAGAGGAAGGCAAACATGAAAGTAGGCAAAAGATTTTGGCCCTATCACTTTCCTTTTCTTTAATGTTCTATTAAATTTTCCCTATCAATCATCAAAAAGCAATGTTTCAAAGGTAACCTTTTTATTGCTTGTGGAGATACTTGTAGAAAAGACCTTAAGACCTCTACTGCTGATTCTAGATTACACAGCAATCTACCTGTAGAAGAAAAATATACCTGAATGCAAAGTCTAACAAAACATCATTTAGATAATAAAAAGCAGCAAACAATAAATGGCATAAGAATGTGATAAATGCTCAAGTGGGGAGTTGGAGTTCTTTCTGCTGAGTAGTGGTAAAGGAGACAATAAGCTGAACTTGGCAGAGGGCCATGTTTGAATAGGAAGTGATTCAGATATTAGAATGTGCAGTCAATAATTAATTTTCTAAAATGATTAAGATTCACTAAGTAGCACATTTTCCTTAAAACAATCTTTTACTTAATATTTCATGTGAGTGAGTGGCAAATATAAATGTTTCAGTTTTACTTGGCCACATGACGGATCAAACCAGAAGGTACAGAAACCAGATATGCTCATTTTGATGAAGTGACCCTATTAATGAGGTTCAACAAACATTAATGTTATCACAGCCAAACATGTGGAGGTAGACAATGTGGGTCTAGTTTTTTTTTTTTTTTTTTTTTTTTTGGATCATTTTCACATAGAACAGACAAGAAGAACAAGCTCATTGGAAAGCTTTTCCGAAACACAGGCTTGGTTCTGGGCAGAGACCCTTTGGGCCTCAGCACAGCTGGCATAATTACTTCCACAGAAGGGATATTCAGAATGTTCTTCTCTTAACCAGTAAGACTTCCCCTACCAGGATAGGCAAGGGTGAATGGGATTTCAGAAAGGTGGAGTTTTTATTTAGTGACATTTCTGATATGTCTGAATAGGGGTTGAAAAAACACAGGTGTTTGAGTTTCCAAAAATCACTGCTCTCTGCCTATAACATGCAATTTGAAGAATATTTTAAAGTTTATTTCACTCTATTTCAAAATTTCTAGTGTTCTATTAGTTCAAAAGGGCTGGCAGCATATATACTATATATTAATTTTTAGAAAATATTTAGGGCATTTTTATTTCATTTTCTTTCAGAGAAGTCAGAGCATAAGAAAGGATAACTATTTGTTAAATGCAATATTGTTTTCCTATAATAGTAGTTTGGAAATACTCTAGGTAAGTTCCTCGAAGTCTTCAGTACAAATAACAGTAGAATCACTGAAACTTATCTGCATTACAAAATAAATTGCATTTTAAACCATTTTTTCTCCAAATGGTTTAAACTCTTGTGACCAAACAGTGAACACCCTAGAAAAGATACTATAGTGGAAGCCATCACATAAAGTAAAACAGCTCAAATAAACTTAAATATGCTCATGTTGTATGTTGCCTATTCCTTGCAAAGGAACAGTGAAGGGGAAAATCTACAGTTTTTAACAATTCTCTTAAGTGTAATGGAAATACAGGTTTGAATTTTCAACTGTGAGTTACATGAAAATCTTCAAAGTGGTATATACAGCTACGTAATTAATTACCCTGTTAGTAATTAACTAACCCTCATATGTTTACATTTTCTTGAATTCAGAAAAGATGCCATTTTGTATATAATATTGCAGAAAGTTCATGCAATGAATAAAAGTATTCTATGTACATAAACTTCTAATTGTGTGTTTTATTTCAGATTTAAAGCATTTTTTATAATCAGAAGTTAGTGGGTAGCCACAGCTGGTACAAGGAGAAACCATTTGCTACTGCAGAGGACACATTCAGGAACAGCTTGAGTTGACTTAAATGGACAGGATCCTATCACAAGAAGAGCAGCCCCCGGGAAGACCTAAATATCTTCTTGGTTTAAGATTACACTGATTTTGACATAAATATCTCACCTTTTTTCCTCCCTTCCTTGGATGTTATTTCTGTGAAATTTGAAGCTCTTAAAAATCAAGAATCGAAGTACGGAGACTAGCAAGGGAAGTACAAATGTGTAAAAATATTGAGTGTCAGGTTTATCACTAATAATTTATTCTCTTAACACCTTTGCAAAATACACTTACACTGTTATTTCCATTTTGAAGGTTAAAAAAAATCTATAAACCTATTGACTTTTCTAGACTTCTAAGCAAAGACTATCTCAGCCAAAATAAAACTCCTTGAGAATTATTTTTTGGATTTAACAACTCATTTCCCATGCCCTCTTCCCTCACATTCCCTATTCATTACCCATCAAAGGACAATTTAAGAAATATGGTTAAAATGACACAAAGGAAAAAAAAATCAATTGATTCTGAGGAACTTCTGTAGAAAGATTTTTAGTGAGTTGTTATGCTTAAATTTATTTAATTTACATTAATTTTAGGTAATATATATATTTTAATGAAATAAAAATATAAATAAGTGGTAGCCATTGTCACACCTATCTTCACTGCAATTCTGTCTTTCCATGTCAAGCCAATTTAAATCTTATCAGCTTTCTGATTTATTTTCCTTTTAGTGTTTAATTTCATGTTGTTTTACTTTATTTCTGGTGTTTAATTTCATNGCCTGGTGTGCTGCGATTCATGGGGTCACAAAGAGTTGGACACGACTGAGTGACTGAACTGAATTGAACCAACACGTAAAGAAATTTACATTAATTCATCTTGTTTTTTATTTTGAATATACATGCCTACTTCATAGTAAGACTATTGGTTAATAAAATCTGGATAAAGATAATAGAATAGATGTCTATGGATAATTTTAATCTATTCTGTATTCAAAGAAATGCTATGTGTTAGAAAATATGTCTTGGATTGGGAGCCAGATTTAATTTTCAAAAACAAGATCTCAAGTAGGTAACTGTCATTAACAAAGGTAAAATGACAGAGCAATACTATTTCCTGGCACTTTTAATTATGTTGGAGGTAGGTACAGAAGATTCTTCAAAGTTGTTAATACAAATCATCTCCTGCCTCATTTCTAAGGTTATTTTGTATATAAATGTCTTAAATCTAGAGCACTGTTACTCAGTACAGATACCTCACTTCTGTGTTATGCTCCCATTCCAAGCTAGAGTTCCAAGCTAGATGTAGGATGTACATAAACTGAGTTCTCACTCTGCATCTAGGTATATCCTAGATGTACCCAGACTTTTCATATTATCCTTCCTTTTTCAAATCTTTTGAAATATTTTTAATGTATTTATATGTGCCTATCCAATGGCACCCCCCTCCAGTACTCTTGCCTGGAAAATCGCATGGACGGAGGAGCCTGGTAGGCTGCAGTCCATGGTTTCGCTAAGAGTCAGACACGACTGAGCAACTTCACTTTCACTTTTCACTTTCATGCTTTGGAGAAGGAAATGGCAACTCACTCCAGTATTCTTCCCTGGAGAACCCAGGGATGGGGAGCCTGGTGGGCTGCCATCTATGGGGTCACATAAAGTTGGACACGACTGAAGCGACTTAGCAACAATCTAGTTTTACTCCTCAAACACATCTATAAATTATCAGTTATTTTTTTACAGATGGTCTATTTTGCTCTCCTATCCATACATGAGATTATATTTTAAAATTATGTTCTTAATTTCAATTTTCATAGTTTCTAAAATGTTCCTACACATTTTTGATGACAACCTGGTCTTGGCTAATTTTTACATTCTTTTCCAATATCTATGATCATTTCATTCATTGTTATGAAATACCCTTATTATTATCTTTTCGCTGCTTATTAGACTCCATATTATTCTATTTGTTTTGTCTTGTTGACTATCCCTCAACATGATTATTTATACATGTGATTTACAATGATTCTTATGGCAAACATATTTTCAATGGATGTTATCTGTGAGAACTCATGTGTCCTGGAATCTGAATGTAACTCAGGAAAAGAGAAATTCACAATAACCTTATAACAACACATTCAGATTGTACAGTGGAAGTGACAAATGGATTCAAGGGATTAGATCTGATAGATAGAGCGCCAGAAGAACTATGGATGAGGGTTGAGTAAGTTTTAAGGTTGATAGTTATTTCCAATCACATCATTGTAGGGAAAACTCACAATGGTTTGCCATGGAATCCTATGATTATGATTTATTATAGATTATTACTGTGCTATTTATTCATAGCCCAGGACAGACAGCCAATCTGTTTGTTGCCTCCTGGTAGAGGAGATAATGTTTTTTTTCTGTTTTCTATATCTCCAACAGTAGACAGTTTCATGACGCCCAGCTTCATTTATCTAGATTAGTCTGGTTCTCTACAAGGAGAAAACTATTTTCATAATATCCTTTCTGTTAGAGTCTAAGCCCTAATTCCCAGACACTGAGAATTATATCAGACTCTACTCCATTTATGAGCTCTTTGATCCTATTCATCACTCTAATGTTGATATTCTCTTTCACCTTTGTTGACCAAAGACTCTGTTTTTCTTAGTTTGAGTCGCAGTTTTCTTTCTTTCTTTCTTTTTAACCAATTTCCATGGAAAGCAAGGAGAGTGATTTGAGAGAAGAAAAAATCAACAGATAGAAGAGAGAGAAGATTATTTTCAACATTATTTATGTGTATTATGTTTATTAGAAGCTCATCTCTCCCATGATGACATCTCCTACACAATAATCACTCTCTCAATTTCTTCCTAACCTTTACATATACTTTTATTTGCAGCAATAATATTTTTTGTACCAATCTTACTTTTATGCACATAAGCTATAACTGGATTTTCAATATATTGCCATAAATCTTTCTCTATTACTAAATAATGGTCACCCAATAATTGTTGCTCTGAAAGTCAAAAATAGAAACTATAACCAATATAGTCTAATGTTAATTTAGCTCCTGCTTAGCTCTATCTTCTTGTTGCTTCTGTGATTGTTTCATTTCTTTTCCTATAACCAAATCAGCTGCCCTCTGTTAAGTTCTGCAGATGTGAACTGAAATTGTGTGATGCCACGAAGTGGTCAAACAGGGGATGGCAAAAGTGAACATCAACATTTTAGGAATCAGTGAACAAAATGGACTGGAATGGGTGACTCAGATGACCATTATATCTACTACCATGGGCAAGAACCCCTTAGAAGAAATGCAGTAGCCCTCAAAGTCAACAAAAGAGTCTGAAATACAGTGCTTGGATGCAATCTCAAAAGCAACAAAATGATCTCTGTTTGTTTCCAAGGCAAATCATTCAATATCAAAGTAATCCAAGTCTAGGTCCCAACTAGTAATGCTGAAGAAGCTGAAGGTGAATGGTTCTATGAAGACCTATAAGCCCTTCTAAAACTAACACCAAAAAAGATGAAAATATGTCCTTTTCATCATAGGGGACTGGAATGCAAAAGTAGGAAATCAAAAGATATCTGGAGTAACAGGCAAATTATGTTTGGAGTACAGAATGAAGCAGGGTAAAGGTTGACAGACTTTTGTCAAGAGAACACACCCATCATAGCAAACACCCTCTTCCAAAATACAAGAGAACACTCTACACATGGACATCACCAGAAGGTCAATACTGAAATCAGATTGATTATTTTCTTTGCAGCCAAAGATAGAGAAGCTCTATATAGTAAGCAAAAACAAGACAGGGAGCTGACTGTGGCTCAGATCATGAATTCCTCATTGCCAAATTCAGACTTAAATTGAAGAAAGAAGGGGAAACCACTAGACCATTCAGATATGACCTAATCAAACCCCTTACGATTGTACAGTGGAAGTGACAAATGGAAGAACTATGGATAAGGGTTTCTGACATTGTACAGGAGGCAGTGGTCAAGGCTACCCCCAAGAAAACAAATTTTAAAAAGCAAAATGGCTGTCTGAAGAGGTCTTAAACAGAGCTGAGAAAAGAAAAGAAGTGAAAGGCAAAGGAGAAAAGGAAAGATACACCCATTTGCATGCAGAGTTTCAAAGATGAGCAAGGAGAGATAAGAGAGCTTTCCTTAGTGATCAGTGCAAAAAATAATAATAATAATAAATAGAGAGAAAAAACAATAGAATGGGAAAGACTAGAGATCTCTTCAAGAAAAGTAGAGATACCAAGGGAACATTTCATGCAAAGATGGGCTCAATAATGGACAGAAATGGTATTAATCCAACAAAAGTAGAAGATAAGAAGAGGTGGCAAGAACACACAGAAGAACTATACAAAAAAAAGATTTTAATGACCCAGATAACCATGATGGTGTGATCACTAACCTAGAGCCAGACATCCTGGAATGCAAAGTCAAGTGGGCCTTAGGAAGCATCACTACAAAGCCAGGGGATGTGACAGAATTCCAGCTATTATTTCAAGTCCTAAAAGATGATGCTGTCAAAGTGCTGGAATCAATATGCCAGCAAATTTTGAAAACTCAGCAGTGCCCATAGGAATGGAAAAGGTCAGTTTTCATTTCAATCCCAAAGAAAGGCAATGCCAAAGAATGTTCAAACTATCACACAATTGAACTGATCTCACAAGCTAGTAAAGCAATACTCAAAATTCTCCAGGCCAGGCTTCAACAGTATGTGAACGGTGAACTTCCAGACATTCAATCGGGATTTAGAAAAGGCAGAAGACCAGAGATTAAATTGCCAACATCCACTGGATCTATCTATGATCAGATCTATCTATCTATAGAGCTAGAGTGTTCTAGAAAAAAACATCTACTTCTGCTTTTTTGACTATGCCAAAGCCTTTGACTGTGTGGATCATGATGAATTGTGGAAAATTCTTTAAAAAATGGGAATACCAGACCACATTATCTGCCTCCTGAGAAATCTGTATGCAGGTCAAGAAGCAAAAGTTAGGACTGTACTTGGAAAATCAGACTGGTTCCAATCCAGGAAAGGGGTACGTTAAGAGCATATATTTTCACTCTGTTTATTTAACTTATATGCAGATTACATCATGCGAAATGCCAGGCTGGATGAACCACAAGATGGAAACAAGATTGCTGGGAGAAATATCAATAACCTCAGATATGCAGATAACACCACCTTTGTGGCAGAAAGTGAAGAAGAACTAAAAAAGCCTCTTGATGAAAATGAAAGAGAAGAGTGAAAAAGTTGGCCTATAATTCACATTCAGGAAACTAAGACCATGGCCGCCTGATGTGAAGAACTGACTCACTGGAAAAGACCCTGATACTGGGAAATACTGATGCAGGAGGAGAAGGGGATGACAGAGGATGAAATGGTTGGATAGCATCACCAACTTGATGGACATGAGTTTGAGCAAACTCCGGGACTTGGTGATAGGTAGGGAGGCCTGGTGTGCTGCAGTCCATGGGGTCGCAAAGAGTTGGACACGACTGAGCGACAGAACTGAACTGAATTTAACTGAGTTCCTTTATGTATACTATTATATTTTCCTGAAATTCTCCCATTTATATCTTGTGTAGTTTGATCCAGTCATCTATTTATTCAAAGATGGTACTTCCTGTAGATAGACATGCATGTGCTCTTTTGGATGAAATGTCCCTCTTATTTGCCTTTCATAGAATGCCATGTTCATAGTCTTATCCCACTGTATTATGTAACTAAATCCATATTTGTATAACTTATAAAGACTCTGATGCTGGGAGGGATTGGGGGCAGGAGGAAAAGGGGATGACAGAGGATGAGATGGCTGGATGACATCAATGACTCAGTGGACATGAGTTTGAGTGAACCTCAGGAGTTGGTGATGGACAGGAGGTCTGGCGTGCTGCAATTCATGGGGTCACAAAGAGTTGGACACAACTGAGCAACTGAACTGAACTGAACTGAACTGAAGCATAAGCTCAACTTTCCCATTTAAGGACTGCTAAGTCACTTCAGTCGTGTCCGACTCTGTGTGACCCCATAGACAGTAGGTCCAATAATTTAATACTACAACCAGATACACTATTTCCTCTGTATTCATCTTACATTGCAGAAATACATACTATTGTTGATAGGATTTTAAAATTTGTTTTTTCCATGCGTTACCGATCAGTACTCATTTCTGAACTACAACATTCACACTGAAGTCAAAACAGCCAGATTTCTAATAAAATCTATTCCTCCATTTCCTGAGCATAAAGATGGACTATCTTTCTTAGTTTCCCTTATACTTAACATGTAACTAAATTGTCTTCACTATATGATGAACAGAAGAAGTGTTTACCATTTCTGAACCCAGTTTATTAGTATTTTCAACACAAATCTTTCATGTCCCTTCCCCTTTCCAGATGACTATGATGAAAAATACAGTTATGAGTCCCTGAATAACAAAGGGATGAGATATGTGTCTCTGATCTGAACATCTGTTTGGAATGTTATGATAGTAATAGATTAACTTTAAATGCCTTCAGTTCAGTTCGGTTCAGTTCAGTCACTCAGTAGTGTCTGACTCTGGGACCACATGGACTGCAGCATACCATGCTTCCCTGTCCATCACCAACTCCTGGCACATGCTCAAACTCATGTCCATAAAGTCAGTTATGTCATCTAACCTTCTCATCCTCTGTCGTCCCCTTCTCCTCCTGCCTTCAATCTTTCCCAGCTTAAGGGTCTTTTCCAATGAGTCAGTTCTTTGCATCAGTTGACCAAAGTATTGGAGCTTCAGCTTCAGTGGCAGTCCTTCCAATGTATATTCAGGATTGGTCTCCTTTAAGATTGACTGGTTGGATCTCCTTGCACTCCAAGGGACTCCCAAGAAACCTCTCTAAAATCACAGTTCAAAAGCATTAATTCTTTGGCACTCAGCTTTCTTTATAGTCCAACTCCCATATCCATACATGACTACTGGAAAAACCATAACTTTGACTAGATGGACCTTTGTTGGCAAAGTAATGTCTCTGCTTTTTAATATGCTATCTAGGTTGGTCATAGCTTTTCTTCCAAGGAGCATATTTTAATTTCATGGTTGCAGTCACCATCTGCAGTGATTTTGGAGCCACCACACCCACCCCCCCAAAAAAAAGTCTCTCACTGTTTCCACTGTTTTCCCATCTATTTGCCATGATGTGATGCAACTGGGTGCCATGATCTTGGTTTTATGAATGTTGAGTTTTAAGCCAACTTTTCCACTCTCCTCTTTCACTTTCATCAAGAGGCTCTTTAGTTTTCTTTGCTTTCATGCCATAACACATCTGCCTATCTGAGGTTATTGATATTTCTCACAGAAATCTTGATTCCAGCTTTTGCTTCATCCAGCCCAGCATTTCACATGATGTAATCTGCATAAAAGTTAAATAGGCAGGGTGACAATATACAGTGGTGTTGGAGAAGACTCTTGAGAGTCCCTTGGACTGCAAGGAGATCCAACCAGTCCATTCTGAAGGAGATCAACCCTGGGATTTCTTTGGAAGGAATGATGCCAAAGCTGAAACTCCAGTATTTTGGCCACCTCATGCAAAGAGTTGACTCATTGGAAAAGACTCTGATGCTGGGAGAGATTGGGGGCAGGAAGAGAAGGGGACAACCAAGGATGAGATGGCTGGATGGCATCACGGACTCAGTGGACGTGAGTCTGAGTGAACTCCAGGAGATGGTGATGAACAGGGAGGCCTGGCATGCTG
>SJYV01050016.1:0-10521 GCA_006410875.1 Neotragus pygmaeus
TGTGTGTGTGTGTGTGTGTGTGTGTGTATACCTAGATAGGGATAAACACACACACTTATATGACTGCAAAAATAAATGTATGCTCATACATACATGTAAAGCGAATGTCAATAGTCACCTCTGAGTAAAGGCAATGGTGATTTTTATTAGTTTTTTTTTCCCCTGCAATCATGACGTATATTACTTTTATTGCCTGAGTGAGAGAGTGTGAAGGGCAATGGAGCATATGTTAGAAGTCCTTAGCCCTCCAAACTTTCCTTCTGTCCTCGCCTCAGAGTTGTTCTAGGAGGTTCTCATTATAGAACCTTCACAAGCACTTCCCAACTAAACTAAACTAAAAAGAACAAGTGCCCACAGCTCAGTGCTTTCAGGGCCCCTATAACAGAGTCCTCTGACATCCACAGAAGTTTAATTTAACAATGCTACTGACTTGCTGGAGAGGGCGATGGCACTCCACTCCAGGACTCTTGCCTGGAAAATCCCATGGAGCCCGGTGGGCTGCAGTCCATGGGGTCGCTAAGAGTCTGGCACGACTGAGCGACTTCACTTTCACTTTTCACTGTCATGCACTGGAGGAGGAAATGGCAACCCACTCCAGTGTGGGTTTTTATCCCTATCCAGCCTGGAGAATCCCGGGGATGGGGGAGCCTGGTGGGCTGCCGTCTATGAGGTCGCACAGAGTCGGACACGACTGACTTGCTATTCTCCCCCTCAATAAAAAGATTCCAGAGGACTCAGAGTTTCAGAAAGGAAAGCGAGAACTAACAAGAGTATCTTTTCTGCCTTGTGCCCCGACCAGGCTCAGGGTGAGCACTGACGTGCTGCTTCCCTTCAGCCAAGGCGACAAGCACACAAAGAGCCCACCGTTAAGAGGAGCTGCCCAGACATTCAGGAAAACAGTCCCCCGCCACACACAACATCTGGCTGCAAGTCTGCGGCGCGCCCTTGCTCTGCTCTGGGGTGTCCCAACCAGGACGAACCGGTGCGGATGCCAGCCAAGGAAGCGAGGCTGCAGCTGCTAAGGAGGCCACTAGAGGGAGCCAGGAGGTTGCCTGGAAACGCACAGGACTTCCCAGAGAGAGAGAAAGCTTCTGAGCCAAGGGGTGGAGAACACCCAGCTCTTCTCTTGGAATGGGATCTGGGATGTTCTAAGGAATCTCGGCAGGAATTAGCTTTTTGACTTAATAGAGGGCAGATCATCTCTCTTCCAAAAATCACAGAGGAAAAGGATCACACGCCAAATTCAAACCCTGTAGCATTCTAAGAAAGATAAATGAGAGCTTTTTCACATATGATAACAAAGATTTTTTTAAGCAATCACATTTGTTTGTGATGGCCGTCACTGCATATTTCTGTAAGCTACACAGAAGACTGTAAAATGATAAGCTTACCCTGGAGAGGAAACTCTTAAATTATTTATCTCTGACTCAGTGGGGCTGTCTGGGACTTAGCTTAGGGAATGAATCAGAAATATGAATAAATGTTTACTTGGATCCAAACTGGCAGCCTTAGAGGAAATGATCACATAAAGCAGAGTACATTTAAATGTAACATGTAGCCATTTAAAATACCCTTCAAATAAGTGTTTCAGTGGTATGAAAAATGTTTTACTAGAGGAGAATACTGAAATTATGTTAGTAAGGGAAAAACGCAAGCTAGATACCTGCCTGTGCATTTACAGCACAATTCCATTTTGGTAACCTATACCCACACACACACTATTGATGTTAAAAAAAAAAAAAGGAAGACTGTATACTAAAACAAATAGTTTTTAGCACTGGTTGATAGGACTACAGGAAAATTTCACTTTTATTTTATATTTTTCTTTCAAAAACTTACCTAATGTTATATAGCACTGACAGGCTTATTTAAGGGAAATTTCACTTACCACTTTATACTTTTCAATATTTACAAAAATTTTCTATTATTAAATACAGTAGAAGATGGTATAAGAGAAATTTCACCTTCTGCTTCACACATTTTAAATTTTTCTAGAATCATGTATTCATAATCTGAGAATCAATACTTTCTTCTTAATTTTCAAATAAAACTCATGTAATAATGTGAAAAATTTTTTAAAGTAAGATTCAATTACGTAATGAAGAAATTTAAAGAAAAAAGATGGGAAAGGCAATCTGTCCAAGAATGACAGTATCTCTCGGTAGACGTACGTGGTATCTGAATGACTGTGGAGGGTGAGGCAGGAAGTCACTAGTTGTTTGCTTCTTTGCACTCTCCTAAACCTCCCCAAACCTAATAATGAGCAGGTGTCAGTTTGATGATCATTCTAAAAAGTGCCCAACTGGCCAGACAAACCCTCTCCCTGCCAGGTCCCAGAGCTGAGGAGTCCCCTGTCCAGACCCCAGAGGCAGAAGCAGCAGGCAAAGGTCGCATCTCTAGTTCCTTTATTACCAAAAAATATAAAGAAACCAGGACTTCCCCCACAGACCCAAGAAGGTGGGGCCTTCCTCTGCTCTGAAGGACTCAAACTCTAGTTTTCACGAAAGTTTTAAAAGATCCACTCCCCCCACCACCCCGAGTTTAGAAACTGACTTCCACACCCATAGTTTGCATTTTGTCAAAGTGAGAGAAAGCAACTAACATCTGTTGATGGCCTCCTGTTGTTTCAAGCACCGTACTTAGAAGTTTCATACACTAAAAAAAGGTTTTAAAGTGTCTGAATACACTGCCACACATGTTATTACATCATTAGCCCCCCTGTCCCCACCTTCCACGTTCCTTTCACAGAGACACTTCACAAACCACTTCCTGCCTCCTACTCTAGGATGCGCTCAGCAGGGAAAGAATTCACCAAAGAATTAGGCAGAAACAGGACCCATCACATGTCAACATCACGGAGCAGTGTGGGGATGCAGGAACTGGGGACCACTGGACACGACAGCCAGTGATCTGTGGTCGGCAGCCTGGGTTTCCTCTTCTCTTTCATAAAGACGCCATGTGTTGCTGTCTACTCGCTCCGTCGTGTCTGACTCTTTGCGACTCCATGGACTGTAGCCCACCAGGCTCCTCTGTCCGTGGGATCTCCCAGGAAAGAATACTGGAGTGGGTTGCCATTTTCTTCTCCAGGGGATCTTCCCGACCCAGGGACCGAACCCAGGTCTCCTGCATTGCAGGTGGATTCTTTACCATCTGAGCCACGAGGGTACTTACAGGTCAAACAACATCATCTCCACTTCATACATTAGGGAGGCTCAGGGAGGCTCGCCCAGGTAATACATGGGCAGGTTGGAAGCCAGGCTGTCTGACGCTGACGTGTGTGCTTGTTCCATTGTACCATGAGCCCACCTGCATGGCTTAACATTTGCTGAGTGCACATCGCCATGTGGAATCCAGTCTCTCTCTCCCTACTAGGGAATGGGGAAGGGCGTTTCCATTTTTTAAAGTTCTTTCTCTTTACTGGGCACTTTACCTACCCTGTATCCCTTTAACTGTCTTGATAATTCTGTAAAAATCCCTTGTGATGGCATCCACGTGGGATAGAACTTGATCGGTGACGGCCCCCATCTTCTACCCTAGGCACACGGAAGGAAGGTAAGGCCATGCAGAAAACAGCAAGCAAACTCATCTTGAAAAGCAGGGAGGCAGAAAGAAGATATTCTCCAGGCTGGATCACTCTAGATCTGGCCAATGAAACAGACACCGATGAACTGGGAAATTCCTGGAATCACAGCCGCTGTCCTTAAAGCTCCAGGGAAGTGCAGGACCCCGAACCACCCTCACTGACAAATAAGCTAGAGCAGCCGAGCACCACCAGGTGGCGCCAGACCACAGCCAAGATGGGACCGGCAGGAACCACACAGCAGGGCTGAGAACTCCAGGCTGGTGGGCGTTGGAGCGTGGCTGGGGTCACCTCATTAAACCCGGCAATAACGAGACCCCAGACGTTAAGCAGCTTAACTCCACTTATGGCACTGTATGCAGTTTCACTGAGTCTTCATGTTGCAGGTGAGGAAACAAAAGCTAAAGGGGTCAAGCAAATCTGTCTGTCTGGCCAAGGCCAAGTACAAGAGCTGGGGTTTGAACCCAGGCCTCACAAGAAACCCACTCCAGGATTCTTCCCTGGGAAATTCCATGGCCAGAGGAGCCTGGTGGGCTACGGTCCATGGGGTCGCAAAGAGTCGGACACGACTGAGCGACCACACAACTCACTGATGCCAGGTGAACACTCTTTCCATCGCACTATACTATCCCTTTGCCCCAAAACAGGCTGTGGGAGGGGAAGAAAGTGGACTTCTAGACCTTCCCAGTGATACTTCTTCCCCATGTGACTCCCCTGAGTGGTGGTGACAAGCCACAGTCCTCACACTTCCGATGGTGGCACGTATTTGGAGCCAGCGGAGCTGTGCCAGGGCTCACACAGACCAGAAGATAAAGCAGAACGGCCAAGGCGTGAGCACGAGAGAACAGGCCTGCGGTTCTCGGACTTTAGCGTGCTTCAGACCACCTGTCAGGTGTAACACACAAGGTTTCTACGGCCCCCCCTCAGAGATTCTGACTCAGTAGGTCCGGGAAAGGCCTGAGGATCCACCTGTTGGACGACTTCTCAGCTGCTGCTGACCATGCCGGTCCAGGGACCACACTTGGAGAACCCCTGAGTTGGGCTGCGCCTCGGGCCTGTCTCTGAACCAGCATCTCCACTTGGAGAGATTCATCTTGGTCCAACAAAAGTGCTAAGGCCTGGACCGGGACTTCCCTGGTGGTCCAGGGGTTGAGAATCCACCTGGCAATGCAGGGCATGTGAGTTCTATCTCTGGTCCGGGAACTAAGATCTCACACGTCACGGTGCAACTAAACCCGTGTGCCGGAACTACTGAGCCCACTTGCCCCAGAGCCTGCCCCGCTCTAGAGAAGCCACCGGAACAAGAGGCCCACACGCTACAGCTAGAGAGTAGCCACCGAGTACCGAGTATCGCAACTAGGGGAGGTCCGAGCAGCAACAAAGAGCCTGCGAGCCGCAGGTGAGACCCAGNCCCACTTGCCCCAGAGCCTGCCCCGCTCTAGAGAAGCCACCGGAACAAGAGGCCCACACGCTACAGCTAGAGAGTGGCCACCGAGTACCGAGTATCGCAACTAGGGGAGGTCCGAGCAGCAACAAAGAGCCTGCGAGCCGCAGGTGAGACCCAGTGCAGCAAAAACGAAAGACCCAGGCCGTTCCTAACAACTAGCATCAAACACAAAGCTGTTGAGAAGGAAGAAGGTGTGTCGGGTTACATCTTTGCAACTCTAGTTTCAGAATCATCCCGCTTCAAGCAGAGGAAGTCCCTGAAACAGGAAACAGCTGGTGATACGTACACGAAAAATATTCCAAATGAAGAGTTTTTCCAGAGCTATGGGATATAGTAATCAAAGTGGCTCTTTATTTTCCGATCACAACAATAGCTCACAAAATATTGACTAATAAATGTACAGACTCAGCAAGAATCCACTCCAAAAAGCCACTTCCCATGGATGCAGTGGATGAATATTTTATATCCGTCTACAGGGGCATCTTCAGATGAAAAATGTGGATCAAGTCAGTGTAGTTTAGTGAAGGAAAGAGCAGCTGAGGACGACACAAGAGAGGTGACAAATAAAACTAAACTTGCAATACTCGCCTTCTTCCTGATTTCTAGAAATAGAAACAGCTCATCTATTCTGGAAAACTAATTGGCCCTTAGCCTTAAGGCCTTACCGCAAATTTGTTTCCGAAATATCTCCCTGAAAAGTAACAATGCAAAGGTTTCCCGACAATGAAGATACTTGCTGAGAGAAGTAAAAACCAGCAATCCTTCAGATAGGTTTTTAGGGTACTGTTCCAGCTGGTACCTTTTATCTGTGCCATCCACAGTGACGACCAGCCCATATGTGGCCACTGATACGAAATTCTGTATTATTCAAAATAACCTAAACAATTCAGTTCAAGGGCTTCCCTAGTGATTTAACAGTAAAGAATCCTCCTGTCAATGCTGGGGATGTGGGGAGCTCGGCGGGCTACCGTCTGTGGGGTCTCAAAAGAGTCGGACACAACTCGGCGACCAAATGAGAACAACGTTTCAATGCCTAATAAAATAAAATGTCTGCTCCAAAAGACAAAACATGAGTTCAAGCTTCCTCAAGTAGGGTCTGGGGAAGGAGCGGCAGGCGTCACGTCAGGTTTCGAGGGTGGACGAGGAAGATAAGGCATTCCAGTACAAACAGGAGGAGCAGCAGAAGATACTCGAGGAGCTAAAAGCAAAGGGCAAAGGCCTCAGGGAAAGGCCCCCCGGCCACCTGTGGAATTAAGAAATCCGGCAAAAAGGAAGCTATTTCTTGTGCTGAGGCAATGATGAGCCTTAGTTCCATTCCTGTGCAAACATCTGGATTCACTGCCGTAACAGCTGTTGCCACATATAGNGCAAAGGCCTCAGGGAAAGGCCCCCCGGCCACCTGTGGAATTAAGAAATCCGGCAAAAAGGAAGCTATTTCTTGTGCTGAGGCAATGATGAGCCTTAGTTCCATTCCTGTGCAAACATCTGGATTCACTGCCGTAACAGCTGTTGCCACATATAGCTAGAATTAAATGTTGTCTTGGAACCTACTGTACATTTAAGAATAAACTTTTGTAAAAAAAAAAAAAAATCAGTTCAAGTATTTGAACAAGTACATTTCAAGTCCCCGGAGGCCACTTGTGACCAAGGCAGCTATAACAGCTGCGTCATTCACAGAGGTCTACCTGACCTACTTCTTCAAACAGCTTTTCCAGAACAGGTGAACTGTTAGCAGGCATTGCTAGCGACAGAGCAGCAGAAAGAAATCAAGCAAATTGGCTGGGTTCCGATGAACAGCCACCTGGATTCCACAGGCTCACGCCGGCCCAGTGGGACGGGCCACAGAGCGGCAAGAAAAGCGGACAAGCGCTCGGGCTGGGGTCCCTGCTTCCACTTCCCAGCAGTGAGGGGCTGGCCGGTCACCTACACCCCAGGGTCCCTTCGTAGAAGGCATCGTGGAGAGGACAAGATTAGGCACGACAGCGGGCCCAGCACAGCACCAGCGCATACTAAGCATGTGCCGTAAGTCACTGCTGCCAGGACCCCATCGAAAACCGTCAGTTTCTGAAGCAAAAAACTCACCTCCACCTCCGCTCCCTCTCTGTCCAAAACCTCCAGATCACTGCTGCTTTCTCAGTTTTTCTGCGGTCAAGGGCCAAGTCCCGGGGGGTTTTGTTTTTCATTTCCATCTGCCAGACTTATTTTCTCATAAAATACAATAACGTGGGGAAATGAAAACATATGAAACCCAAGCCCCAGTTTGCTTTGTCAGGCTGTTATGAAAGTGTTCAATGTCTGTTGAAGTGTTAGGAAAAGCCTCCATGTCTGTGCTTCTGCCTACTGGCCAGCACTGGTTGAGGACCACACTCTTGAGCAGCCCACTCCACACTCCAATCCTCTTCTAAATCACCGCTCTGGAGTCCTTTTTTTTTTTTTCTTACAATTTTACAAATCCATTCTCTTCTTGTTTTCCACATCCATTCTCCCAGACCATCATCATCTGGGTCAGGGAAGAGAATGCTGCACAGAAGAAAAAAAAAAAAAAATCCCGGAGCTTCGCAGAGGGTCTCCTTGGAGGATTTAGCAGAGCACAGATCAGCACAGGCATGTGAAGAAAATAACTACAGCTGGGGCCGAAAGACATCCAGAAGGATGAGAGAGAACAGTGCCTGATGTTCACAAGGGCTGGAAACGGTCTATTCCCAGCAGACAGACTGGGAGCATGCATAATAATCCAGGCGACGCTGAGGAAGGTTGTGCCCTGTGTTGGAGGGAATAGTTAACCCTAGACTGAGGTCTGCTGTATAAAGAAAGCTGAGCGCCGAAGAATTGATGCTTTTGAACTGTGGTGTTGGAGAAGACTCTTGAGAGTCCCTTGGACTGCAAGGAGATTGAACCAGTCCATCCTAAAGGAGATCAGTCCTGGGTGTTCATTGGCAGGACTGATGCTGAAGCTCCAATACTTTGGCCACTTGATGTGAAGAACTGACTCATCTGAAAAGACCCTGATGCTGGGAAAGATTGAAGACAAGAGGAGAAAGGGATGACAGAGGATGAGATGATTCGATGGCATCACCGACTCAATGGATATGAATTTGAGTAAACTCTAGGAGTTGGTGATGGACAGGGAGGCCTGGGGTGCTGCAGTCCATGGGGTCGCAAAGAGTCAGACATGACTTGAGTGACTGAACTGAACTGAGGTCTGCTATAAACTCACTTAGCAATCCTTAAAAACCACCCTGGAAAGGATCACTGTTTCCAAGTAACTTACCTGCACCCCAGAAGATTTAACTGTTCAAGAAGATTTAATAGAATGTAAAAACATCCAGGACTCAATAAGGTATGGTTCACAATGCGTGGCTTCCAGTCAAAGATGATCCGGTAGGCAAAGCAAGAAAACACATCCCATAATGAAGAAAATAATCCATCTGTGGAAATCAACCCAGGTCTGACACAGACATTAGAATTGGTAAAGAAGGACAAGTTACTGTTGTTCTATTCCATGTAACAGTAAATACCTTTGCCCCCAAAGTTAACCAGTGACCCAGAAGATATTAAGAGGCCCAGACTGAATTGCTAGAGAGGAAAAGTATGTCAGAGATGAAAGAGACACTGAATGGGATTAAATGCAGATTACACATTGCAAGAGATAAGATCTATGACATTAAAGGCACAGCAATTGTCCGAAATGCAACAGAGAGCAAAAGAATTTGAGAAATGAAAAGGCCGTGAAGTGAGCCGTGGGACAGCTTCAAGGTGCCAAAATGGGAATTCCTCGGCAGCCTAGCAGTTAGGACGTGGGGCTTTCACTGCCGAGGGCATTGATTGAACCCCTGGTGTGGAATTAAGACTGCAAGCTAGAGGGTGGTGGGCGCGGGGGACAAATATATATATAAATATAAATATAAATATAAAATATAAATAAATATATATATATATATATGCCAAACCAAGGGACCACTGAGTCCCTGAAGTGGAGGCTCGAGCGGAGAATGGCAGAAAATTTGAAGAAATGATGGCCAAAAATACTCCAAATTCGATAAACACTATAAAGTCACAGATCCAAAAAGTTCAGCGAATGTCAAGCATAGGAAGCACGAAAAGTACACCAGGGACATCATGATCAAATTTCTCAAAATCAATGACAGAGAGAAAACCTTAATCAAAGGAAAAAGATGTTACATACGAAAAGACAAAGATAAAGATCGCATTGGATTTCTCATTGAAACAAGACAAGTAAGAAGACAGCGAAACAACATCTTTAAAGATGAAATAAGCTATCGACCTAGAATTATACACCCATCATATATATATATATATATTTCTATTTATATGTTTTAGGACAATTTATATCTTTTATAACCATTATATCTCTTATAATATTATATCTTTTAAAACCAGTGTGAAGTAAGAATGAATTAAGACATTCAAAAGCTGAAAGAATTTTTTACAGGCAGATTGGCACTACCAAAAAAAAAAAAAAAGTTAAGTCTTTCAAGGACAAAGAAAATGGAGCCAGATGAAAACCTGGATCTAAACAAAGGAATAAAAAGGACCAGAAACAGTAATTGATCTTTGTTCTTATTAGTTAAATCTCTTTAAAAGATAACTGATTAGCGCAATGGAATAAAATTGAAAGACCATAAGTAAACCCTGACATTTAGCATCAGTTAATTTTTGATGAATATCCCAAGACAATCCAATTGATAAAGACTGGTCTTTTCAACAGATGGTGCTGGGAAAACTGGCTGTCCACAGGCAAAAGAATGGATTTGAACTTCTGCCTCACACCACATACAAAAATGAACTAAAAATGGATCAAAGAGTTCAACCTAACAACTAAAACTATAAAACTCTTAAGAAAATATGGGCATGAATCTTTATGACCTTTATGTTCACTTAGATAAAGCACCAAAACCACAAGAAACAAAAGAAAAAAATAGATAAATTAGACTACATCAAAATTAAGAACTTTTGTGCTGCAAATAATAATATCAAGAAAGAGAAACAACGGTACACAGAATAAGAGAAAATATTGGCAAATTATATCTGATAGATTTATATGAAGAACATATAAAGAACTATTAATGTGTAATAATAAAAAGACAAATAACCCAACTAAAAATGGGTAAAGTGTCTGAATAGATTTTTTCCAAATAAGACATACAAACAAGCCCATGAAAAAAACGCTCCACATTTCTGGTCATCAGTTCGGTTCAGTTCAGTCTCTCAGTCGTGTCTGACTCTTTGCAACCCCATGAACTGCAGCACTCCAGGCCTCCCTGTCCATCACCAACTCTCGGAGTTCACTCAGATTCATGTCCATCGAGTCAGTGATGCCATCCAGCCATCTCATCCTTTGTCATCCCCTTTTCCTCCTGCCCCCAATGCCTCCCAGCATCAGAGTCTTTTCCAATGAGTCAACTCTTCACATGAGGTAGCCAAAGTACTGGAGTTTCAGCTTTAGCATCATTCCTTCCAAAGAAATCCCAGC
>SJYV01050018.1:0-15031 GCA_006410875.1 Neotragus pygmaeus
CGCTTTAACCTCTGAGCCACCAGGGAAGCCCCATTTAATTGTAATCTCAGCTTGGCCCTTGAGAGCCTTCTTCTTCCTGGTTCTGATACAGTGGCAGGGTCCCTCTCTGAACACTTCCTCTTACTGAGGTCAAGAAGCACTGCAGCGTCAGCTTTCCGAACCTCATAGCTGCTGCTTGAAGCTTTGTCTAAAGCAAAGGTAGCTTTTCACCCCCATCCTGCATGCCGACATTCCCTGTTCCTCTCCCCCTTCTCCCGACCCAGCACCTTCAACACTCCCTCTGAGACTCTGTGTTTGGGAGATTCCTGTGGCTCCAAGAGCAGAGAATAGCTGTAGGCCACTTAGGCATTCTGGGTGGGTCTTGGAATCCATATCTCTGCCTGAATCCAACTTCCCCACCCTACCCCCACCACTTCCCCTTGGGGGTGGGGTGAATTCTTCCCAGGGGAGTCCAAGGAGCTGAATTCCTACAAATATTCAGCAGCTTCCCCCAAAGCGATGAATATTCATGCCTTCTCTTGGTGGGCTGCATTCCAGCCTGGGGACAAGGACCTTTCAGCATTCTGCCTCTCCTTTCCTCAGGACTGTGGTCTGACTCTTGTGGATTCCTTCCCTTAGCTAAACTCTCTTTCCTGAAGCTTCAGATGAAGGGTGCTGCACAAGCCTCAGGGCTGTGGCCACCCCTGGCATTGTGGCATCAGACACCTGCAGAAGTTCAGGGATACAAGGATACCTGCATGTCACACTCAGGCTCTCCTCTCCCCTCTGGCTCGCAGGCTTGTTTGACCCCTTATGACCTCCCTGCTGTTGCTCAGGCCCATTCTTCCTGCCTGGGATGCCCTGCCTTCTCTTCCAAGGCCTTTCCAAAGCTAAAAGCAGTGCCTGCAGAGTGAGTTTTAAGTTGGAATTGTGAACATTAAATGAAGCAATCCTTTATAAAGCATTTAGCGCGTGGCCTGATGCTCAGTAAATGTCCATGGCTTTCTTTTATCTAATCCTTAAGCCTCAATTCCTCCCCATTCAGTGAAGACTCTATGGCAGCCTCACCCCACATTGATCCCCCCAGTTCCTTAGCCTGAGCATCAGGACCACGTGGAGGACACGTTTAGTGATATCGTTGGCATGGTTCCACGGACAGCTCTTCATCTCTGCTGTTATTAAGCAGGACATTCTCTGTTTCTGCCTTTTTCTCTCAACCACGTCGTGAGGATCATGTTGTTTGCTGGGGTCAGTGGCACAGAGTAGTTGGTTAATTTACTTGTTTGTTTAATTGAACCAGCTGATTGCCAAAAAAAAAGTAAAAGACATGGAAATATCATGCTTACTCTTGTGCTGACAACCACCCTTTCATTTAAAGAGATTGAAATGTGGCCCTCTCGTGGGGTGGGGGTGGGGGAATCCTGCCGCAGGTGTATGGTGTTTGGTCTGCATTGTTTGAAAACTATGAGTTGACTATATTTAAAAATTCAGAGATTTCATGTAAGAATACAGATTAAGTGTTCTCCCTTCCAAAGCAGCTGCAGCACTGGGCCCCGATTTCCATATAGTAATAGTCCTTAGAGCTGAGTCTTGGGTGCTCTTTTCAAGGAGTACGTTTCCCCCAGTTTGCTAACATTCCCATCACCCTCACTGCCCTGTATAGACCCTGCTCATTTATTTTCATAACCTTCATGACCTTCAATTTGGGGGCCAGACCTTCTTCATTCCCAGCAGCAGTACACAGAAGAGGTGACTGAGGCCCCCAAGGCCAGGGGACAGATTGGTCAGTGATGATGGGGGCCAGCTGGCAGACACCTTCTTCACAACCCTGGATGCAGAATGGCCCCCCAACAGGGCTCCTTTTTTCTGTGTTGGGTTTGGAAATTGTCATAGACTCTACTGGACCTTTCTTTGGTGGTTTGCACAGTCCTTTCACCACTGAGAAGTGAGCAGAGCAGACGTCTTGATCTCTATCCATAGAGTAGGTTGTCTAGCAACCATCTGGCGGTCCTCCGATGCTCTTGTTGGGACCCTGAAGGCCAGGGCAGGGAGGCAGCAGGAGCCTTTCCAATGTGGTGTTCATGCAGTCTCTGGACTCTGCAGCACGTCTGCCACCTCTGGTCCCCAAGACCAGATCCTGTCGCCTGGGTGTAATAGGGAGAACAGATAGAGTCCAGCTGAGCATCCTTCAAGAATGCACATTCCCTCTCTGAGGAAGGGCCAGAGCTGCCTTTCCTACATCACAGGCTTCCTTCCACCCGGGAGGAGAGCTAGACTTGGTCTCCGTGCCTAGTTCACGTGGCCTCTGGCATCACATAGTCAAGACCAGGCCTTGAAGCTCCTCTGCCTCATGGGGCTTTGCAAATAGGGGCTTTAGAGAAATGAGGAGGTCTGTTTTTAACTGAAGCAGTTACTTCATTTCATCCCAGCGTCCCTCAGTCATGGCCCTGTTTTTGCGGGGACACGGCTTCTCTCTCAAGTTTAGGCACCTCTGTGTCCAGGTCTTGGTGATGCTGTTGCTGTCACGTGATTTGGGGAGTGCTAATTACCTCCTGAACCCGGCAGCAGCTCTCTGATAGGGAACAATTTGTGGTCGGCAGGCTTCTCTTGCCAGGGATCCCCTCTNAGGGCAAGGGGTGGTGAGGAGCTGAGTGACTGTCTGTCCCCGCAAGGTCTCTGACCAGAGGCCACATCCCAGGTCCAAGGAGCTTCTGTCCAACTTGCCTTCCGTTTTCATTTCCCTGTTGTTCCTCTGAGGATGAAGGCAGGTCAGACATGGGCCAGCGGCTGTTAAAAGCACGCTTGTAGGTGAGAGCTGGAAGGCAGGGGGTCTACATAACTTGAGTGACTGGAGATTAAAAGCCAGACAGACCTGTGTTTGAATCCTCACTTTGTCACTTCGAGTTCCATGGCCAAGTTCTTTCCTTTCCCAGAGGTTCAGTTTTGTTTTCCTTTGTTTGAAAGTAGTGATATTAACACCTCCTTGGTAGAGTTGTGTAAAAATTAACTGAGATGATGTCTTTAAAGCTTCTAGCACAGTGCACAGCATTTAATTAACACTGTCTCAGTAAACGCTTGCTATTCTTATCATCTGCCTCCGTGGAGCACATTTTCCTCCTGTCAAAAGGCTCTAAGGCAGAGAATTTACCAGGGCTCTGAGACTCTGTAATCTTAGAACAATAGAAAACAAGATGGCTGCCTATTTATTCTTTTCTAAAAAGTTATTTTTTTTTTCCTAATTAAGAACAGTTTGTGTGAAGAATTTTGGAAATAAGTCCTAAGTCATAGTTTTGAAGACATACAGCCTACTCTCTGGGAACAGTTTTCAGTGCCATGAGGTTGTAGGAAGGGGCTGACCTGGCTCAGAATGAGTGTCCCAGGAGGATGTGAGGGATCTGGGCTCTGTTGACCTATGGGATAGGAGAGATGCTTAAAAAGATGAAAAGGGGCTCCCACGGGAAATACCCTCGTTGCTGCCTATCTGCATTGCCAGAAACCTCAGCAGAACATTAAAGTTCAGATCCCCACTGTGGAGAGGTTAGGAAATTCTCAGGTAGTGTTCCAAAGGAGCTGTGGGCTCCCCTCCCCCAGGCCAGAGCACTTTCCAGAGTTCAGCCAACCCTGCTCCTCCTCCCCCTTCACTCTCTCCTTAGCATCCCCTGGGGTTAGCGAGGTCCAGAATGCTAGGAGTGGCGGGGTGGGGGTGCAGGGTGTAGTGTATGGGAACCAGTGCAAGAAGCCAGCCTGCCTGGGTTTGAATCCTCTGCTACTTACTTCAGGCAGATTACTTAACCTCTTAGGGTCTCTCTGTGAAATGGGCATGATGATGGTGCTGGGTTCACAGGATTGCTGTGGATGTGAAATGAGTTAATGCACGTGAGCATGTAGAACAGAACCTAGAACCAAGTAAGCATTCCAGCATCATTGTTCTTAACACAGGGGTTGGGGAGGGGAGGTAGGAAAGTCTCTTTGGAGAATATCCCCGATTGTCTAAGGCAGGGGTCCCCAACCCGTGGGCCGTAAGCAGGTGCCAGTCCGTGGCCTGTTAGGAAATGGGCCACACAGCGGATGAGTGCTGGGTGAGTGAATGCGTCTTCATCTGTGTTTACAGCAGCTCCCCATCACTCTAGTTACTCCCTGAGCTCCACCTCCTGTCAGACCAGCAGCAGCATAAATGTAATGCAGTTGAATCATCCCAAAATCACCCCTGCCCCCCAGTCCGCCGAAACATTGTCTTCCATGAAACTGGTTCCTGGTGTCAAAAAGGGTGGGGTCCTCTGCTCTAAGGGCTGTGGAGACATACACAGACGTTTCTGGATAGGAAGCATCATTTTTCTCATTTCTACCACACCCAAGTTTCTCTCACATGTACTTTCGGTGCTGATCCTGAAGAAAGCAGACACTGGGAAAGATGGGCAGGTACCATCAGCAGAGGCGGTGATGGAGTGGGGGCCAGAGGTGGGCATGGAAATGACGTTTGTGGTGAGGCGCCTACCGTGCTCAGCCCTTGGTTAAGTGTTCACTGCCAGGAGGAGTGAACTGGCTTGACCAAGATCCCACAGCTACGTTGTAATAAGGTCTAGGGTTCAGACTGAGCGCTGTGTGGATTGGGATCCAGGCTAGGTCCATCGCTTTATCTCCCAGCCCTGTTGCTCAAAAAGATCTCCATGGTCCTGCAGCAATAATGCCATGATCGTTTACCTCGATGTGTGCCCTGCTAAATGAAGCATCTGAGCATGAATACACCGAGTGAATCATTTACCAGGCAGCAGTTTTCTCATTAAGAACATGTGTCAGCAAATGAGTCTGTATCTCAGCATGAAGCAGTCCTTTGGGGGAGTCACTTGTCTCCATGGAAAAGAAAGCTAAATACAAAAGCAGTGACCCTAGGACAGGAGGAGAGGGAGGAGGAAGAGGATGAAAAATAGTTGAGTTAGGGCAGACGCAGACCTTAGATGGAAAGGTCAAAGAATATAGTGCGTGGTTTCTGGCATTGAAACCCGGCTTTGATCTTTGTTGTGTGAACTTGGGCAAATTGCTGAACCTCCCCGTGACTCAGTTTCTTTATTTGTGAAAGAGTCTTGTGTGTTGCTCAGTCCTGCCTGACTCTTTGCGATCCCATAGACTGAAGCCCGCCAGGCTCCTCTGTCCATGGAATTTTCCAGACAAGAATACTGGAATGGGATACATATGTCTGTTGCGTGTACGCTCTGAGCTGGACACTCAGACTCTGCTCTGTTCCAGGTTACGGGGACATAGCTGGGAGTGAAACAGAACAGTATGAGACCTGAGGGAGCCCATATTAGTGGAGGATGCATGAGATAAACAAGCTGAACAAATAAAACAGCTGATCTGTTGGATAGTGATACTGGCTAAAAAGAGTAATTACACAGGAAGGACGTTTCCCGGTGGCAAGGTGAATATTAATATGTTAGCCAGAGAAACCCTGCTTGGTGCTCTGTGGTGACCTAAATGAGAAGGAAATCCAAAACAGAGGAGATATATGTATATGAACTGATGCTTCACTTTGCTTGATAGCAGAAATTAACACAACACTGTAAATCATCTGTACTCTGCCGCTGCTGCTGCTAAGTAGCTTCAGTCGTGTCCAACTCTGTGTGACCCCATAGACGGCAGCCCACCAGGCTCCCCCATCCCTGGGATTCTCCAGGCAAGAACACTGGAGTGGGTTGCTGTTTCCTTCAGGCAAGAACACTGGAGTGGGTTGCTGTTTCCTTCTCCAATGCATGAACGTGAAAAGTGAAAGTGAAGTCGCCCAGTCGTGTCTGACTCTTAGCGACCCCATGGACTGCAGCCCACCAGGCTCCTCCGCTCTTGGGATTTTCCAGGCAAGAGTACTGGAGTGGGTTGCCATTGTCTTCTCCTGTACTCAAGTGAAAACTAATTTTAAAGGTAGCCAGAGAAGCGCTTGCTGAGAAAGTGACTTTTGAATGACACCTGGAGAAAGGTGAGAGAGAGGTGTGTGATGTCTGGGAGAGAGCACTAGTGAGTGAGCGAGTGAGTGAGTGAGTGGATGAGGCTGTGCCATCATAATATGTGTAAAGCACTTAGAAGAGTCCCTCACACATAGTGCATGCTCAATGAATGTTAGGTGTTTTTATATTCAGCAGACAAAGCAACAAAGTTGCTACCACACCCATATTTTTGACTTTTGGAAATGTTTTCAAGATGTGCAGAAAGGGAGGCCCCAGAACTTCCTCTGATCTATTGACAGACACTGTACAATGGGACCTCTCTGGGCTCAAGCTAAGACTCATCACATATACGTGGATCATGATAATGTTTCCTTAGACCTGTAGCCTCTGGAGATTTTCCATATATTTGCATATTTGCATGACTTATTCCTTCCAGCAGCCCTGTGCTGTGGGGTGGGTAAGGCAGGTGCGCCCAGCTGCCCATCTAGTTTAGAAAGAGTAAAGGGATCTCCCATTTCCCCAGAAGTTACTGCCAGGCATTCTGCAACTGCTTTGCATCTGCGTGTTACCTTCCTTAATCCTCCCCCAGGCCCAGGAGGACACAGGTTACCACTGCTGTCACTGCTGGTTGAGAGGTGGGAAACCAAGGCGCAGCTGGGGCTGTGAGTGGCCCTGAGAGGCAGGACCGCGCGTGCCCTGCAGGGGCTGGCACCTCAGTCTCCTGTGAGACAGCATCGTCGTGGTTTTCTTGACCCCCGCCTTTGTCCATCTGTGAGGCCTTGGGGGCGCCAGGTTGGAGTGGCGGGCCGTGCATGGGAAACCAGAGGACGGGGCCTGGGGTCAGTCGGCTTGCAGTTAAGTGAAGTAGAAAGCAACCCAGTGAGACAGGCCCAGATCTGATAATCCCAATTGCAGGAATGCCAGGGATAAAAGCAGCCCTGGGCCCAGAGAACAATGGCTTTGCACAGCAGCAGGGAAGGGCACGGTCATTGCCCCCAACCCAGACAGCTGCTCCTGATCCAGCAGAGCCAGGGCCCTGAGGGCCTGGCTGGTGCGGCCCCAGAGAGGGCTGACTCACAGATGAGAGCACAGCCCAGGAAGGAAGGGGAAATGCAGAAGCCACATTTGCCCCTCGTGGCATGCACTTTGGGGCTGAGTAATTCGGCAGACAGCCAGCCCCTTTAACATCCCACCCAGAGTGGAAGCACACCCCGAAGCCACAGAGATCGTCTGCACTGAAACAGCCGAGCAGAAGGGACCCTCAGACTCTGCTGCTTCTTTGGGAAAAGGTTTTGCGGTCCTGACTCCCCTGCCCCCCACCTTCCAGAGTGGGACCTTGGAAAGTGAAGCAGTCTCCAAGGGAAATAAATTTGAGGAAATATTTCAGATCACATTTTCCCTCCCATTGACTCGTATTTACTGGTCTTGGTGGGGAGTCTGAGGGTGGTACTTAGAGGACCTTCAAGGGAAATTCTAAAACAATAGACTAAGCTTTCAAAAATGTGGTCATGTTGAGATATCTTGGGTTGCTTTACCCTGGCTTTGAAAAGGAGCAGCCAAAACGTCTTGATTTGCTAAAATCCTCCCAGAACATAAATCACTGGGGTGAGGGTTGGCGGGAGCTGGGTGCTGTCTGAGCTCATGCCGAGATGGGCCCAGTGCCCGTCTCCCCTGGTCTTCTGGTTCACTCTGCTCTCTGCCCCTGATCTGCCCTCAGCCAGGCCCACAAGCACCACTTCTGCTCAGACCCTGCAGGATCTAACAGGGCCTAGGTCTGAGGAGTTGGCCGCGGTGAATTTGAAAGGAAAACTAGCCTACAAGTCACAAGATTGGAAGAGGATGGGAGTGAGTGGGTTCCCCATTCTTCTGTGGTCCAGGAGACGGTTCCTGAACATCTTTGGTGTGTCCATGTATGCCTGAGGCCAAGGTAAAATGAAGTTTCCAGACTATTTTGCTCCTCGGCACAAGTGGTAAAGAATCCTCCTGCCTGTGGAGGAGACGCAAGAGATGTGAGTTTGATCTCTGGGTCAGGAAGATCCTCTGGAGTAGGAAATGGCAACCTAGTCTAGTATTTCTTACCTGGGAAGTCCCATGTACAGAGGAGCCTGGTGGGTTACAGTCCATGGGGTCACAGTCAGTCACGACTAAGCGTGTACACACCACTGAGCTAATAGCCCATGCTGCCTGTTTAATCACTTCAATGAAGGTTTAGGCCTCTAGAACAGGAAGAAAATGTGGGAAATCAGAATTTCAACTTTTTTCAGTGACTTTTCTCAGTATGTAAGTTATTTCAGATGTTCCTACAAGAAATATCCATATTAAAAGGAACAGCCATAGAAATATCTACAGCTCCATTCCTAACTCCTGGTGATTAAATTGGGCCTACTCAGAAAACTTGTATCTGGGGCCATGGTTCTCTGGGATTTTGAGTGCAGCTTTGAGTGCACACTCAAGGTGAAAGCTGTGCAAATAAGGGTGATCTGGCCTATGACTGTCAGCCTGGGGTGCCTCAGTCTCCCTTTTCAGGAATCAGTGGCACCGTTTTCTTCTTTTCCCTGTGTTCATCTGCGAGATGTTCCTCTTGCTTGAACTCAAGTTCTCAAGCCCCCGTTCCCTCTGTCTTCCTCCCTCAGTGCTGTCTCCCCACCGCCCCCCTTACCTTTCTGTCGGGGTTCGGTGGTGAAGCCCATATCGTCTGGTGAGAGATCTTAGCAGTGACTCCAGCCACTTGGTGACTGATCCCTGCACTACGCGCCATGCACCGCCTAAGACGGCTCCCTTAATGTCATTCTGAGAACAGCTGCATGTCAAGAAGTCGGTCATGTGACTTCACTGACGGTCCAGCTGATGAGAATGGAAGCCAGGATTTGCCCTTAGCTCTGTCTGACCCCCTGCAACCTTGGAATGCTGATGCTTTTGACTCCTTTTATGGTCTATGTTGTTGGCTAACTTTGTGCACATCCTCATTTGAACTTGGCAATTAACGAATTATCTGCAGGCACATAATTATTTTCTATTTAGGCAAGGCATTCACATTTCTTTGTGTCCTCCTGGTGTCTAGCACAACACCTTACACAGAGAAGACCTGTGTTTCTGTGTGTTGTTTGAGAGGTGAGTGTGCAGCTGGCTCACTTTGTGTCAATTACCAGGAGGTAGAAAAGATGGGAGGCCCTGCTTATGCTCTGCGGGAAGGTGGTGACAGTTCATTCCAGCCTTTTGGTATCACGTGCTCCCAGTTGTGGTTGTTCAGTCGCTAAGTTGTGTTCCGCTCTTTGCGACTCTGTGGACTGCAGCACACCAGGCTTCCCTGTCCTTCACTGTCTCCCAGAGTTTGCTCAAACTCATGTCCATTGAGTCAGTGATGCCATCCAACCATCTCATCCTCTATTGCCCCTGTTTCTCTTGTCCTCTGTCTTTCCCAGCATCAGGGTCTTTTCCAATGAGTCAGCTCTTCGCATCAGATGGCCAAAGTATTGGAGATTGAACATGAGCTTCAGCATCAGTCCTTCCAAGGACTGGTTAAAACATCTTTGGACCCACCCTTAGAGGTCTTGAGTCGGGAGGTCTGGGTGGGACTGGGTAATTTGCATTTCTACTAAACTCCTAGGTGGTCTGGGACTCATTCTGAGAAACACTCATAACAGGAAATACAACCCAAGTTCAAGTCTCAGCTCAACCACTCACTGTCTGACCACAGGCAAGTTTCTACAACTCTGTCATATCCAGTAGAGTTTTCTTTAAACAGAATGATAACCTCATCAAGCTGTTGTGAAAACAAACAGAATATCACAGAAACATTGAATTTCTTTACTAAAGCAGATATGGCTCTTCCTGTCCTGTAAAACAAATATGGATTCATTTAGTACCCGTGACAAGTCTGGGAGGTGGCTCTCTTATTTTCTTCATTGTCCAGAGAGGTGACTGAGGCCCAGAGAGGTTCTGCGACTTGCCTGCAAGCCCCTCCCTAACCCCGGGGAGCTGGGCTCCACGCCGGGCAGCCTGGCTGGAGAATCCATGCCCCAGTCTCCACAGTGTACAGTACTGTGTTGTGGTTGACAAGCATTCCTTCTTGCTCTTAGGCTAAGAATGAGCCCTCCCAAAGGGCAGAGAGGCTGATTTTCTAGTTTGTAGGCATATTAACTAGAAATGACAAAGTAAAGACAACTGTTTTATGACCACAGCTTGAAAATCACACACTTGACCTCCTTTCTTGATATCAGTTTGGCTGTATCTCTTTAAACTTCTCTGGCACTGGGGTTTATCATTGCTCAAGAGGCGGGTGCTTGAAAGAAGCCTTGTGGGCTGAAGGAGTGTAGGAGGTGGGTTGCGGGTCAGTAATAAAGGGGAGAGAGGTTTGCAGTTTCCCCACTGAGAGCATCAGGGGTCTGACCAGCGGGCGGGTGCAGAGGCACAGCCTAAGGAAGGGGCAGTGATGGACAGGGTGGGAGGGGAGCAAATAGTTTCAGCCTGGCCGGGTAACTGAAGCCGAGGGGGCAGGCAGTGCGAGAATTCCAGCTATGTCATGGGAAATGGCTATGTCCGGGACTCTGATTAGCAGCCGACCACAAATCCCCTGGGACCCAGCCAGGGGTCAGGAGACTGGGGCACCACTGGGATGCCAAATGGTTGCTGTATTTTATTGTCAAAGAAGAAGGAGGCGATTTTGACTGTTATCCCTGGATGTGAGTGCTGGCACTGCCAGGAGCCGAGAGCTGGGTGGAGACGTGGGAGTGAGAAGGAGCTAGAAAAATCCACTTTTCATTCTGGGGAACATAGAGGAAAGACCAAGCCATGCTGCTGGGGCTTGGCATGATCTCAAGGCTTTTTTGGCCACCCTTTCTGAAGCGTTTCTGCCCTTTCTTCTCCTCTCTGCAAGGTGAGACATCAAAGTCTCCATTGCCATGAAAGGGAAAAATTGACCTGAATTCTCAAAAGTGTAGATGGAATGGAATAGCAGGATTTCTGGGAGAAGTGACTTCACCCATGAATCCCTATAGTTTCCTCGTTTGATATCTTAGGCTTGGAGCTAAGCAATGAGATGTGGAAACATCTAACTTTCAGAGTAAATGAATTCAGTGCCATATTGGGGACCCATGGAGGAATAGGTTTGTGTCACTTGATTCATTCTCCTGGCTTATCTCAGGGCCTGGCACCATTCAGCCCTTATAAATGTTTGTTGAATGAAATGGGGGTTGATTGATTAATAGATTGATTATGTCCGAGGGGATAATGGATTCAAAGAGAATCTCAGCCAGCTTTTTCGAAATGCCTGATGAATAAAAGCTTTCTCTGAGTTCATCATGATTTTGTGTGACTGTGGAAGGAAATCTTTCAGCCAAGCCTCTTTTGGGGAGGATTTCACTGGGTTTCAAAGCACACTTTTGAGATCAACAGTCCAGGCCCTAGAGTTACACTAAACGGGTTTGCGCTGGGCAGATGTAGTGTGTTAACTTGACCACCTTCCTCCTCAAATCATTAGAATAATCTTTGTGAAGGGCTTGGCACAAGCTCTCAGTAAGTACAGCTCTTTGGTGTCAGTGAGGATTATGTTTAACTGCAATGAATATAAAACCACATGGTTACAAGGTTTAAACAAGTAGAGATTTATCTGTGAACTAAGAATTCATGGAGAGGAAGTCCAGAGTTGGTGTCGCATCACTGCTCAAACACTCAGAGAGCCAGGTTGCTTTACCTTGTTCTTCCATTATTCCTATGCCATGACCTTACCCCAGTAGTCTAAGTTTGTGTGGCAGTGTCACATACGTTTTCCAACAGGCCACATGGAAGAAAACCCAAGAAAGGAGAAGGACGTGTACCAGCTGCCTTTTAAGGAAAGTAGTTACATAAAACGTTTGCTCATATCCTATTAGCTTATAGTGGATTGTGCTTTCAAAAAAAAAAAAAAAGAAAAGAAAAGAAAATCCAGAGATCTCTGTCTTCTAATTAGTATTTTTAGACCATTTACATTTAGTACAAGTACTGGTATGTTGAGTCTGCTGTTTTATATTTGTTTGCTGTGTGATCTGGGTTTTGTCGCTCAGTTTTCTTTTTTCCTCCAGTCTTCTTGTAGATTATATGATCATTTTTAGAGAATTCCATTTTGATTCATTTATAGTGTTTTTGAATGTCTCTTTTTGTATGATTTTTTTAGTAGTTTCTCTAGATATTATGTTATATATGTTATACTTAACACATTATTATCACTGGTTTTGGCAATTCACCAGCTTGAATTAAGTGTAGAAAACTTACCTCCATTTATGTCCCTTTACCCTCCACAATTTAAAATATAATTGTCTTAAATATTTCCTTTCTGTATAGGAAGAACCACACCAGGCAATGATATAATTTTTGCTTCAGCCACAAACAAAATTTAGAAACCTTAACAGGATAAGGGAAATAAATTTACTCCTATTTTTGCCCTCCCCATTGTTCTTTGTCTTTTCTGATGTTCATTTTTTTTCTATTTAGAGAATTTCTTTTAGCCATTTTTAAAGATAAATCTACTGTGACAGATTCTCCTAGTCTCTCATCTGAGAATGTCTTGATTTTCCTTTCATTCTGAAGGATGCTTTTGCTATTTAGAATTTAGGATAAACAGTTCTTTTTTTTTTTTTNCTTGCAGTTAAGTGAAGTAGAAAGCAACCCAGTGAGACAGGCCCAGATCTGATAATCCCAATTGCAGGAATGCCAGGGATAAAAGCAGCCCTGGGCCCAGAGAACAATGGCTTTGCACAGCAGCAGGGAAGGGCACGGTCATTGCCCCCAACCCAGACAGCTGCTCCTGATCCAGCAGAGCCAGGGCCCTGAGGGCCTGGCTGGTGCGGCCCCAGAGAGGGCTGACTCACAGATGAGAGCACAGCCCAGGAAGGAAGGGGAAATGCAGAAGCCACATTTGCCCCTCGTGGCATGCACTTTGGGGCTGAGTAATTCGGCAGACAGCCAGCCCCTTTAACATCCCACCCAGAGTGGAAGCACACCCCGAAGCCACAGAGATCGTCTGCACTGAAACAGCCGAGCAGAAGGGACCCTCAGACTCTGCTGCTTCTTTGGGAAAAGGTTTTGCGGTCCTGACTCCCCTGCCCCCCACCTTCCAGAGTGGGACCTTGGAAAGTGAAGCAGTCTCCAAGGGAAATAAATTTGAGGAAATATTTCAGATCACATTTTCCCTCCCATTGACTCGTATTTACTGGTCTTGGTGGGGAGTCTGAGGGTGGTACTTAGAGGACCTTCAAGGGAAATTCTAAAACAATAGACTAAACTTTCAAAAATGTGGTCATGTTGAGATGTCTTGGGTTGCTTTACCCTGGCTTTGAAAAGGAGCAGCCAAAACGTCTTGATTTGCTAAAATCCTCCCAGAACATAAATCACTGGGGTGAGGGTTGGCGGGAGCTGGGTGCTGTCTGAGCTCATGCCGAGATGGGCCCAGTGCCCGTCTCCCCTGGTCTTCTGGTTCACTCTGCTCTCTGCCCCTGATCTGCCCTCAGCCAGGCCCACAAGCACCACTTCTGCTCAGACCCTGCAGGATCTAACAGGGCCTAGGTCTGAGGAGTTGGCCGCGGTGAATTTGAAAGGAAAACTAGCCTACAAGTCACAAGATTGGAAGAGGATGGGAGTGAGTGGGTTCCCCATTCTTCTGTGGTCCAGGAGACGGTTCCTGAACATCTTTGGTGTGTCCATGTATGCCTGAGGCCAAGGTAAAATGAAGTTTCCAGACTATTTTGCTCCTCGGCACAAGTGGTAAAGAATCCTCCTGCCTGTGGAGGAGACGCAAGAGATGTGAGTTTGATCTCTGGGTCAGGAAGATCCTCTGGAGTAGGAAATGGCAACCTAGTCCAGTATTTCTTACCTGGGAAGTCCCATGTACAGAGGAGCCTGGTGGGTTACAGTCCATGGGGTCACAGTCAGTCACGACTAAGCGTGTACACACCACTGAGCTAATAGCCCATGCTGCCTGTTTAATCACTTCAATGAAGGTTTAGGCCTCTAGAACAGGAAGAAAATGTGGGAAATCAGAATTTCAACTTTTTTCAGTGACTTTTCTCAGTATGTAAGTTATTTCAGATGTTCCTACAAGAAATATCCATATTAAAAGGAACAGCCATAGAAATATCTACAGCTCCATTCCTAACTCCTGGTGATTAAATTGGGCCTACTCAGAAAACTTGTATCTGGGGCCATGGTTCTCTGGGATTTTGAGTGCAGCTTTGAGTGCACACTCAAGGTGAAAGCTGTGCAAATAAGGGTGATCTGGCCTATGACTGTCAGCCTGGGGTGCCTCAGTCTCCCTTTTCAGGAATCAGTGGCACCGTTTTCTTCTTTCCCCTGTGTTCATCTGCGAGATGTTCCTCTTGCTTGAACTCAAGTTCTCAAGCCCCCGTTCCCTCTGTCTTCCTCCCTCAGTGCTGTCTCCCCACCGCCCCCCTTACCTTTCTGTCGGGGTTCGGTGGTGAAGCCCATATCATCTGGTGAGAGATCTTAGCAGCGACTCCAGCCACTTGGTGACTGATCCCTGCACTACGCGCCATGCACCGCCTAAGACGGCTCCCTTAATGTCATTCTGAGAACAGCTGCATGTCAAGAAGTCGGTCATGTGACTTCACTGACGGTCCAGCTGATGAGAATGGAAGCCAGGATTTGCCCTTAGCTCTGTCTGACCCCCTGCAACCTTGGAATGCTGATGCTTTTGACTCCTTTTATGGTCTATGTTGTTGGCTAACTTTGTGCACATCCTCATTTGAACTTGGCAATTAACGAATTATCTGCAGGCACATAATTATTTTCTATTTAGGCAAGGCATTCACATTTCTTTGTGTCCTCCTGGTGTCTAGCACAACACCTTACACAGAGAAGACCTGTGTTTCTGTGTGTTGTTTGAGAGGTAAGTGTGCAGCTGGCTCACTTTGTGTCAATTACCAGGAGGTAGAAAAGATGGGAGGCCCTGCTTATGCTCTGCGGGAAGGTGGTGACAGTTCATTCCAGCCTTTTCGTATCACGTGCTCCCAGTTGTGGTTGTTCAGTCGCTAAGTTGTGTCCCGCTCTTTGCGACTCTGTGGACTGCAGCACACCAGGCTTCCCTGTCCTTCACTGTCTCCCAGAGTTTGCTCAAACTCATGTCC
>SJYV01050020.1:0-23651 GCA_006410875.1 Neotragus pygmaeus
CTGCACCCCACCCCAGCCCTGCAGCGTTTCCCCAGCCAGCGCCAAGGGAAGGGGCCCTCAGGGACGGGATGGGGGGCCTCGGAGTGAAGGAGGGGTCCGGTGGTACTCAACATCCGGACACATAAAGAACTAAAACTCAACAAGAAAAGCCCAAATAACCCAACTCAAAATTGGCCAAGGGCTTGAGCTGATACACAGATGACCAGCCCCATAAGACAAGATGCTCAGCTGAGGGAGACGCACACCAAAGCCTCAGTGGATTCCACTCATCGCCTTACGCTGACTCCTGCCTCACAAGACCCACACAGAAGCAAACCTAAAGGGTTGATGAGGATGTGGAGAAACCAGAACATGCGTGCACTGTTGGTGGGAATGTACCGTGCAGCTGCTGTGGGACATGGCGTGGGGGCCACACAGCAGCAGAGAAAGGCCACCCACCTCCAGCAACTCCACCAGGCGGCACACACCGCAAGAGGCGGAAGCAGGGCCCCAGAAAGAGCCGCGCACGAATGCGCAAAGGCTCCCGCGGCGGAAACGCGGAGACGGCTCACAGATATACACACACCCGTGTACAAACACTCCCAGCAGATAAAACGTGGAGATGGCTCACAGATATACGCACACCCGTGTACAAACACTCCTGGCCGCTGAAACGTGGAGATGGCTCACAGATATATGCACACCCGTGTACAAACACTCCCAGCAGCTAAAACGTGGAGACGGCTCACAGATATACACACACCCGTGTACAAACACTCCCGGCCGCTGAAACGTGGAGACGGCTCACAGATATACGCAGACTCGTGTATAAACACTCCTGGCCGCTGAAACGTGGAGACGGCTCACAGACATACGCACACCCGTATACAAACACTCCCGGCAGCTAAAACATATAGATGGCTCACAGATACATGCACACCCATGTACAAACACTCCCGGCAGCTAAAACGTATAGACGGCTCACAGATATATGTACACCCATGTACAAATACAGCAGCTAAAACGTGGAGATGACCCAAATGACCATCAGCGCGTGACAGATTAACAAAGCATGGTCCATGCATACAGCAGAGCGTCATCAGCCTTAAAGGCAGGCCATTCTGACTTCTGCTGCTACGTGGGGACTGCGGGGATGTGATAGTGAAAAACGCCAGTCACAAAGGTTCAGCACCGTGAGATCCCACTCACGCAGCGTCCCTGGAGGAGTCACGTTCACAGACAGAGCGGAAACGGTGGGGGCCGGGGCCTGGGAAGTGAGTGTTTCACGGGGACAGAGGGTCAGTTTGGAAAGACGGGAGGCTTTGGAGGTGATGCTGGGGTGGGCCGCATGACTGTGTGAACACTCTTAAAGCCACCGACTTGTACATGTTAAAATGGGTCCAATGGTAGATTTTACATTATGCTGATTTTCCCAATAAAAAAGTAACCAAAAAATAAGAGGCATGAGCCCACATGAACTGTCTGATCCTTCCAACCCCTCCTTAAAAGGGATCCAGGGGCTCACGGGGCTCAAAGCTAAAGCTTCCTTAGCTGTAAACTTGCTTCTGCCGATATTATGAGAAACAGAATTTTAAACACAGTTCCATGGTGATGGAAGCAGAGAGGGAGCTGGTTGTGGGGTCTGAACCGTGAACGGCGTTCATCTAGGTGCCTTGAGACCATCGCCATGTTGCAGCTCACTGTTTATAATTTAAAGCAGTGAGTGAAAGCCGCTCGGTCGTGTCCAACTCTTTGAGACCCCACGGACTGTATATACAGTTCATGGAATTCTCCAGGCCGGCATACTAGAGTGAGTAGCCTTTCCCTTCTCCAGGGGATCTTCCCAACCCGGGAATTGAACTGAGGTCTCCTGCATTGCAAGTAGATCCTTCACCAGCTGAGCTATCAGGGAAGCCTTTCATTTTCATAGTTCAAAGCAGAGATACTATTAACCACAAAACAGGCTTAAGGAAGATCAATACAATTCTGAGTTTTTCCCCACCAGTGACTGACGGTTATTAGGAAATAAAGGGTCAAAACCTTTCACGAAAGGAAGGAAACAGCAGCCAGAGGCCCAGCTGTGGCGGCAGCTTCTGGACCCCAGTGGAGAGCGCCTCCCAGGCGGGCTGTGCAGAAGGTCAGTGCAGAATGGGAGCGGCTGCGGGTCCATCACTCACGGTGGGCGACGATGGAGCTGATGACGCACCGGGGGACGAAGTGTGGACCCAGAACCCGGCTCTGGTTCCCGGGGGCACCTCAGCACTGCCGTCGGCCGCTGTGAGCACCCAGGGTCGTCCGCGCCCCACCCCACTTGCTGAGCACAGCGCCCCCTCCCCCCAATGCTCTGCAGCCCCGCCTGGGAGGCGGCCAAGGACTCGGGGGTGGAGAGGGATCCACCCTCAGCAGCTCTCGGTTCCCTTGGGAAGGCTCTGGCCTCGGAGGCACGCTCCTTGGAAGGCATTCCCTGCACACAGGCCGGCGCCAGGCACTCCAGCTCAGGGACCAGGGTGCGCGCGGGGCCGGCCACGCACTCTGCAGCAGCAGGGCCCTTCAGGGCCCCGAGAGACAGGCCGGGACTCTGTCCTTCTCTCCCTCCTCCCTCCCGGCCTCACAGAGTCCAGGGCCGCCCTGTGAGGTGGTGACGGTCACTGCGTCCCCTTCGCAGGTGAGCAGACTGAGGCTCTGGGAGAGTGACTCTCGCCACCCAGGTCTCTCCGATCCCAGCCTGGGTCCCTCATGCTGGCGCTCTCCCTGAGGATGGCGGGAGGGCCCTCGTTCCAGACCCCAGCTCCGCGGCTCTTAGGCTGCGCACACGCAGGCAGGCCCGGGACCTGTCTGGGTTCCACGCGTGCCTCCCAAGGCCACACGCGGCACATGCTCAGCTGATGCCGATTCTCCCCCTCCCCTTCCCTGAGGAGGAGCTGCTCCAGTCTAGGAGGCGATCAATCAGGAAAATCTCCCAGTGCGACCTAAGGTGGTGCACGGGGCAGAGGGATCTCGGAGCTCCGGGGAGCGAGCGAGGACAGGGCCAGCGGGGAGTCCTGTGGGCAAGGGGGCAGGTCCAGGAGCCCCAGGCCCGGGGCCCCAGGGGCACAGCCCAGGCTCCATTCAAAGTGCCGCTAAGCCAGCCGCCTCTACGGGGCTCCGGGCAGACCTCGGTCACCGGTTAAATCCTAGCTTTCGTCTCTTAGAGCACGAACCCCGCCAGGTTAGGGGTTACACCCAGGCAATGCCAGCTGAAACGTGGCCTACGCAGATTTACACAGAAGGCAGCTTCGTGTAAGTCTCGCCTCCGGCCTGGGTGGCCCCAGCGCTCTGCGGCCCCCGGAGCACAGCCCCATCCCCAGAGGAGGACGGCACCTCCCCGGGGCCACTGTCGTCCTCGGCCACGGTCGCAGCACCAGCTGCCCCTCACCCTGCAGCCACCGCAGACTCTCCACCAGCGGTCAGCAGGCGCGGCCCCCGCCACGTCCAGCCGCGGTCTGTCTGTCTAAGTGATGCGTACATTTTGTCTAAGGCGGAAACAGCTGCGGGTCAGCGCGGCCCATGAAGCCTGAAACAGAGCGAGTTTGCTGATCCCCGCTCGACACCGGCCTGCTGGACTCCTCACGGCCTCCTGGGGAAGGGATGCCAGCTTCTCATTTCACAGAGGAGGTGCCCAGGGCTGGGAGAGGAGCGGCCAGCACCACGGAGGCCGGGCTCCTGGGCGGTTTCCAGCCGCAGCGCAGGGCAGGGCCGGCACGGACAGCTGTGTGGTGACTGTTTGCTGAATAGACAGGTGGACCGGTAACGGATGGGCGGGTGAAGACGTGGCTGAATGACAGTCCAGTGTGGAGTCTGGGGCCACGGGGACCTTGCTGCAGGCCCGTGAGCACAGGCGCTTGCTGCCCTCGGTGCGGGGGGGGGTGGCCCTGGGCAGAGACCTGCAACTGTGATGCGCCCAACATGTGCCAAGGTCTCGGGAGCCGGGACTCAAGTGGACCAAGGCCAGCCCTGAGAGGGCGGGGCTGCAGCCCGGCCACCATGGGAAGCCAGGCAGGCACAGGACAGGCCGGTTGTGCCTCTGGAAGACGGCAGGTTTGGGGGTCTGGGGGCCTGGTTTGGGGAAAGAGAAGGGAGGCGCCCTGCTCTGCCCACACTGGGCCACTAAGGGGGCGCGGTCAGGACGGGCGCTGAGCCAGGCCTGCACAGCTCCCAGCTGCGACACGGAGGGGCCAGACAGCGCTGCCCCGAGAAGTGGGGGTGAGCAGCCCTCCAGAACTGCGGCCCCTCGGGCTCCGGGGACCACCGAGGCAACTGGAGGCTGAAAGGGGCCCTCCATGCAGACTGAAGGCCTGGCCTCTGCAAGCTGGGTGCCAGCCACGCAGGTCACCCGGGGCAGCAGGCGTTCCCAGCGCCTGCCTCGGGCCGGGCCCTTCCCTTCCAGCGGGGAGATGACAGTCTGCCTGACCCGACAGGGGGTGGCATGCTGTGAACCGCAACTGCGCCCGGGGAAGGGGCCAGCCTGCAAATGCAGCGGGCTGCCCAGGGGTGGCCTCGGTGAGAGGAGGCTGGTGGTGTGAAGGCCTACAGCAGATGAGGGAGCCACACGGTGTCTGGGAGGAGGGCAAGCCAGGCTGTGGGCTCGGCCGGTGCAAAGGCCCTGGGGCAAGAGCTTGCCTGGAGCCCAGGGATGGCTGAGGCCAGGCAGAGGGCGGGAAGATGGCCCGTCCACCTCGGGGGCTACGCAGGGACGAGGCCTGTGGCCCCTGTCGGCCCCTCACGGGCGAGGCTGGCTGGGATCAGGGGCCAGGACACAATGGGGTGGGCCGCGAGGGTTGCTGCAAGGACCCTGTCTCTGCTGTGAGTGGGCAGGAGTGAGCAGGAGGGGCCCCTCTGGCTGCTCGGTGGGGAAGGGCTGACTGTCCAGGGGCAGCAGGCAGAGCCCCGCGCAGAGCTCAGGGCGGCCCCTCACCGACTCCAGCTGGGTGCTGGGGCTCAGCACAGGCTCTGGGGGGCTCGGCACAGGCTCTGGGGGGCTCGGCACAGGCTCAGGGGTCACAGGCTCACCAGCTCCTGGGTCCCCAGACCGCCTCCGCTCTGCAGCCTAGACCCCGAAGCTCAGACAGTGACAAGGTCACAGGGTCACTACTGGACACCTGCGGACCACAGAGCGAGCCTTCTGGCGCCTCAGAGCCAGCCCGCCTGCTCCTCAGCCATCACAGGGGCCACGCCCGAGTCTCCCTCTAGGAGGGGGCCTGGCCGGGCTCCTCCAGAGCTCCCACGGGAGGGGCTCCAGGGCTCCCCTGACCCCGGGGCAGGGCTGGGGTTCACCGCCCTCTTGAGTTTCATAACCATTCAAGGCTCCGAGGATGATTTTTCCCTAGGAAGAGATGTGTATAAGAGACAGGTGCAGAATGGGAGCGGCTGCGGGTCCATCACTCACGGTGGGCGACGATGGAGCTGATGACGCACCGGGGGACGAAGTGTGGACCCAGAACCCGGCTCTGGTTCCCGGGGGCACCTCAGCACTGCCGTCGGCCGCTGTGAGCACCCAGGGTCGTCCGCGCCCTACCCCACTTGCTGAGCACAGCGCCCCCTCCCCCCAATGCTCTGCAGCCCCGCCTGGGAGGCGGCCAAGGACTCGGGGGTGGAGAGGGATCCACCCTCAGCAGCTCTCGGTTCCCTTGGGAAGGCTCTGGCCTCGGAGCTACGCTCCTTGGAAGGCATTCCCTGCACACAGGCCGGCGCCAGGCACTCCAGCTCAGGGACCAGGGTGCGCGCGGGGCCGGCCACGCACTCTGCAGCAGCAGGGCCCTTCAGGGCCCCGAGAGACAGGCCGGGACTCTGTCCTTCTCTCCCTCCTCCCTCCCGGCCTCACAGAGTCCAGGGCCGCCCTGTGAGGTGGTGACGGTCACTGCGTCCCCTTCGCAGGTGAGCAGACTGAGGCTCTGGGAGAGTGACTCTCGCCACCCAGGTCTCTCCGATCCCAGCCTGGGTCCCTCATGCTGGCGCTCTCCCTGAGGATGGCGGGAGGGCCCTCGTTCCAGACCCCAGCTCCGCGGCTCTTAGGCTGCGCACACGCAGGCAGGCCCGGGACCTGTCTGGGTTCCACGCATGCCTCCCAAGGCCACACGTGGCACATGCTCAGCTGATGCCGATTCTCCCCCTCCCCTTCCCTGAGGAGGAGCTGCTCCAGTCTAGAGGGAGGAGGCGATCAATCAGGAAAATCTCCCAGTGCGACCTAAGGTGGTGCACGGGGCAGAGGGATCTCGGAGCTCCGGGGAGCGAGCGAGGACAGGGCCAGCGGGGAGTCCTGTGGGCAAGGGGGCAGGTCCAGGAGCCCCAGGCCCGGGGCCCCAGGGGCACAGCCCAGGCTCCATTCAAAGTGCCGCTAAGCCAGCCGCCTCTACGGGGCTCCGGGCAGACCTCGGTCACCGGTTAAATCCTAGCTTTCGTCTCTTAGAGCACGAACCCCGCCAGGTTAGGGGTTACACCCAGGCAATGCCAGCTGAAACGTGGCCTACGCAGATTTACACAGAAGGCAGCTTCGTGTAAGTCTCGCCTCCGGCCTGGGTGGCCCCAGCGCTCTGCGGCCCCCGGAGCACAGCCCCATCCCCAGAGGAGGACGGCACCTCCCCGGGGCCACTGTCGTCCTCGGCCACGGTCGCAGCACCAGCTGCCCCTCACCCTGCAGCCACCGCAGACTCTCCACCAGCGGTCAGCAGGCGCGGCCCCCGCCACGTCCAGCCGCGGTCTGTCTGTCTAAGTGATGCGTACATTTTGTCTAAGGCGGAAACAGCTGCGGGTCAGCGCGGCCCATGAAGCCTGAAACAGAGCGAGTTTGCTGATCCCCGCTCGACACCGGCCTGCTGGACTCCTCACGGCCTCCTGGGGAAGGGATGCCAGCTTCTCATTTCACAGAGGAGGTGCCCAGGGCTGGGAGAGGAGCGGCCAGCACCACGGAGGCCGGGCTCCTGGGCGGTTTCCAGCCGCAGCGCAGGGCAGGGCCGGCACGGACAGCTGTGTGGTGACTGTTTGCTGAATAGACAGGTGGACCGGTAACGGATGGGCGGGTGAAGACGTGGCTGAATGACAGTCCAGTGTGGAGTCTGGGGCCACGGGGACCTTGCTGCAGGCCCGTGAGCACAGGCGCTCGCTGCCCTCGGTGGGGGGGGGGGTGGCCCTGGGCAGAGACCTGCAACTGTGATGCGCCCAACATGTGCCAAGGTCTCGGGAGCCGGGACTCAGTTGGACCAAGGCCAGCCCTGAGAGGGCGGGGCTGCAGCCCGGCCACCATGGGAAGCCAGGCAGGCACAGGACAGGCCGGTTGTGCCTCTGGAAGACGGCAGGTTTGGGGGTCTGGGGGCCTGGTTTGGGGAAAGAGAAGGGAGGCGTCCTGCTCTGCCCACACTGGGCCACTAAGGGGGCGCGGTCAGGACGGGCGCTGAGCCAGGCCTGCACAGCTCCCAGCTGCGACACGGAGGGGCCAGACAGCGCTGCCCCGAGAAGTGGGGGTGAGCAGCCCTCCAGAACTGCGGCCCCTCGGGCTCCGGGGACCACCGAGGCAACTGGAGGCTGAAAGGGGCCCTCCATGCAGACTGAAGGCCTGGCCTCTGCAAGCTGGGTGCCAGCCACGCAGGTCACCCGGGGCAGCAGGCGTTCCCAGCGCCTGCCTCGGGCCGGGCCCTTCCCTTCCAGCGGGGAGATGACAGTCTGCCTGACCCGACAGGGGGTGGCATGCTGTGAACCGCAACTGCGCCCGGGGAAGGGGCCAGCCTGCAAATGCAGCGGGCTGCCCAGGGGTGGCCTCGGTGAGAGGAGGCTGGTGGTGTGAAGGCCTACAGCAGATGAGGGAGCCACACGGTGTCTGGGAGGAGGGCAAGCCAGGCTGTGGGCTCGGCCGGTGCAAAGGCCCTGGGGCAAGAGCTTGCCTGGAGCCCAGGGATGGCTGAGGCCAGGCAGAGGGCGGGAAGATGGCCCGTCCACCTCGTGGGCTACGCAGGGACGAGGCCTGTGGCCCCTGTCGGCCCCTCACGGGCGAGGCTGGCTGGGATCAGGGGCCAGGACACAACGGGGTGGGCCGCGAGGGTTGCTGCAAGGACCCCGTCTCTGCTGTGAGTGGGCAGGAGTGAGCAGGAGGGGCCCCTCTGGCTGCTTGGTGGGGAAGGGCTGACTGTCCAGGGGCAGCAGGCAGAGCCCCGCGCAGAGCTCAGGGCGGCCCCTCACCGACTCCAGCTGGGTGCTGGGGCTCAGCACAGGCTCTGGGGGGCTCGGCACAGGCTCTGGGGGGCTCGGCACAGGCTCAGGGGTCACAGGCTCACCAGCTCCTGGGTCCCCAGACCGCCTCTGCTCTGCAGCCTAGACCCCGAAGCTCAGACAGTGACAAGGTCACAGGGTCACTACTGGACACCTGCGGACCACAGAGCGAGCCTTCTGGCGCCTCAGAGCCAGCCCGCCTGCTCCTCAGCCATCACAGGGGCCACGCCCGAGTCTCCCTCTAGGAGGGGGCCTGGCCGGGCTCCTCCAGAGCTCCCACGGGAGGGGCTCCAGGGCTCCCCTGACCCCGGGGCAGGGCTGGGGTTCACCGCCCTCTTGAGTTTCATAACCATTCAAGGCTCCGAGGATGATTTTTCCCTAGGAAGACAATCACATGTCAAGTAAGACACCCACTGAGCAGATAATTAAGAAAAGGATCCAGCGGAGAAGGCTCTGTGCGGGGAAGGCGTCACCGCCGCCGCGGGGAGGTGTTCGTCCTGAAACCGGGGTCTCCCTGGCCCCACAGCTGGTTTCGGAGCTAACACGGGCATCTGAGGGGAGGCCAGCTGTCTGTCTGCTGATAAAGGAGCGAGACAGCGGCACTCAGGTCCAGTCGGGGGAGGAAGCAGACATCCTCAGGCTGGGGGTATGCGAGGGGATGTGGCCTGTGGCCCCGCCGGCCCCCGGCCAGCACGCACCTGGTGGGCTCACGTCGCCGTGTGGGCTGGGGGCTTGGGAGAGCTTGCAGGACGACTGTGCCTGCGGCTGTCCCTCGAGGACAGAAATCAGAGCGGCGTGCGGTGGCGGGGTGCGAGAGGCAAGCCCGCCCCCCGCTCGCTGAATTGAGTGGCTGCAGACTGAGGGGCGTCCAGGCCGTGACAGGCAGGGGGCCAGCAGGTGTCAGGCGCTCCGGAAAGGGCTCCAGGGGCACGGTCCTAGCGATGTGACTGGCCTAGGCCTCGGGGCCCAACCCCACCTCCTGACTCCACGCCCAGGCAGCCCCCGATGGATAGGAATTCGTCTGCACTTTCCAGAACCGCGTCAAACGGAGTCACACATTTAAGTCTGGCTTCTTCGACTCAGCATAGTGATGTTAGATCCATCCAAGCTGTCGTATGTATCAGCCGTCCGTGGCGTGTCCCTGCCGAGCGGAATTCCACGGTAAGGATGTACGGCTGAGTGCGCGTCCCTCCTCAGCTCGGGGGCGTTTGCTTACTTCCTCTCTTTGGCTATTACGAGCCGGGCTGCTACGCGCACTTGCGCACAAGCTTTTGTGCGGACGTGGCTTCACTTCTCTCGGGTAAATAAACGCCTAGGAGTGGAAAGGCTGGAGCATGTGGTAGGTACGTGTAACCGTTTCAGAATCCGCTAAACTCTGTCCCAGCGTGGTTATACGCCAGTTCACATTCTGAAAGTTTCAGATCCTCCACACGTTCAAACGCACATGCTGCATAAGGCACTTTAACCGTTGCCATCCTAATAGGCGTGTAGAAACATGTCATTTCGGTTTTAATTTGCAATGAGGCCAAGCATCATCCCTTCATTCTTGGTATTGGGAACTTGTGCCTTTTCTCTCTCTTCTCTGGATTAATCTGTCTAAGGGTTTATTACCTGTATCAATCTTCTCAAAAGATCTGGGTTTTAGTTTCACTTATTTTCTCTGTTTTCTGTTTCATTGATTTCCACTCTGATATTCACGTTTTCTTTCTTCCACTGATTTTGGGCTTAATTTGTTCTTCTTAAACAAAAAAAGAACCTGAAACTTGTTTCTTAAGGTAAAATTTAAGCTCACTGATTTGAGACCATTTCTCCTTTCTAAACATTCCTGGTATCTTGTGCCTTAAAATGTCCTTCACGTGTTGCTTAAGTAGCATTCCACAAATTTTTGATATGCAGTGTTCTTATTATTCAGTTGAAAAGACTTTGATTTCCTTTTTCACACAGGTTCTTTAGAAATGTTATTTATTTTCCAAATATTTGGGGACTTTTCCAGAAATATTTCTAGAAGTTCTTGATGTTTAATCAATTTCAGTGTATCACAGAACATACTTTGTATGATTTGAAGGTAAGGTAGTTTTATCACACAGAATTTGGTCTATCTTGGCAGATGTTGTGGGTACACTTGAGAAGAATGTTTACCTGCTGCTTTGGGGTGGAATGTCAAGACAGGTGAAGCTGGCTGATGATGCTGTTTAGATCTTTTATATCCTTATTGATTCGATCTACTTCTGTTCTATCAAGTATTAAAAGAGGAATAATAAAATTTCCGATTATAATCGTGGATCTGTATATTTCTCCTTGCTGTCTTCTTGTTTTTTTTCCTTTATGTATTTCAAACATGTTATACAATGACATAGGACGGTCATTTTTCTCTTTATGAATTGGTCTCTTAATGACTGTGTCCTGGCCTTCTCTGTTCTTACTCACACCCTTTGCTCTGAGGTTTGATGTTAATATAGTCATTCCACTTCCCTTTCTGACTAGTGTTAGTTCTACATATTTTTCCTTCCTTTTAAGCCTATTTGTATCTTTATATTTAAAACATTTCTTGTAGGTAGTACATAATTCTCACTTTTCAAAACCATCTAATCTGAAAATCACTACCTTTTAACTGGGATATTTAGATCATTTATATTTACTGTGGGTACTGAAAATGATTAGGCTTAAATCTATTTTTCTTTCTGTCCCATGGGTTGTTTTATTTTTCTTCTTTATCTGCCTCTTTTGGGGGGAGTTATTTGAATGTTGCATATGGCATTATTGTAGTTTTAATCTCCATAAGTTTTAATTTGGGTTTTTTAAAAATCCATATACATAACCTGTTGAACATTTGGTAATTCACAGATACAGACATGAATATATAGTTATAGTAACTATTTTAAAGTCTGCTAATTCTAGAATCAATGTCTGTTTGGGTCAGTTTTGATTATTTTTTTTTTCACATGTGTCATATTTGGTCACTTTTTTCATGCCCCAAACTCTTCACTGACTGTGGACACAGTGGCACCGTCCCATCTCCTTGTGAGGCCCAGGCACGGCGCTACCCGGTCCCTCTGGACAGTTAACCCCGAGGCGCTGGGCGCTGTCTCATACTCAAAGGGGACCCTGTGTAACAGTTTCAGGCAGACAGCAAAGGGACTCAGCCACACGTGTGCATGGATCCACTCTCGCCACACGTGCGCATGGATCCACTCTCGCCACGCGTGTGCATGGATCCACTCTCGCCACGCGTGTGCATGGATCCACTCTCACCACGCATGTGCATGGATCCAGTCTCGCCACACGTGTGCATGGACCCACTCTCTGGTACACCTTTAAACACTGAAGTGTATTTGCTGTAAAATACGATGTGAGTCAAGTCAGAACACAGTGAGCCACAACTCTAAACACACTAGTCCGGTGGCGGCTGTCACACGCTATCAGCAGGCGGCCCCAGGCCCTTGGTGCTGACTTTGTGCCTGAGAGCCCCGGAACCCACTGCCCCATCCGGTCCCTTCCCGCTTCCCTCTCCCCACTGGGAGCCGCTGGCTTGTTCTCTGTGTCTGTGAGTCTGCTGCTTTTTGGTATAGTCACCAGTCTGTTGTATTTTTAAAAATTCCCCATATAAGTGGTATCACACACTATTTGCCTTTCTCTGTCTGACTCAGTGTATTTAGCCAAACGCCCTCCAGGTCCAACCAGATGGCTGCAAATGGCAACATCTCACTCTTTTTCTGTGGCTGAGTAATAGTCCCATGTGTGCATGTGCGTGTGTGTGTGTGCATGCGTGCATGTGTGTGTGTGCACGTGGGTGTGTGCGTGCATTCGTGTGCACGTGTGTGTGCGTGCACACATGCATGCGTATGTGTGTATCTCGCGTATCTTCTCCACCCTTTCATCTGCTGGTGGACACTCTGCTTCTCTGTCTTGACCACTGTAAATAACGCTGCTAAGAACACTGAGCTGTGTGTACCTCTTCCCATCGGTGCTTTGGGGCTTTTTTCGGGTACATATCCACACACCTAGAGGTGGAATTACTGGGTCCTGTGATAGTTCTATTTTTTGTTTTTAAGGAGACCTCCATACTGTTTTCCACAGTGTCTGCCCCAATCTGCGTTCCCACCAGCAGTGTATGAGAGTTTTTTCTCCACATCCTCACTAACCGTGGTCATTTGTGGTGTTTTTGATGACAGCCGTCTGACAGATGTGAGGTGATAGATCACTCCGGTTTTAATTTTCATTTCTCTGATGATTAGTGATGTGGAGCATCTTTTCACATGCCTCTTGGCCGTCTTTCTGCATTTCCTGTTTGGAAAAATGTCCGTTCGTTTCTTCTGTCCATTTTTTAATTGCATTGCTTTTTGTCTGTTTCTGATGTTGAGTTGTATGGGCTTATATAAGCCAAATATTAATCCCTTATCTGTCACATCATTTGCAAATATTTTCTCTCATTCCGTAGGTTGTCTTTTCATTTTCATCAACGGCTTTCTTGCTGCGTAAAAGCTTCCTATGTTTAATTAGATCTTATTTATTTTTGCTTTTGGAGACAAATCCAAAAAAATCATTGCCACAATGTATGTTAAAGGGTGCTCTGGGAATTTCATAGAATCTGGCCTCACACTCAGGACCGTAATCCATCCTGAGTTTATTTTGATATGCGGCCTTGGTGGGTGTTCTAATTTCATTCACGGAGCTGTCAAGTTTTCCCAGCGCCACTTACTGAAGAGACTGTCTTTTCCGCACTGTAAATTCTTGCCTCCTCTGCTGTGGATGGACTGACCGCAGGTGCATGGATACGCCTCTTGGCTCTCTGTCCTCATGCACTGGCCACGTGCTTCTTTCCGTGCCGGTACTGGGCCGTCCGGATTCCTGTCGCTTTGTCGTATAGTTTGAAGCCAGAGAGATTCCTCTGGCTCTGTTATTCTTTCTCAAGATTGGCTATTCAGGGTCTTCTGTGTCCATACACATTTTGAAAATATTTTCTCTAGGTCTGTGAAAAATGTGGTTGATATTTTGAAAGAGATTGCATTGAATTTGTAGATTGCCTTGGGGAGTATAGTCACTTTAACAATATCATTATAATTCTTCCAATCCAAGAACACGTGGTGTATCTTTTCTTCTCTTTGTATCGTCTTCAATTTCTTTCATCAGTGTCTTATAATTTTCCAAGTACAGGTATTCTATCTCTTTAGGTAGGTTTATTCTCAGGTATTTTATTCTTTTTGATGTGATGATAAATGGGATTGTTTCCTTAATTCCTCTTTCTGATAGTTCATTGTTAGTGCATAAAAATGTAACAGATTTCTGATATTAATTTTGTATTAACATGCAAATTTTTTTTTTTTTTTTTACCAAATTCATTGATGAGTTCTGGTAGTTTTCTGGGGCCATCTTTAGGATTTTCTCTATGTAGTATCATAGATACTATCTCTATATAGTAGCAGCAAACAGAGATGGTTTTACTTCTTCCTTTCTGATTTGGATTACTTTTATTTCTTTTTCTTCTCTGCGGTGGCTAGGACTTCCAGTACTGTGTGGAATAAAAGTGGCAAGAATGGGCATTCTTTTCTTGTTCCAGATTTTAGAGGAAACAGTTTCAATTTTTCACCATTGAGTATGACGCTGTTGTTGCAAAGTCATCTCTGCCTCTTTGCGACCCCATGGACTGCAGCATACCAGGCTTCCCTGTCCTTTACTATCTCCTTGAGTTTGCTCAAACTCATATCCATTGAGTCAGTGAGCCCATCCAACCACCTCATCCTCTGTCACCTCCTTCTCCTGCCCTCAATCTTTCCCGGCATCAAGGTTTCTCCAGTGAGTTGGCTTTTTGCATCAGGTGGCCATAGTAGTAGAGGTTTGGTTTCAGCATCAGTCCTTCCAATGAATATTCAGGGCTGATTTCCTTTAGGATGGACTGGCTTGATCTCCTTGCAGTCCAAGAGACTCACAAGAATCTCCAGCATCACAGTTTGAAAGTATCAATTCTTCAGCACTCAGCCTTCTTTAAGGTCCAACTCTCACATCCCTACATGACTATTGGAAGAACCATAACGTTGACTACATGGGCCTTTGTCAGCAAAGTGCTGCCTCTGCTTTTTAATATGCTGTCTATGCTGGTCATAGCTTTTCTTCCAAGGAGCAAACATCTTTTAATTCCATGGCTGCAGTCAACATCCACAGTATTATTGGAGCCCAAGAAAATGAAATCTGTTAATTTTCACTTTTCCCCCATCTATCTGCCATGAAGTGATGGAACCAGATGCCATGATCTTTGTTTTCTGAATGTTGAGTTTTAAGCCAGTTTTTCCACTTTCCTCTTTCACCTTCATCAAGAGGCTTAGTTCCTCTTCACTTTCTGTCATTAAAGTGCTATCATCTGCATATCTGATATTTCTCGCAGCAATCTTGATTCCAGCTTGTGATTCATCCAGCCCAGCATTTCNTGGTAGTTTTCTGGGGCCATCTTTAGGATTTTCTCTATGTAGTATCATAGATACTATCTCTATATAGTAGCAGCAAACAGAGATGGTTTTTTCTTCCTTTCTGATTTGGATTACTTTTATTTCTTTTTCTTCTCTGCGGTGGCTAGGACTTCCAGTACTGTGTGGAATAAAAGTGGCAAGAATGGGCATTCTTTTCTTGTTCCAGATTTTAGAGGAAACAGTTTCAATTTTTCACCATTGAGTATGACGCTGTTGTTGCAAAGTCATCTCTGCCTCTTTGCGACCCCATGGACTGCAGCATACCAGGCTTCCCTGTCCTTTACTATCTCCTTGAGTTTGCTCAAACTCATATCCATTGAGTCAGTGAGCCCATCCAACCACCTCATCCTCTGTCACCTCCTTCTCCTGCCCTCAATCTTTCCCGGCATCAAGGTTTCTCCAGTGAGTTGGCTTTTTGCATCAGGTGGCCATAGTAGTAGAGGTTTGGTTTCAGCATCAGTCCTTCCAATGAATATTCAGGGCTGATTTCCTTTAGGATGGACTGGCTTGATCTCCTTGCAGTCCAAGAGACTCACAAGAATCTCCAGCATCACAGTTTGAAAGTATCAATTCTTCAGCACTCAGCCTTCTTTAAGGTCCAACTCTCACATCCCTACATGACTATTGGAAGAACCATAACGTTGACTACATGGGCCTTTGTCAGCAAAGTGCTGCCTCTGCTTTTTAATATGCTGTCTATGCTGGTCATAGCTTTTCTTCCAAGGAGCAAACATCTTTTAATTCCATGGCTGCAGTCAACATCCACAGTATTATTGGAGCCCAAGAAAATGAAATCTGTTAATTTTCACTTTTCCCCCATCTATCTGCCATGAAGTGATGGAACCAGATGCCATGATCTTTGTTTTCTGAATGTTGAGTTTTAAGCCAGTTTTTCCACTTTCCTCTTTCACCTTCATCAAGAGGCTTAGTTCCTCTTCACTTTCTGTCATTAAAGTGCTATCATCTGCATATCTGATATTTCTCGCAGCAATCTTGATTCCAGCTTGTGATTCATCCAGCCCAGCATTTCACATGATGTACTCTGCACAGAAGTAAATAAGCGGGGTGACAATATACGGCCTTGACGGACTCCTTTTCCCCAATTTGGAACCAGCCGCTTTTCCCTGTCTGGTTCTAACGGTTGCTTCCTGCCCTGCACACGGGTTTCTCAGGAGGCAGGGAAGGCGGGCTGGCGTTCCCATCTCTTTTCCCATTCTTGTGATCCCCACGGTCAAAGGATTTAGAGTAGTCAATGAAGCAGAAGTGGATTTTTTTGGACTTCCCTTGCCTTTTTACCGCTGTATGTCGTTATACATCTTTCCTTTTTTTGCTGTCATACTGATCCACAGGAGGTAGCTGTGCGCTTTTTGTACACGTTGAGGTAAGTTCCCTATGTGTCCACCGTCTGGAGAAACTTTATCACAAACGGATGTTGAATTCCAGCAAAATCTTTTTATGGGCCTATTGAGACAATCACAAGGTTTTTATTCTTCAGCTTGTCAATATGGTTTATCACACTGACTGATTCACAGATATGGAAAAATGCTTGCATCCCTGGAATATGTCCCGCTTGACTGTGGTGTGAAAGTGAAAGTTACTCAGTCGTGCCTGACTCTGCAACCCCGTGGGCCATACAGTCTATGGAATTCTCCAGGCCAGCATACTGGAGTGGGAGCCTTTCCCTTCTCCAGGGGATCTTCCCAACCCAGGGATTGAACCCAGGTCTCCTGCATTGCAGGCGGATTCTTTACCAGCTGAGCCACCAGGGAAGGCCCACTTGATCATGGTGTATGACTCTTTTAATCCTTGCTGGATTCAGTTTGTTAGTATTTTGTTGAGGACTTATGCATCTGTATCCATCAGGGACACTGGCCTGTAATTTTCTTTTTTGTGATATCTTTGTCTGGTTTTGGTATCTGGGTGATGCTGACCTCATAGAATGAGTTCAGAAGTATTCCTTGCTCTGCAATTTTTTGGAACAGTTTGAGAAGGATGGGTGTTAACTCATCTCAAAATGTTTCACAGAATTCACCTGTGAAGCCATCTGGTCCCGGACTTTGGTTTATTGGGAGTTTTAATTACAGATTCACTCTCATTGCTGGTAATCGGTCTGTTCATATGCTCTGTTTCTTCTTGGTTCAGTCTCGGGAGATTGTACCTTTCTAAGAATTTGTTCATTTCTTCCAGGTTGGAGTGTATTTGTTTGGAGGACCCTGGTACTTCCTGGGGTGAACCTCGCTGCCTTGGTCTTCCGGGAGGGCCAGCTCTGTCCCCTCAACCCGGGGGAGGGGGGAGTTAGTCCACGGATTCTGCTCACTATTTGGACGCTGCAGGCGTCCCATTCAGTTTGAAGCCTGATTCAGAACATCACATGGGTTTTGTTCTCCAGCAAATTTCAGGGAACCGTGGAGGAGACTAGAAATCGATCCCACGTTACAGCAGAGACTCCCTTTACACCAGACTCTCCTCCCCATGCGCCCAGCACAGTCGCCTCTGCTATCTGAATACAGGAATAAGGAGGGGGCTGAAGCTCTGTTACAGATAAGAAAAGGAGACACGTGTGTCTGGCAGCCATCTGATATTTAAGTCTGATGTCAATGCTGGTGGTCCCGATGAACTTGCGGTGTAGACAGAATGCACTGCACGTCTAGCCAGCTGGCCCTTCAGCACCCGCTCTGTCCAGAGGGCCAGTGGTGGGGAAGGAGAGGCTGGCCAGGGGTCTGGTCATTCCTTCTGTCCAGGCTGACTCAGGCATGGATACACATGTCCCCAGAAGAGAGTGCTGGAGTCCACAGGAAGCGAATTTTTCATCACTGTGAAATGTCCAAGTGGTGATGAGCTCCCTGTCCCTGGAAGGGTATAAGCAGGCACCGAATGACCAGGGATACTGTGGGGAAGCTGAACCAGATGGCGCTCTCTGTCCCTTCTATGTGGCACAGATCCCATGATCTCGCTCAGGGAATGAGAATCCATCCTCATTAATTTGTAAGCCCTTGCTCCTTGCCAGGAGTGCATTTCCATGGAAATGCCAGTGAACCGCAGGGACCCGAAGCATCTCCTCGCACTGACCCCTGTAGGTCTGGGTGGTGGGCACCCTTGCCACGACTGGCTCAGCCCTGCCTCTCGAGGGGTCTGGGGTGTGCCTTATTCAGCCAGTTATGTAACTGGCCGCTTTAAAGAGCCATGAGCCACACGGGTTAGCAAACTGGTTCAAGGTAACTTATGGCTCTGGGAGGCTTGGGTTTCTAAATACAACAGACAACTACAAATTGCAAAGGCTTCAGCCTCCCTCCCCAAGGGGACAGCGCCTGCCCGGCCAGGCCGGTGGCTCTGACGGTCCGCTGGCAGAGAAGGCTCGGGCACAGGCAGCCGGGCCTGCCCCGCCGTGGGCCCTGGCAAGGCCCACCCCTGAGACTCAGGGAAGACCACGTCCCCCCGCCATCCCTGCCTCCTTCACCTCCGCTGTGCATGCAAAGGGGCGAGGACTTTTCTCTTGCTCCGTGGTTGCTGCACTGCGTTCAGAGTTGCCGCCGCTCAACTGGCTTGTCTGTGCTGATAAGATTGTGGGTAAGTCAGAGTTCAGAGCAGAAACTCTGCAACTGGAAACTAACCCCCTGCCCAGGGCCGCCCGCGAGGCCCTCAGAGCACTGCCCACTGCCCCCCCCGTGGTAGCCCGCTCTCCCTCTATCTGGGGGCACTGGGCTGCCTGCCACCCCTGTCTCCACCGACTCCCTGTGCAGTGACCGGGCAGCTGTCCACATCGGAGGCAGGGTCCAGTTTCCCCGCCTTGAACCAGTGCTGCCTCCAAGACGTGCTCTGGCCTCGGGCCAGCAGATGGGCTGGAAAGGATGCTTGAGCCTGAGCTGGGCCCAGGCCTCGAGCGGGCTTTTGTGCCCACCCTCCTGGGACCCTGTCACAGCATGTGCAGAAGCCCCACGAGCTTACCGGAAGAATGACAGACACCCAGACCCGGTCAGCATCGCCCCCGGTCACCTCAGCTAGCAGCTGGCTGGCCGCCGACCCCTGGCCACTGACCCCCTGCCCTGCTCGACCACACATGCTTGCAGGAGCCCAGGAGCCCGCCCAGGCCGCGAGCTGCTCGGCTAGTAAACAGTTCCCGGCATGAGCTGCTCGGCATGAGTGCTTGTTACGCAGCAGCAGCTAGCCGATGCAGGCACCGCAGAATCCTGAACACACAGGTCTCTGTGCACAGGCGCTGCAATGCATGGGCGGGGCGGGCTGCGGACAGATGCGCTGGCCTCAGGCTCTTGCCTCCTGGCCCTCACAATAGCCGTTGTTCAGGCTCTGCCCTACAGACGGACCCTGGGCCTCAGTGCACAGAGTCTCAACCAAGATACAAGCTTGGGCACCCCACGCTCAGGCTCCCTGTGGTATAGGCCCTACTCAAAGCCTTCCAGCAGCTTCTGCAAAACTCAGGGTCAAATCCAAGCACACAGCGCCCACCGCCCCTGTGCCCCCTCAGCTTCCTGTCTCCCACCCCCTCGCACCACTCCAGCTCCACGGGCCTCCAACCCACAAAGCCCAGCCCCACCCCAGGGCCTCCGTGCTCGCAGCTCCCAGGGCTGGAATGCCACTCCTGGCNTGTGCCCCCTCAGCTTCCTGTCTCCCACCCCCTCGCACCACTCCAGCTCCACGGGCCTCCAACCCACAAAGCCCAGCCCCACCCCAGGGCCTCCGTGCTCGCAGCTCCCAGGGCTGGAATGCCACTCCTGGCGACCACTGGCGCCCTCCCCATTCCTGCAGCCCCTCTCTCAGTGCTTCAGCATGCCACGGAGCAGCCTGCTTCTTGCCAAAGGGCTCCACCGCCCCCCCACACCCTGCCCTTGCTGGCTCTCCTTTCAGAGCACGTGGCATGACCTGGTCTAAGAATGCCCAAGTCACAGGGCCTCCAGCGGGAGCCAGTGAGGGTGGGGGTGGTGAGGAGTTTCCCCGGGGTCCACCAGGGTGCAGAGCCTGGGCATCTCGCTGCTGTCCTCTCCGCCTGGCAGCTGCCAGCCCCTCTGTGGGCAGCGGCGGGCTGCAGCCTCGGCTAGGAGCTGGGCTCTCACTCAGCAGCACGAGCCAGGACGGCCGGCCACAGGGTGGCTGCTGTAAGCCTCCAGTGGGTGACTTTTGTCAAAGATACCAGGACTTGAGGTGGCCCCAGAGGTCTCTTCCGTGGAGCGTGGAGCCCCCACAGTGTGAAACACTGTAAAATTAAGGGCCCAGCATTCAGGGCCGGTTCTCCCACCGCAGGGAGCCGGGGCATCCCTACCCTAGAGCAGGCGGCCCGGCTCGGCCTGGTCACAGAAGACAAGGATGTTCTCCACGGCCAGGGAGCCGGGGCAGGCCCAGCCCCCACAGATCCAGAGCTCGGGGGCAAAGCTCTTCCAGGCTCTGCGAGGGGGCACAGTCCCCTGGGGCGTGGGTTCGGATCAGTCTCGGGGAGGCTGAGCCGGGGGCCAGGCCCAGGTCCAGGGGGCTTTGCGGCCTCTTGTGGGGAGCATGGGGTCTGAGGCCAGGCAGCGGGGTTGCACACCCTGGGCCGCCCTCCGGCCTGCTGTGAGGCCCTGGGCTCTGGGCCTCAGCCTCGGCCTGTCAGACGGGCACACCAGCGTCTCTGCAGGGCCGCGAGGAAAAGCTCTCTCAGACCCGGGCCTGGAACGTGAAGCCGTCGTCATCGATGCCTGTCTAGGGTGAGGGTCTGTGGGCCTCCGCGGCCTCTCCTTGTGCCGAGCCGTCCTGGATCCCGGGCCTCCCTGATCCTGTGGACGGGCAGGGCAGGGATGGCGGGGGCCGGAGCGAGGGCTTAACTCCGTACTGCGGGTCCGGGAGGGGAGGCCGCCTCCTCTCCTGGCTCTAGACCTCCGAGTGGGGCCTGCGTCAAGGGCCTGGGAGGTGGGAGGAGATGGAGAGAGGGCGAGGAGTCAGAGGCCTGAGGGGAGGAAACAGGCGCACAAGCGAAAACATGAGACGAGGCACCGGTGGGCTTTGCGCATGCGCTGGGGAGTGCAGCTGACACCCCAGCATCTCACTGTACGCCCACAGGACGCGCCGACTGTGAGCCAGCTGGCAGCACCACGGGCTTCAGAGGCAAAGACCCACGAGAACACAGGGTCTCCCCACAGAGACGCTGGGGATGGGAGAGAGCTGCTCAACCGCTGTGAGGCCACCGTGGCGGCTGCGGGTAGGGGGGCGTTCATGCACCTTGTAGGCCCCAGGTCGCCTTCCTAGGCGTGACACAGGGCATAGCAAGCGATCTCCTGCAGCACCGTTAACCGGGAGCACGCCCAGGACCCGGGCACACACGGACAGGAGAACGGGAGAAGAACCGCTGAGCGGCCTCCCCGCTCACCTTCACACCACGGTGAACGCCAGCTGCAGCTACACGCAGCGCCGTGCAGAGGGCCTGAGAAACACAACGTGTTGACTGAAAATCGCGAACCTTGGAGTCCACACGCAGTGTGCCATTTTTACGAAGCCCGAGAACAAGCAAAACCACATGCTGTTTAGACAGAGGCAGCAGCAACACACACACGACCCCGGACAGCGACCCCACGGGGGCCAAGACGCAGCTGCTGAGCAGGCTTTGGGTCTGGAGCCGAGTGGTGGGTTCACAGACGCTGGTTAACTACCCCTTACAGTCGACAAAACACACTAAATGTTAGACAGGCCAGGAGAAAGCAGAGGAGGAACAGTGTGGACCCGGACTGCCCCAGGACGACTGATTCCTCGCCCACACTTCCCATTTTTCCCTTTGTGTCCCCGTTGGTGCCCAGAGGCCAGACCAGGAGGTGGAAGAACCTAGGCTAGTTCCTCCATAAGCGCGATAAGAGGCTGCGCCGGGAACGGCAAACGGCTGGCACATGTCACACAGGCCTGCCCGCCTCACCCACAGCAGACACCTCTGAGGGGCTGCAGCACTCCCTCACGCGGAGCGTGCCTGCAGGTCAGGCCTGCTCCTCGGCCTCACGCTCGTGGCAGGCTGCCCAGGATGGTGCGTCAGAGAAGGCCTCCTAAACCATGCCTGCTTGCGGACTTGGAGGGTCCAGCCAGCTCTGACTCGGAAGGTCTGAAGCCCAGCTGGCGGGCCAGAGCAGCCCTGGAGGGCAGAACCTCTCGGGAAACTGTCTATCGGTTTTGGAGCCAGCCCCAGCTAGCCCCCGGCAGCGGGGAACGTCCGCTACTACCGCGCCCAGCCCTGTGGACTCCGGTCTCTTGAGCCCCTTGCTGGCCACCTGCCACCCTCCTGGGCCTCCATGCTCCCACCTGCCACGGGGGAGGCTCATGTCAACCCAGTGCTGGAGAGCTTCCCCGGACTGGCAGCCAGCTCCCCCGTGCAGGCGGCCAGGCAGGATCGCCGTCCTCTCCAGTCCCCAAGGCACGGCCCCACTGAGCCCTGATCATCTGCCCACGCCGCCCCCGACACAGGGCCGTCTCCCCTGTGGCCTCCTCAGGCTCCTGGCCTTCCTTTCTTTGTTCCTGGGCTCCCTCTGTCTGGGTCGGGGGGTTCCCTATCTCTGTCTGCTCCCTCCCAGCAGGAGTTAACTTCCCTCCTCTCGGGCCAGGTCCCACAGGTCAGCTGTCTCAGGCAGAGCGCGTCCGTTCCTGTGCGTGTCTGTCCTTCTAGTTCAGGGACCCCCTCAGGGTCAGCCTCACAACTGGCAGTAAGTAAATGCCACCACCAGGATGATGACAACCATTTCTCAGAATAAGGGGACTTGCCCGAGCTGGCCACTGGTGGGATGGATGCGCCTGCCACCAGGGACGCGGGCGGCGGTGTCGGGGGACACTCTCCTTCTGCACGATGAGAAAATCAAGGGCCACGGAGAGGGGTCACCTCCAGCATCACAGCCCACCTTCCTGCCTTTTGGGGGCCTGGGGGCTTTCCTTCTGCGTCCCGGGGCCCTAAAGCCCCAAGCCTGTGTGGACACGCCTCCCTCCCCAGCTCAAGGGACACTGAGTGACCACGGTCACTAACTCCTGAGCAGCAGGCGCGCCCTATCTCATCCAGATTCCCGCTGACCATTTTAATAACAAGATCATATCAGAGACGTGACAGCCAGCGACACAGTCTTGGTGACTCACCTCGCTTCTATTTTCTTCATCTTACGCAAATATTAAACGGCTGCTGTGGCTGTGGGCACAGGAAGCCTCGGTTTACTAGAAAAAACTCTGGCAGCTTCTCAGAAAACAAGGACGTGAGCTGACAGCACCGAGGCATCTCCAGTGAGCAAAGTGGCCCCCGGCCGCTCCATCCTGAACAAAGCCCCTCCCGTGCCACCCCGGGCCCACCTGACCCCCAGGCCAGAGTGCTCACAACACCACCATACGGAAGGGCCTGGACCCCGCTCCAATCCGCACTGTCCACAGACTCCAAGAAGCAGACGCCACACTCTGCTCTTCACCTACAAAGGGGCCCAAACGAGAGCTCTGCTCACAGCGACAGAGGCCAGAGGTTCATTTCTGGTTCTGGCTGCTCCTGGGTTCCTCCTTTCAAGCCTTGGAAACTCTGGGCACGCTGCTTTTTGCTCTACAAATCCCACCCCACCCCTGGCAAGCCCTGCACCTGGATAACGCCACGTCCTCCTCCAAATCAGGCTGCAACGCCCCCTCCTCCAGGCAGTCCCCCACGCCTTCCCTCCAGCCGCTGTTACACTCATTTCCAACCAGAATGATCCAGTGGGTTCGAATGCTGCTGTGTGTGTTCGACAGGGTGGGTCTGTGGGCCCAAGGCTCAGGGATGGTATTCACCCCCATAACCTCCAGCCCCTCAGCCTGGGCCCTGGCACACAGTGGGGATGGAGCAGGGCCTCGAGAAAGCATGAGCTAGGGACTTCCTGGTAGTCCAGTGGCTAAGAATCCACCTTCCAGTGTAGGGGACATGGGCTCAGTCCCTGGTCCAGGAATGCAGGTCCCACACGTCCCGGGGCAACTAGGGCCACTCGACGCAATGACCAGGCCCACGGCCAC
>SJYV01050021.1:0-17938 GCA_006410875.1 Neotragus pygmaeus
TCATGGGGTCGAAAAGAGTCGGACGTGACTGATTGACTTTCACTTTCACTTTCCAATTAAGGCACAATCTCTGGAAGCCATAAGGGTACAGACCAATTATTTACTCAATATTTACCAGATCTCCATGGCAAAATGTAGCATCAAAAAGATAAAAAATAAGAGAAATGGGGAAAAAAGTTAAAATACAGCAACATACATAACAAAGTAAGTATAATTTCCCTGAAGTGAAGTGAAAGTTGTTCAGTCATGTCTGACTCTTTGCAACCCCATGGACTATACAGTCCGTGGAATTTTCCAGGACAGAATACTGGAGTGGGTAGCTGATCCCTTCTTCAGGGGATCTTTTCAATTCAGGGATCGAACCCAGGTCTCCCACATTGCAGGCCAATTCTTTACCAGCTGAGCCACCAGGGAAGCCCAAGAATACAGAAGTGAGTATCCTATCCCTTCTCCAGCGGATCTTCCCAACCCAGGAATCAAACCTGGTCTGCTGTATTGCCAGCCGATTCTTTCTCAGCTGAGCTACTAGGGAAGCCCCCATAAATTCACCTGATGTATTTAAATCAGTAAGAAAAGAAAAAGACAATAGTAGAAAAGTAGGAAAAAGGAAATATCAGGAAGTTTTCAGAAAAAGAAATATAAAATGTTTGGAAGAAAAGGTTAACTTTTCTTAATTTAAAAAATGTATTGCCACTCCTGCTTTCTTTTGGTCTCTATTTGCGTGGAATATCTTTTTCCAGCCCTTCACTTTCAGTCTGTATGTGTCCATTGTTTTGAGGTGGGTCTCTTCTAGGCAGCATATATAGGGATCTTGTTTTTGTGTCCATTCAGCCAGTCTTTGCCTTTTGGTTGGGGCATTTAACTCATTTAGGTTTAAGGTAATTATTGATAAGTATGATCCCATTGCCATTTACTTTATTGTTTTGGGTTCAGGTTTATACTCCCTTTTTGTGTTTCCTATCTAAAGAATATCCTTTAGCATTTGTTGTAGAGCTGGTTTCGTGGTGCTGAATCCTCTCAGCTTTTGCTTGTCTGTAAAGCTTTTTATTTCCCCTTCATATTTGAATGAGATCCTTGCTGGGTACAGTAGTCTGGGCTGTAGGTTATTTTCTTTCATCACTTTAAGTATGTCTTGCCATTCCCTCCTGGCCTGAAGAGTTTCTATTGAAAGATCTGCAGTTATTCTTATGGGGACCCCCTTGTGTGTTATTTGTTGTTTTTCCCNCTACAGTAGTCTGGGCTGTAGGTTATTTTCTTTCATCACTTTAAGTATGTCTTGCCATTCCCTCCTGGCCTGAAGAGTTTCTATTGAAAGATCTGTAGTTATTCTTATGGGGACCCCCTTGTTTTATCTGATATGAGTATTGCTACTCCTGCCTTCTTTTGGTCTCCATATGTGTGAAATATCTTTTTCCAGCCCTTCACTTTCAGTCTGTATGTGTCCCTTATTTTGAAGTGGGGTTCTTGTAGAGAGCATATATAGGGGTCCTGGTTTTGTATGTATTCAGCCAATCTTTGTCTTTCGGTTGGGGCATTCAACCTGTTTACATCTAAGGTAATTATTGATAAGTATGATCCCATTGCCATTTACTTTGTGGTTTTGGGTTCAAGTTTATAAACCATTTCTGTGTTTCCTGTTTAGAGAAGATCCTTTGCCATCTGTTGAAGAGCTTGTTTGGTGGTGCTGAATTCCCTCAGCTTTTGCTTGTTTGTAAAGCTTTTGATTTCTCCTTCATATTTGAATGAGATCCTTACTGTGTATAGTANCATTTCTGTGTTTCCTGTTTAGAGAAGATCCTTTGCCATCTGTTGAAGAGCTTGTTTGGTGGTGCTGAATTCCCTCAGCTTTTGCTTGTTTGTAAAGCTTTTGATTTCTCCTTCATATTTGAATGAGATCCTTACTGTGTATAGTAATCTGGGTTGTAGGTTTTTCTCTTTCATCACTTTAAGTATATCCTGCCATTCTCTTTTAGCCTGAAGACTTTCTATTGAAAGATCACCTGTTATCCTTATGGCAATCCCCTTGGGTGTTCTTTGTTGCTTTTCTCATACTGCTTTTAATATTTTCTCTTTGTGTTTGATCAGCATTAATTAAGCAGACAGGAAGAAAAAGAGAATTAAAGAAAATGAGGACAACCTCAGAGACCACNACCTGTTATCCTTATGGCAATCCCCTTGGGTGTTATCTGTTGCTTTTCTCATACTGCTTTTAATATTTTCTCTTTGTGTTTGATCAGCATTAATTAAGCAGAGAGGAAGAAAAAGAGAATTAAAGAAAATGAGGACAACCTCAGAGACCACTGGGACGATGTTAAATGCCCCAACATTTGAATCATAAACTCCCAGAAGTAGACAAAAATAAGGGCCGTGAGAAAATACTTGAGGAGATAATAGTTGAAAACTTACCTAAAATGGGGAAGGAAATAGCCACCCAAGTTCATCAATCCCAGAGAGCCCCAAATGGGATAAACCCAAAGCTAAACACCCCAAGACACATATTAACCATTCATTTATTGATTGGGTTTTTTCATCATTTGATATGGAGCAGCATGTGCTGCTTGTGTATGACATTAAATCTTTGTCAGTTGCTTCATTTGCAAATGTCTTCTTCCATTCTCAAGGTTGTATTTTTGTCTTATTTATGGTTTTCTTTGCTGTAAAAAACAATTAAAAATGTTTACTTATTTAATTAGCTCCCCAGGATCTTAGTTGCTGTACATGGGATATCCTTTAAATCATTCAGGATCTTTTGTTGTGATGCACAGAGTCTCTGGTTGTGGCCTTTAGGCTCGATGGTCGTTGTGCACAGGCTTCAGAGCATGTGGGCTCAGGAGTTGTGGCTCCCGCTTAGTTGTTCTGAAGCATGGGGAATCTTACTTCCTTGAACAGGAATAAAATCCTCACCCCCTGAATGCAATAGGGATTCTCAAATGCTGAACCACAAGGGAAGTTTCTGTGCACAAAGTTTTAAGTTTAATCAGCTCCCATTGTAAAATGTTTGTATTTTCATTACTTCAGGAGGTGGGTCAAAAAGGACCTTGCTGTAGTTTACATCAAAGTCTGTTCTGCCTGTTTTCCTTCTGAATTTTACAGAGTGTGACCTTATATTTTTAGGTCTTTAATCCATTTTGAATTTATTTTTTTGTAGGTGGCACTAGTGGCAAAGAACACACTTGTCAATGCAGGAGACATTAGTGACATGGGTTTGGTGCCTGGGTTGGAAAGATCCCCTGGAGGAGGACATGGCAACTCATTCCAGTATTTTTGCCTAAAGAATCCTCATGGACAGAGGAGCCTGAAGGGCTACAATCCATAGAGTTGGATATGACTGAAGCGACTTAGCACATATGTCCATGGTAAAGGAAATATTCTCATTTCACTGTTTTACATATAATTGTCCAGTCTTCCCAGCACCACATGCTGAAGAGGCTGTCTTTTCTCTATTCTATACTGTTACCTTTTTGTCAAAGATAAATAGATCATATATGTGTGGGTTTCCCTGAAAGTTCTATCCTGTTCCACTGGTTTATATTTCTGTTTTTTGTGCCAGTACTGTACTCTCCTGATTGCTGTAGTTTGTAGTATACTCTAAAGCCAGGGAGACAGATTTCTCCAGTTCAATATGCTTTTTTAAATTTGTAGATTATGTTTTTATATATGATGTAGTATCTCTATTAACTCAGTCAAATATATTTAAGACACTTATGTTTGTGCTATGTGTATGGAATTTATCTGTACATAAAAAGATAAACCTTCTTATAATTAGTAAACTGGATGGGATGGCCAATATTATACTATTAGCTTTGCAAGGAAAAATATAAGATGTTCTGAGTCTATCCAACAAGATGATTTTAATTAGTCTGGTAACTTTAACAATATATCTGTGAATAATGATTTTGAAATGGAGATATGATGAAGGAAAATGATGTTAGAGATGCATAGCAGGGAGATGAGAATTCCAAGTCTACCAATCAAAAGAACCCTGTGTTCTTGCTTTATCACACAAAGCTAGGATAGCATGACAGGTGTTCTTTGATCTCCAGGGAGACTAGAAACCAGTGAACATGCAGGACATAGAATAATGATTGCACAGTTTTCCAGGAGAGATTTTATTTAATGAAAACAGAAATAAATTTATACACATAACATATCAAGCAAAAAAAAATCAAACAATGCATTTCATAAAGAAAGGTGAAGTTTCAGAAAGTCAAGTAGGTGCTTACTTAACAACCTCAATTATTCACATTCCTGACAACTGGGGTCAGAGTTTTGACCTCTGATCATGGGTATCTAGAGCAAAGAAATGGTTTGAGTGGTGATGAGAAGGAGCAATAGAGGAAACTACAAATGAGGGAACTGTTGGCCACATTGAAAAAGCTCAGGATTCCACCATCATAATCCAGGAACATCCCCACCTGGCCCAGAGGCTTTTTGACATAGTGAGGTAACAGTGGGAATGAGGTAAAGAGACTGTACTCACTGTTCTCTTTGATACAAAGAAGTATAAAAATTCCCTTGAAATCAAGGGCCATGTCACTTTCCCTTGCCCAGGAGTCATTACAAAGTCCAATGGCCCAGTCGCAATAGCCCGGCACATCCACCTCCCAGTAGTGCTGACCGGAAGTGAATGACTCAGCTCCCCAGGCAAGAAAATATTTAGATCTTGGTGAAGTGTAGTTGACATCAGGACCAGCCAGCATACATCTCAGATATTCAAACACAGGGACGTGACGAGTGACTCTTTCATTATGCAACTCATTGTACACTGTAGGAAAAAGGAAACAAAAGTATATTAATAGTGTTTTAAATTCCTNAAGTGTAGTTGACATCAGGACCAGCCAGCATACATCTCAGATATTCAAACACAGGGACGTGACGAGTGACTCTTTCATTATGCAACTCATTGTACACTGTAGGAAAAAGGAAACAAAAGTATATTAATAGTGTTTTAAATTCCTGCTGGGCATGAGCTTTATATAGTGTCTGAGTTTCTTAGCTTATGTGTAGAACTTGGAGGCAGGACAGCAAGAGAGCATGAGGAATGCAAGAGTGCAGTCCAAGATCTTCTTGTCTGTCTTCATAAGAAGATTTGAGCCAGACCAAATAGGAGAAAACATGATTTTTATCTAGGAGACCTACTGCTTAGTTTTGGATGTTGTTTTCCCTGGAACATTTGAAATAGGCAATGAAATATAATTCACTATCAGAAAAAAAGATAGTTTGCCCATATCATTAGAAAATGTTCAATAATAAATATAATATTAATGATAACTTCAAAAGAGGGATCACTTTTCCTGACAAGGATTTTTATCAAAGAATAGAAGATTAAGCTAAAATTTTTAAAACGTCATATTTTTTGAAGTGGTTTCTTTGTGAGAATTTTCTGCTATTATACCCTGAAAAACAAAAGAAGCATAAATCTATTAAAATAAGTTGCCAGCTTACTTTGCCAATCTTGCTAATAAACTTTATATAATTTCATATTATGCTTGTTTGTAATAAACTTGATCATGGAGAGGATTTTGTTCAATGTCCAGAAAATATGTTTTGAATGTATTACAAATCATTTTATAGACCAACTTAATACTCTCCAAATATCTCATAACCAATGATAACTTCCCTTCCCTAAAACTTGGAATGTACCGAATGTACAGACTTACAAATTTCAAGGAAATAGTCAACAACATGCCAGCCTGCAGTTGGACATCAATTATCTTTTCCCATTATTTACTTGCTTTTTTCCCCCCTAGATACCAGATATATATGTGAGAAACACTGGTATCTAGGAAAAAAGCAACTGTATATACACAGAGTTTGCCAAGATTTCTTCCTTTTAAGATCTTATGGCAAAAAGCTAAAAGAACTATTTGGCCAGCCCAACATTGTGTATTATTCTACTATAAGGCTGTATTGTTAGTTGCTTAGTCACGTCCGACTCTCTGCGACCCCGTGGACTATAGTCTGCCAGGCTTCTCTGTCCATGGAGTTTTCCAGACAAGAATACTGGAGTGGGTTGCCATTCCTTTCTCCAGAGGAACTTCCGAACCCATGGATCGAACCCTGGTCTCCTGCCTCGCAGTCAGTTTCTTTACCATTTGAGCTACAGGAAGTCTACTCTAAGGGTAAATTTGGTTATAAAAGTTCCCAAAATAAGTCCACAGGTTGGGTAATGAGGAAGGTCTCAGAAAGAACATGAACAGAGACACATATTCAGCTCCCCCACCAGAGGCTGCCTGTTACCTTGGAATTGTCTGAGCCAGTCTATGAGTCCAGGGATGGGCCACCCACTGAGCTGAGGAATGACAGGCTGGGGCAGGTGCAGCTGCACTGACTCACCCCTGCAAGAAGGGACACTTCCCAAGGACTGCAAGGGAAAAAAGACCAGATTATTCATGAGATTTCTGTCCCTTTGTATCTTCTTTCCTACTTCTGTTTGTTGAAAAGGTATTGCATTCTAATTCTCTTCTAAGGAACAGTCAGAAGCTATCTTAATAACAGAGCTTAAACTAAAACATAATGGGCTTCCTCAGGGCACATGAAGGAAGGAAGGAGGCCAGGAAGAGTGTGTGCAATGAGGCAGCTACATCTAGGATTCCATGCTACTCCGAAAGAGATCTCACCATCTATGATAACAATTAAAGAAAAACAGGGACCCATCAGAAGGATTCGTAGAATCTGTTGGAACAGATGACCATTTCTAACAATTTTGCAAAGAAAACTGGCAAAACCTCAGTGTCTCCAGGAAGTGCGAGAAAGTGGAGAGTGATAAGAGTTTAGCAGAACATATACTGAGATTTACTCCAAGAAAGTTAACTGTTCCCTGGTCACAGGATTTTGCTGATTTTGGATCATCTGTCTGGATAGTAGTCCTGACCACATTGGAAAATCTGGTCCTATGTGAGCTAGGAAAAAGGCAAAAATATTTCAAAGATTACCAGGATATGATGAGAGAGGGATTTGAGAAATATAATGGGAGTCAAGGAGTACCATGCCTCAGCTAAGAGTAACCGTATATGAGGTAACATTTCAGTGTTACAGCAGCTCGTCTAGAAGAGTGCATCTCTCTCTGAGGACAGACCCTACTTCCTCACCTGGAGCAGTTCCATGTCCGGCTTGTGGCACATCTCAGTCAGCTCTCTGTACATTTCTCTCAGAATTTCTCCCTGTTGAGTCATTCTGAACACACTCTTCCTTGAGTTGTTGACAAATCTCCTTGGCTTCTTGCTCCATGGCCTCCAGATGCAGTTTCTCATCCTCATGAAGCAACAGAGGTATCCTCTAATATTGAACTGTAATCATGGCTTTCCTTAAGGCCACATAATTCTGAAGAGATCGTGGATTCAAAGCATTACTTATGCTCACATTCAAAAGAAAGCTTTGAATATTATTTCCCTAATATCAGGAGCTATCCCACGTTGAAGGTCAGGAATGGTGGCGGTAGGGAGATAATCCTTGTCCAAGGTAAGGAGCAGTGGCTGTGCTTTGCTGGAGCAGCCGTAAGAGATACCCCACACCCAAGGTAAGAGAAACCCACGTTAAGACAGTAGGTGTGGCAAGAGGGCAGCAGAGGGCAGACACACTGAAGCCATTCTCACAGAAAACTAGTCAATCTAATCAGACTAGGACCACAACCTTGTCTAACTCAGTGAAACCAAGCCACGCCTGCGGGGCAACCCAAGACAGGTGGGTCATGGTGGAGAGGGCTGACGGATGTGGTCCACTGGAGAAGGGAATGGAAGGCCANTATTTCCTAAAAAATTAAGGATCACACTTTAATATAGCCTGACTAAGAAAGCCTCAAGCTCCCATCAGAAGCCTGTGGCCCTGGTGCCACGTGCCCCGGGATGCTCTATTTCCACACATGTGGACAATTGGGCATCAACACTGAAAGGACACATTATATGTGAGGATCCACATTCAGAACTCCCACCTCTACTATCTCCATCTCCATCACCATCATCACATGCTCATCCTCCTCTCTGACTTAGGAGCCTCTAGATCCCAAACTGCTCTAGAGGCGTTACCTACCCGGGACTCCTCAGCAGCCCTGTGTATTGGACTGTGGCTGTGAGCTGCGTGCTCAGGGCATCCAGAGCAGGGCCCACAGAGCAGGGTCTGGTCAGCTCACAGAAGAGGCCTTTGGCTTCCTGGTGTGTCGCACAGATCTGCTTCTCAGAGCCGTGGTCGGGGTCAGCTCTGGCCTGTCTAGCAAGGGAAGCCAGCCTTTTGAGGACAATATTGGTTTGGAAATCGGGCCTCTCTGCTATTGCCCTGCACTCAGGGCAGCTCCTTGGGGTCTGGCCTTCTTCCCAGCAAAGGCTCAGACAGGGATGGCAGAAGCTGTGCCCACAGTCTATGGTGACGGGGTCCAGGAAGCAGTTCATGCAGATGGAGCAGGTGAGTTCACTCTGGAAGACCTGCAGTGTGTCTGAATCCATGTTTCTGAAAATTAAAGAAAGACATATGAGAGTGTAAAAGAAAAAGTCTTTCTTCTNTGCAGATGGAGCAGGTGAGTTCACTCTGGAAGACCTGCAGTGTGTCTGAATCCATGTTTCTGAAAATTAAAGAAAGACATATGAGAGTGTAAAAGAAAAAGTCTTTCTTCTGCCCTCATCAGGAAAGATAAATCCTTTGGACAAATTCCTGTCCTGAACTCTAACCAAGAAATGGTGACTGTATACACCTTGGATTTGAACTGTTATACAAAAGATGAAATACAGTAAGAGTCCTTAGCAACTTTTTTGTTTAAAATAAACTAGGATCTCAATCATACTAAAATTATTAATACAAGGAGAAGCTTAAAGATTAGTGTGAGTGTGCTCAGTCCTGTCTGACTCGTTGCTACGCCATGGACTATAGCCCACCAGGCTCGCCTGCCCTTGAGATTTCCCAGGCGAGAATCCTGGAAAAGGTTGCCATTTCCTTCTCCAAGGGATGTTCCCAAATAAGTGGCTGAACCCGTGTCTCCTGCGTCTTCTGCATTGGTGGATGGATTCTTTACCATGGAACCACCTGGGAAATCCCTTAAAGATTAGAATGGAGGGTTAGCGTTGGGATGACTTCAGAGTCACTTTGTCAGCTGATTCTGACAGAAGCACACATAGAACCTCAGTCTGTCTCTCTCTCGACTTCCACAACTCCCTGACTGGAACCCACACTAGCACACCCTTCATTTCTCTCCTCTTGGCCTCAGTTCCTTCTATCATCAAAGTGACAGAAGTGCTTTTCTAAAGACAAAGAAATATGTTTACAAAGAATTTGAACTTCATACAATCAATGTTGGCTTCAATCTGATGTTTTAACCCTAAAGAGTTCAGAGCTTGTTTCCAACTTAAATAACAAAACAGCTCTTTTCAACACAAAAAGAAGAAAAAAAAAAATGTCATTTCTAGTTCAGGAAAGCAAGTTTTCCTGGAGTCTGTTCATGTCATCAGAGCATGTCATATTTTCAACTGGTGAATGTTCAAGTATCACAATAATCAGGAAATGATAGTCAGCATGAATATATATAATCATTTGTAGACTGATGACATCAATGACCATGATAATATTAAAACAATAATAGAACTTATTATGTGTTGCCTAGTATTTCTCAGCATTGAATTAAATCCTTTCCTGTGGATTAACTGCTTTAATCATCTCAACAATATTTACTAAATTTCTACTTTTACCCACATTTTATAAGGAGGTTACTTGATATAGTGTGGGTAAAAAGAAGTTACTTGTAAGCAAATCCCACATGGAATCAATGCTGAGGAAATGCTCAAACATAGATAGTACTGACAGAATAAATACAACTAGCTTTTGTGTCCAGGACTGCCTTTAAAATTTTATTTTTAACTGAACATATCAGAATTTAATTGTACCTTGATCAGAACTCACCTTCGGTTGTAGTTAATAAAAATTTCCACTCTTTTTCAGTATATAACTCTCAAATTCAGTTCAGGATTTAGGTGTTCCACTGCTGGTGGCAGAAACCTTCCAAGGTCTTCACAACTCAGCCAACTCCACACACCACAGCTCTCAGTTCCAGAGAAGACTGAGCTTGGTTCTTGCTGGGTGTTTTATATTCTGCAATGACCACGCCCATTTCTTCCAAGTGATGGGGTTACCAACTCCACGAAAAAGTATAGGTGCACATGATTAGATTTTGAAGAATTGGAAATGCATCAGGAACAATGATTGAATTCAAACTTTGAAAACTACTTAATCCAATTGCCACAAGCCAACCTCTGATAAAAGTCTCACCATGCATTTACCTTTGTAATGCATGAAGATTTTGTTTTGGAATAAACTATCCAAGTATGAATTTCACATCTTCATTTAATGAACTATATCATAGTTTTAATAGCATCTACCCATCTAGATGACACCACCAAGACGACACCACCATTATGGGAGAAAGTGAAGAGTAACTAAAAAACCTCTTGATGAAAGTGAGAGAGGAGAATGAAAAAGTTGACTTAAAGCTCAACATTCAGAAAACGAAGATCATGGCATCCGGTCCCATCACTTCTTGGGAAGTAGATGGGGAAACAGTGGAAACAGTGTCAGACTTTATACTTTTGGGCTCCAAAATCACTGCAGATGGTGACTGCAGCCATGAAATTAGAAGACGCTTACTCCTTGGTAAGAAAGTTATGACCAACCTAAAGCAGAGACATTACTTTGTCAACAAAGGTCTGTCTAGTCAAGGCTAAGGTTTTTCCTGTGGTCATGTATGGATGTGAGAGTTGGACTGTGAAGAAATCTGAGTGCCGACGAATTGATGCTTTTGAATTGTGGTGTTGGAGAAGACACTTGAGAGTCCCTTGGACTGCAAGGAGATCCAACCAGTCCATTCTGAAGGAGATCAACCCTGGGATTTCTTTGGAAGTACTGATGCTGAAGCTGAAACTCCAATACTTTGGCCACCTCATGGGAAGAGTTGACTCATTGGAAAAGACCCTGATGCTGGGAGGGATTGGGGGCAGGAGGAGAATGGGATGACAGAGAATGAGATAGCTGGATGGCATCACTGATTCAATGGACGTGAATTTGGGTAAACTCCGGGAGTTGGTGATGGACAGGGAGGCCTGGCATGCTGCGATTCATGGGCCTGCAAAGTGTCAGAAACGACTGGGCGACTAACTGACTGAACTGGGCGACTAACGACTGAACTGACTAACTGACTAACCCATCTAGACCTATCACCCACTAGATTTACTTGCCTTTCTTAATTTGCCTGCATTCATTTGGTGATATTTCCTCAGAATTAGCAGTCCTTCACACTCTATTTTTCAGCCAGGGTACACAATCTCCCCAAAATACTGCTCTGACCAAGATAGCCAGAAGTTATTGTTTGGAAATAACTGAACTCCCCAGGATTGAATTTCATATCTTCATTTCACAAACTATATGATAGCACTAATTACAGCAACCAGTAATCTCAACAGTAACACATGGGAATGTGTGCATGCTTTTTATGTGAGACTCTTTGCAACCCCATGGACCATAGCCCACCAGACTATTCTGTCTGTGGGATTCTCTAGGCAAGAATATTGAAGTGGCTTACCACGCCCTCCTCCAGGGGATCTTCCCAACCAAGGGATTGAATCCTCAGCTCTTCTGTGTCCTGCATCGGCAGATTCTTTACCACTAGCGCCACCTGGGAAGCCCAAAAGTGAGAAAAGAGACTGTGATTTTTCCTTCTAGGAATTGCAGTGACTCAGCTTGTTCCATCACAGCAAGCCTTTTTATTCTCTAAAATGCAGCGATCTTTGCCTTACCTGATATGGAATAGGGAAGGGAATGAAGTTCAGTGAGTTGAAAATTGAAATAATGTCTGAGAAAAAGAGGAAAGTTTAAATTAGATAACATTTATTTTTTGAAAACATAATACGGCAAGATTTTATATTCCCAAAGTGCCATTGCTGGTTTTTCATTTTTTTCTGTATTATAACTGAATCTATTATTCATTGCACAAAGAATATTTATTATTTGTAAAATCAGGAAGAATTGACAAAAAAGATCAAAATTGTCTTAGGCCAAATAATTGTAAGGATCTTACATGGAATCTAAATATTAGACCAATATCAAGTAACTGAAAGACAAGAGATATGTGAACGTGGTTATCCGGAACATCCTTTTTGAAATTCCTGTATTCACTGATGAATTGCTATCAAATTTTTGGACCTTTGAAAATGTAATAGGTAGAGAAAACCCCCCAATAAATATCCATATGATAGCAAAGTGCCATCTGCATATTCCATGCGTTTAAGGAATGTACACAAGAAAAAGATAAAAATAATGTTCTGGGTGAGTCCTGAAAAAAAGTATCAAGATTACAGAGCATGTGCATGCTCAGTTGTATCTGACTCCGTGACTCCACAGACTATAGCCTGCCAGGCACCCAGGTAAAAATACTGGAGGAGGTTGCCATTTCCTTTTCCAGGGGATCTTCCTGACCCAGAGATCAAACCCAATCTCCTGTCAGCTGCATTAGTAGGCAGATTTTTTTTTTTTTTTTTGCCACTGAGCCTCCTGGGAAACCCCAAAGTATCAAAGGCTGACATTAAATCAGACTTCACAGTTTATAATATACCTCTCTTGCTTTTGCTTTACTTTCTCTATGTGATTGGAGGTGTTTCTATATGCGCTAGTGATACTAGTAACTTTTGTTCTTCCTAGAAAAGTCAGTCTGACCACTTTGTGGTTCCTGCTCTGTCTTTCCTTGGAGATGGGAAACTGAACTAACTCATTGAATAGAGAGACTTTCTCTCTGAGGATATGGAAATGCCATTAATTGACCTGGTTTTTCTCTTTCTCCCTTGGATAACATTCTCAGTCAGAAAATTACCACTCACAATGTGAGCCTGTCAGAAGATGATACAAGTGTGATGTTTTGAGATCACCATTACTAATTTTTTATTTTAAAAAATAAATATCTAGTAAAAAAATGTAAGTGTTGCTGCAGAAAAATATTGAATCAAAAATAGTATATAAAGGCTTCAGCTCCATAGTTTGAACTCCTACAGCCCAGAATTCCATGGCCACCACAGCAGGAGGGAGAGCAGAAAGCGGTCCTCAGGCCCCTCTGACTTGCAGGGCTGGAGACAAGCAGCCCCAGCTCCAACTCAGGGTGAAGGTTTCCACCGGGAGATGGGCATTTGGAGTCCTAGGGAGACCTTAGACAGTGTCCTTTTCCTGGCATCATCGCTGATGGAGCCACCTCCTTCCACAGAGACCTGCCTTCCCTGAGAGCAGCGTGAGTTTCAGTGGAACCTGGTCTGCCGGGGTCTGAGCCTAGGCCGTCCTGGCGGTCAGTGAGCTCCGGCCTTGCCACTGGGGGACCCTCCCGAGGGGGAACCGGGCTGGAGGGGCTCGGACATCCCCTCCGGGGGCTCTGGGAGGGACGTCAAGTCCACATGGCCGCAGGGCTCAGAGCCCGTGTTTCTGGGAAGGATCTTGGCTTCTGTCTGCCCAGTAATCTACAGGCCCAGTATGGAGTCAGGAGGACATGTGTGGGCCCGCTACTCCAGGGAACCCCAAGATCTTTTTGTCTGCAAGTGCCTGACGGGGCCCCGGAATCCAGGCTGTCCTGAGGATACTGTCTCCCAATGGACATGGTCCGAGGTCAGAAAATAACTCAGATCCACGGGGACCATGTGTGGGTCTTGGCAAGAGTCAGTGTTGGAAATAAGGGTGCTCGGCCATTGAGCCGGAGGGGGTCTGTGGGGATTCCGGGGCTGCGGCCTCATCGAAGCTCTCAGAAGCTCGACTGGCGCTTGAACCCTGCAGGTTCCCCAGCATTGCATCTGCCCATCCGCCGCCTCTTCCTGTGTGAGGCCCTGAGGGTGGTTTTCTGTCCAGGGTGAACTCAGGAGAGAAACGACTGAGTCAGAAAAAGAAAGATAAATATCATGTGATATTGACCATATGTGGACTCTAAAATAATGGTACNTCCCCGGCATTGCATCTGCCCATCCGCTGCCTCTTCCTGTGTGAGGCCCTGAGGGTGGTTTTCTGTCCAGGGTGAACTCAGGAGAGAAACGACTGAGTCAGAAAAAGAAAGATAAATATCATGTGATATTGACCATATGTGGACTCTAAAATAATGGTACAACTGAGGTTATTTACAAAAGAAAGACACAGATAGAGAATGCAAGCTTAAAATTACCAAGCGCTAAGAAATGGGGTGGAGGATGGGAGGGATGAAGTGGAGATCTGGATGATCATACACCCATTCTTATGCATAAAACGTTTATAAATAAGGATTTATTGTGTAGCATGGGAAATTCTATTCTATATTCTGTAATAACCTGCCCGGGGAAAAAATTTTTTTTTAAAAGAGTTGATGCATGTATTTATATAATTGATTCATCAGGCTGTACAAGAGAAACTAACACAACCTTGAAAATCAAGCATATTCCAATCAAAACTTAAGAATAAATAAAAATTTTCATCTAGTAACCTTCTGTGAGTGAAGTGTCATAGCCCATCATTGAATAAATAGAAAAACTTTTTCAGGACTAGAATGCAAACACAGTATAATAAAGAAAACTTGAAGAGATAGTTGCCCAAACTTAACAATATCATATTTCTTTCCCAAATTGTCTATTATTTTCTAGTATCTTGTATTGTACAAAACAATGACATAATCATTAACTCCACAACCTAGCATCAATATTTCCATTGCGCATACATATTGAATAATAGAATGAGAGGACATGAGGTCATATGCAAGAATGAGGAATAGGTAGAGAGTCTTAGAGAAAAACCACCAACAGCTATTGTGTATGTAGTTACAGACATAAAGAAAAAACAATAGTGTGTAACCTAAACAGAAGAACAAAACAAAAAATAAGCAAATAAAAACATTCTGAAGGAAGAAATTTCATGCAGAACTGAATAAAAAGAATAAAATGTGAAAGAATTTTAGTTCAGATGAGGTTGAGAATATCTATCAGAGACTAGAGGGCTATCTCAGCACAGTCAGTGGTATTTGGGGAAGACTGAGTGTCCCGTGTTGAAAAATGGAATCTGAAGGACTCTGCTTTCTGAGGAAGTGTCACAGAGCGAATGCAGGCAAATTCAGACAGCCAGCTAAATCTAGTGGGTGATGACCCTGGATGGGTCAGTGAAATTAGGACTATTGTATTGTTCATGAAATGAAGGTATGTAATCCATATTTGGGGAGTTCAGTTATTTCCAAACAACAACTTCATGGATAACAAGTGTAAACCGTGGTGTGACTTCACCAGAATGAAATATGTAAAGACATATATATGAAACACATACACACATATACATACATACATACATACATATTTTTTTTTTTGTGTGTATATATATATGTGCACACTTGTATGTTGTGTATATATGTGTGTGTGTGTTCACACATGAGAGGAACTTGCATCAAAGGAGTCTAGTGAGATTGAAACCATGCTGCTCCCTTTCCTCTCCTCCAACAATTCCATGCTCTCATTCAGTTTCCTGTCTGTTCCATTCCTACCACCAACACGAGCAGCTTGTCTAGGAAGTTACAGTTTTTTAATGGGAACATTTACGAGATTTTTGCCTGATTTTCCAAATTTCATTTCACTTAATAGCTTCCCATGTTGACCACAGATTCTTTAGAGTAAGAGCAGTTTGAATTAATCGGATATATTGGAGTTAAAAACTTATTGCCTTGGAAGGGTTCAGGATTTTTGAGAAAGTTTCTCAGATACTTGTTTGGTGTGCACAGTGCATGTGTCCTTAGTCGTGTCTGACTCTTTGGGATCCTTTGGACTGTAGCCCACCAAGTTTCTCTGTCCATTGAAATTTTCAGTCAAGAATACTGGAGTAGGTTGTCATTTCCTCCTCCAGGGGATCTTCCCAACCCAGGGATCAAACCCATGTCACATGTGTCCCCTGTATTACATTTTATGTGAATTCGTTACTCACTGAGCCATCAGGAGGGGAAAACAAAACAAAACAAAACAAAACAAAAACCTAGATGACATAGGGGCTTCCCTGATAGCTTAATTGGTAAAGAATCTGGCTGCAATGCAAGAGATCCCGGTTTGATTCCTAACTCAGGAAGATCTGGTGGAGAAGGAATAGGCTACCCACTCCAGAATTCTTGGGCTTCCCTTGTGGCTCAAGGGAAAAAATTTGCCTGCAATGTGGGAGACCTGGGTTCGATCCCTTGGTTGGAAAGATCCCCTGGAGAAGGGAATGGCTACCCACTCCAGTATTCTGGCCTGGAGAACTCCACGGACTATAGTCAATGGGTGGCAAAGAGTTGCACAGGACTGAGTGACTTTCACTTTTAGATGACACAGAGGCCGGAGACCAGGAGAGGGCACTGTCCTGTACAGTTAGGAACTTTACACCTTGGAAACCAAAGGAGAGTCCAGTAAAATCCTTCTTAACAATAAAATTGTCTCTCATAGAAGAGCCCCCACCTAGATTCTTTCTGGAAAAAAGTAACAGGCTATGACTTTCTGGGAGTTCTCACTGGGAAAATATCAGTCTCAAGCACAATCTATAGAAGAAACTGGGAAATACTGTAAAAATCCTGAGATTATAAAGCGTAGGAAAATTATAGTTACGTTTCTCTGATTACTTTTCACGGCACAGGAAAGTTGTGACCTGTGTATTGCTGCACGTTCATAGCAAGCGGCTGAGCCTGACCATCGCCCAGTGATGGCTCCTGAAATGAGCTCCAGGGTCACAGGCCCGCACATGGACGGCAAGACTGACTCATTACTGTGGTGAGGATTCCTGCAAGAGTTCATCTTTTGGTGCCATGGGCTTCATCAGTGTTTATTAATACACATTAACCTGAAAATGTTCATCAGAACTTTTTCTCATATTATATAAATCAGGCAGAAACATCAGGTGAATTTGTATCATTCTTAGAAACTTTTTCTCATTTTTCTTTTTGCCTGTCTGCTTCCACTGTCCTGACTCTCAAAGGCACTTGCCTCTGTTACCTGCAATCTGGAGAAAATTAGCCTACAAGCTTGAAGAAGTTTGTGAATTTGAATCTTAAAAGTATAGGTAGCAAATGTTTAGCAGTTTATGTCTTGAAGCCAAGAATAACTTCAGATTCAGAGACACAGGAGATCATGTTCACTACAAAGAATATAAGAGTGCATATATGTTTTCCATGTAGTTTGTTTGATATTTTTCTAATAAAGACCCAGAAGTGAAATTGAGGAAAAATATGCTGATTCAAGACCATGTGGTAGGAAGGTACTATTCATTAAAACTTTCAAGATTTTTGTTTTTATTTTCATTACTCTAGGAGGTGGGTCAAAAATTATCTTGCTGCGATTTACATCAAAGTGTTTTCTGCTTATGTTTTCCTATAGAATTTTATACAGCATGACCTTACATTTAGGTCTTTAATCCATTTTGAATTTTGGTTTATGGTGTCAGGACGTGCTCTGATTTCATTCTTTTACAGCTAGTGGTCCAGCTTTCCAAGCACCACTTACTGAAAAGGCTGTCTGCTCCCCTATATATAGTTGCCTTTTTTGTCAACAGTAAGGTTACCAAAGAAAGGCAATGCTAAAGAATGCTCAAACTATCGCACAGTTGGACTCATCTCACATGCTAGTAAAGTAATGCTCAAAATTCTCCAAAAGTCTTCAGCAACATGTGAACTGTGAAATTCCAGATGTTCAAGCTGGTTTGAGAAAAGGCAGAGGAACCAGAGATCAAATTGCCAACATCTGCTGGATCATGGAAAAAGCAAGAGAGTTCCAGAAAAACATCTATTTCTGCTTTATTGACTATGCCAAAGCCTTTGACTGTGTGGATCACAAGAGACTGTGGAAAATTCTGAGAGAGATGGGAATACCAGACCACCTGACCTGTCTCTTGAGAAATCTGTAAGCAGGTCAGGAAGCAACAGTTAGAACTGGACATGGAACAACGAATTGGTTCCAAATAGGAAAAGGAGTAC
>SJYV01050028.1:7147-32397 GCA_006410875.1 Neotragus pygmaeus
GGGGGGCGGGGGCGGGGGTGCAGTTTAGGATGGGGGCTTTGTGGCTCAGACAGTAAAGAATCTGCCTGCAATGTGGGAGACCCGAGTTCTATCCCTAGGTCTGGAAGACCCCCTGGATAAAGGAATGGCAACTCCCTCCGATACTCTTGCCTAGAGAACCCCATGGACAGAGGAGCCTGGCGGGCTACAGTCCTTGGGGTCACAAAGAGTCAGACATACTTCAGCACACACTGAAACGAAAGTCTGGGGACAGCAATGTCTTCCACAAGTCTTAGGATCACCCCGCAGCCAAATTTTGGCTGACTGGATGCTATTAATATCTGGACATGAAACCTTTGCATGCGTTGAGTAAGCTGACCTGTGAACGTGTGGAAGGGAGACGGGGGGAGGGGTCCCCACTCAGCCTCACGAGCAGACCCTGCACCCTGCTGGGCCGTGACCCAGCAATGCACCTCATTCCTGGGCAGCACCAGGGTGGCGGACCGTTTATGGGGCCAGAGCCAAGTGGATTTTTGAATTACAAGCCTCTGCTTCTTAGAAGACATGTGGTTTCAGAGAATTGATCACAATATCACAGTTGTGGTTATTGAAAACGGAAAAGAGACATGAAAACCACACTGGATGACTTCTCTGATCCTTGCTGTAGTAACAAGTTTGCCCCAGTTTCACCTCTCCCCATCAGATATCAAGATGAAGTAAAACTGTGAGCTGTAAAAAGTGCCTGGTTTGGAATCAGACCTGAACTTACATCTTCATCTCATCACTGAAAGCTGTGCAAACTTGGGCAGGTCGCTTAACTTCTCTGGTTCTCCATTTGCTCATTGGTCAAAGTAGATTAAATAGGACCATAGGTTTCTCTGAACTCTGTGAGAACTGAGTGAGGTAACAGGCATGGGATGAGCCTCACAAGCTCTTACCAGTCACAGGAAAGCCATGCGGTTGGAGGGTCTCTTTTGTTGTTGTTGTTGCCGTGTTGCAAGGCTTATAGGATCTTAGTTTCCCCTCCAAGGATTGAACCTGGGACTTGGCAGTGAGAACTTGGGAGTCCTCATCTCTAGACTGCCAGGGAACTCCAGGTGGGTCTCACTTTGAACCCAAATCTTGTTTACTCAAAGATTCAGACTCCTCTGGAGGACCGTGGATGTTCCCCACCGTCTCTGGCCACACTCATGGCTCACACAGAGGGTGTGTGTATGTGTGTGTGTGTTTTAGTCACTCAGTCATATCCAACTCTTTGCGACCCCACGGACTGTAGCCTGCCAGGCTCCTCTGTCCATGGCATTCTCCAGGCAAGAATACTGGAGTGGGTTGCTATTCTCTCCTCTATAGGATCTTCCCGATCCGGGCATTGAACCCGGGCCTCCTACATTGCAGCTAGATTCTTTACCACCTGAGCCAGCATAGAAGCCCCAGGTAACAAACAGCAAGGGCAGTTATTTGTTATTAATATCCATTCTCAGAGTACTTCCTCTCTTTCAAACACAGTTACGTGTATGTTGTTACTGACTGAAAATACTAGTTTTCCTTAAAACTCACAGACATCAAAATGGCTATTTCTTAGCTCTTGGGATTGGAAAGGAATTGGGGTGCAGGACTGAGGTCATTACAAAGCCCTCTGCTCACAAAGTGATTGACAAGCAAGGAGGTAAAGGGTGTTAGGAGGTGTGGGATTCTTCTATGTCTGAAAGAACTTGCAATAGTCAGGAAACTAAACACTACCCATGAAAAGGCAATAGACACTTGCTTTGAAATTCAGAAGAGGTTGTCCCTACAGGGAGGCAGTGCTGGAGCTGTTCAGCTAACTGGCTTGAAGTTGTCCCTAAGGGAGGAGGGTGCCCATCCCTGTGGAGGGGAGGCTGCTTGCAGCTGCAGGCTGTCCTGGGGAGAGGAAGTGGCGTGATCTCCATCACCTGTCCACAGAGGCACTGTTCCCAGACTGAACAAAGTTGCAATGAGTTTTAATAGATTATCTTTTAAAAAATACTGTCCTTTGATTCAAAGTAAACCTGAGGGCTAGCCCATATGATGCCAGTGCAGTGTCTAGTTCTAAAGACCACCGCAGTCTCACGTATAGCTCTCCCCTCTCTGCCCCAGCTCCCTTGGGGCACATTTAACACTCACACCATCGCAGAGCAGGTCTGGATGAGCCACTTAGGGCCACCTGCTCCCATCACACTTCATTGTGGTCAGTCAGTTGTGTCCAGCTCTTCATGACTCCATGGACTGCAGCATGCCAGGCTTCCCTGTCTTTCACTATCTCCCTGAGTTTGCTGAAACTCATGTCCATCTACTCGGCCATGCGATCCAAGCATTTCGTCCTCTGTCATCCCCTTTTCCTGCCACCTTCAATCTTTCTCAGCATCAGGGTCTTTTCCAGTGAGTCAGCTCTTCTCATCAGGGGGCCAAAACATTGAAGCTTCAGCTTTAGCATCAGTCCTTCCAATGAATATTCAGGACTGATTTCCTTTAGGATTGACTGGTTTGATCTCCTTGCAGTCCAAGGGACTCTCAAGAGTCTTCTCCAACACCACAGTTTGAAAGCATCAGTTCTCTGGTGGTGAGCTTTCTTGAGGGTCCAACTCTCACATCTGTACATGACTACTGGAAAAGCCATAGGTTTGACTATACAGACCTTTGTCAGCAAAATAATGTCTCTGCTTTCTAATATGCTGTTTAGGTTTGTCATAGCTTTTCTTCCTAGAAACAAATGTCTTTTCATTTCATGGCTGCAGTCACCGTCCACATTGATTTTGGAGCACAAGAAAATAAGTCTGTCACTGTTTCTATTTTTTCCCCTTCTATTTGCCATGAAGTGAAGGGACCAGATACCACGATCTTCATTTTTTTGAACGTTGAGTTTTAAGCCAACTTTTTCACTCTCCTCTTTCACCTTCATCAAGAGGTTCTTTACTTAAGAGACATAAGTGTAATGTAAGGTGTCCATTACTCTTATATCTCTTATGCTAATTCTCCTGGCAGCTCCTCACCTACCTCTCTACTCCTCAGGCTTCTGAAGGCCACGCTCCTCAGCTCTCTGCTAACAGCCATCTCAGCATCTCAAACATCTCAAAAATGTTCCAGCAGTAACAGTCTCCCTCTTGCCCTCTAATCCATTTGCCTTCTTTCCATCAGGACTTCTTGTTGGGTCATGATTTAATGTCCACACGCCCTGCCCACCTTCCTTCCTAAGACTTCACTTCAGGTTACTAGTGTCAGGTATTTACCAGCTTCCCTGTGAGTTCAGCTAATAAAGAATCTGCCTGCAATGCAAGAGACCCTGGTTTGTTTCCTTGGTTGGGAGGCTCCACTGAAGAAGGGATAGACTACTCGCCTCCAGTATTCTTGGGCTTCCCGGGTGGCTCAGATAGTAAAGAATCTGCCCACAATGTGGGAAACCTGGGTTCGATCCCTGAGTTGGGAAGAGGGCATGACAACCCGCTCACAGTATTGTTGCCTGGAGAATCGCCATGGAGAAGCCTAGCAGGCTCCAGTCTGTGGGGCAGCAGAGAGTCCCACGTGATTTAAGCGCAGCACAGCATTTACTGTGTGAGCCTGACTTTTTAGGGTAATAAATGCAGAAAGGAAATAGGCAGCCTGATTTCTCCCCAGCAGGTGTGGTCCACTTTAGCATCTGTTCCTTTAGGGTTGTAGGGAGGTGAGTGAACAGAGAGCACGTGTGTAAGCAGGTGGACTTGCCCAGAAGAGGTGGACCACCAGCCACCCGCTCCTTTGGCGGGTGATGTCGCTTTCTCCCACCCTCGTCAGGGACCCATCCTGCCGGGCTTGGCCGCACTGCTCCTAAGACGCTGTGGTTGGATCCTCTCAGAAGCAATCCTTCCCTAACTGCTGTCTGGGGCTTGCCCCCTCCTCCTGTGTTGTCCATAAGAAGACATTTCAGAAGGTTGCCTGCTGATTCCCGCAACTGTGCAGACGCCAGCACCCCTGGCCGCCAGCCGGTCAGCCATCTCATCGCTGCTCCTTCACGGCTGGGCTGGTCTAGGCCTCCTGTGCGGCTCCGAGTCGTGACTGCAAAGAATGGAAAAGGGAAAATGAGCCTGTGAGCGTGGAGTCCAAAGCCCCGGAGGCTGACGACATCCCAGTAACTGAAGCATTTCTGTATCTAAGTATTTCCACCTCCTCCGTGAACAAGCATGGCGCACAGAAGTGGATCACATCGGGCAGAGCGGTGGCGTCGGGCCCACACCCTAACCTTGCGCGGTCCTTGAAGCGTTGCAAGGATTTTCTCTCCTTGAGTTCATTCATTTAAATCGGAACGAAAGTTCACCGCGTCTCTCCTCTGCTGGTGACATTTTCCTCTTCACACACTGTCAAACTCATTTACCGTGTGGCTGCTTCGAGGCGGCGGTCACCTCGGTGGAAACCGCAGCCAGCTCCCGCAGCTCTCCTCGGAGCCCCGCCTCCTCCTCGTCTCCCCCACCCCTCCCCNGACTGACAGCCGTGGGCCAGACTGGGCCGGCCTTCTTACCTAACGAGCAGGGACTTGCGTCAACACCAAACGAAGTGCCTGGAGATACGGTTTAAAATGCATTTTTCTGGCTTCTCTGAGGTATGGGTCCGTTTTCGTTGTGGAGGGCTGTGTTCCCCTGTGAAACTGGGCAGGCTGGCCTTTGATGGGACTGACTCTCCACACCCCCCCCCCGCCGCAGGCCGGTTCCCCCAGGGGTGGACTTGACCTGTCCCTCTTGCGCGCTCAGCTTTAGGACTTCTGTCCGGAGTTTGGGGACGCGGGGCCTCCACCTGCCTGCTGCCTTTGTGCAGAATCAGAGGAGAAGCTCTCACACGGCACACACGTGATCCAGGCCCATTTCATGGCCTCACCTGAAGTTACATGTGGCCTTTGAATACTTCTCATAATCAGTAGTTCCCTGGCAAGAGCGTGCAGACATGAGACAAACACCTTTAGAAGGGAGTTTAGGGTTTTTCTTCATAAAGTCAAGAATCACACCAAGAATGGAAATCATGGATCTCACCAGGCAAGGGTTGACCTCTGGCTCAGTGCGGTCCTGTGAGTCTTCACCCCTCCTTCTCACCAGAGCGCCAGCTCCATGGATCAGAAACTGGTCTTCCCCACTGCCCCACCTCAGAGCCCAAGCCAGGTGATTGACATTTGAACCTGAGTGAATGAGAAAATGTGGGTAGACAGGGCAGAGGCTCAGTCAGGTGGAGGTTCAGCCACCCTGGGAGGAGCACGCGGCAGGTGGAGGGCCCTTCAAGTGCAGAGGCCAGGAGGCTGGGGAATGTTGGGTGTGTGTGGGGAACGGGGAGAGAAGGAACGGGGCTGGTTGCACCTGAAGAGAAAGGAGACTGGTGGACCTGGCAGAGGCAACGTCACTGTGGGCTCACACATTACTCCAGGGAGCTTGGGATGGTTGTCAGGGGAAGATGACACATGAAAGCAAGAACGAGAACTGACCCAAAGTCCGGGATTTTTAACAAGAAGCGGAGGAAGCAACTGTTGTGAAGCAGCAATGGAAAGGAAAGAAGCCCTCATGTCAGCGCCCCCTCCCTTCTGGAGAAGGTGTAGGCCGGCAGCCTCTGGGAGACTCAGGTAGTGGACTGGATGGTGGAGTCAGACAGACCTGGATTTAACTTCCCTGATGGCTCGCTGCTAAAGGATCTGCCTGCCAATACAGGAGCCACTGGAGAAGCTGGTTCCATGCCTGGGTTGGGGAGATCCCCTGGAGAAGGAAATGGCAATCCACTCCAGTATTCTTACCTGGGAAATCCCATGGAAAGCAATTCATGTGCTTACAAAGAGTCGGATGAGGCTGAGCGACTGAGCGCGTGCACACACACACACACACATGTGTACACACACACGTGTCTGATGTTTGTCTGGCCTTGGGAGCAATTCATGGCTCTGGACGCTGGTTTCCTTCTTTGGAATGTAATACTAACTCTGCATGAGGCTGCGAGGGTTGTGTAAGATGATATTTGTAAGCTTGACGGTGATGAAAAGTAACAAGTGATAGACTTTACTTATTTGTGGAACCATCTACCTATAGTGACTCACNGGTTTCCTTCTTTGGAATGTAATACTAACTCTGCATGAGGCTGCGAGGGTTGTGTAAGATGATATTTGTAAGCTTGACGGTGATGAAAAGTAACAAGTGATAGACTTTACTTATTTGTGGAACCATCTACCTATAGTGACTCACCTAGAAGACAGAAGCTTCTCAAGGCCTTTCTCTTTCTTGGGCTCTATGAGCTGTCCAGACCAGATGGGAACCCTGGATCCAAGTGTCCTTCCCCAAATCAGTTCTTATAAGTTGTTGTTGTTGTTCAGTCACTCAGTTGTGTCTGACTTTTTGTGACCCATGGACAATAGCACTCCAGACTTCCCTGTCCCTCAGTATCTCCCAGAGTTTTCTCAAACTCATGTCCATTGAGTCAGTGATGCCGTCCAACCGTCTCATGCTCGGTCACCCCCTTCTCCTTCTGCCCTCAATCTTTCCCAGCATCAGGGTCTTTTCCAGTGAGTCGGCTCACTGGAAGGAGAGCAAACCAGTCAGTCCTAAAGAAAATCAACCCTGAATATTCATTGAAAGGACTGATGCTGAAGCTCCAATACTTTGGCCACCTGATGTGAAGAGCCAACCTTTATAGGTTAGGATGGAAATACTTGAAGGTGAAGTATTAGTTTGTAGGGTTGCTGTAACAAGTTCNAATCAACCCTGAATATTCATTGAAAGGACTGATGCTGAAGCTCCAATACTTTGGCCACCTGATGTGAAGAGCCAACCTTTATAGGTTAGGATGGAAATACTTGAAGGTGAAGTATTAGTTTGTAGGGTTGCTGTAACAAGTTCCTACAAACTGGATGGTTTAAAGAAGCAGAATTGTGTGATCTCAGTTTTGGAGACTAGGAGTCAGAGACCACCATCTTCAAGGTTGGTTCCTTCTCTGAGAAAGGCCCTCTCCAGGCCTCTCTCTCAGCTTCTGTGGGTGGGAGGTAGTATCTGTTTGTGGTTTTTACTTGCATTTCCCTAACAGTTACGATGTTGAACATCTTTCCATATGCTTGATGGTTACTTGTGTTTCTTCTTTGGAGAAGTGTCCAAGTCCTTTGCCCATTTTTTTTTTTTTAATATGGACCATTTAAAAAGTCATTATTGAATTTGTTACAATATTGCTTATGTTTTGTGTCTTGGCTCCTTGGCAAGTGGGATCTTAGTTCCTGGACCAAGGATTGAACATGCACCCCTACACTGGAAGGCAAAGTCTTAAGCACTGGGTATCCAGGGAAGTACTCTTTGTCCAGTTACAGCATTCTCTTAGCAGCATCTGACAGGGCTGGTCTCCACCTGTGCCTTCCCATTGGTGCCCTTGACACCAGACACTTCTATCTCCCTGTGCCTCAGGCTCTTTTCAGTCTGCTTTTCTAGCTCATCCTCTGCCTGGCTGCTGCAGCTTGTACTGCCTCACAGGTTTCCTCTCAGAGCTCCTTTCCTTCATGCTCCACTCCTGCAGGGAGAGCTTGTCCCTGCTCGTGACTGCTGCCATCTCTAAGCACCATTCATATGATGATGACCCTTGAATTTGAGTTTCTGGATCAGCAGTCTCTATGAGTTCCAGATGCATGTTGTCTAATTGCCCACTTGACATTTTGTGTCTTAAGGGTACTTCATGGTGATCCAAACTGAACTTGTGCTCTGCTTCCAACCTCCTTCTTCCTCCTGGATTTTCTGCTTTGGTGAAAGGAACCATTATCTATCTGGTCCCCAGAAACCTCAGAATTAGGACATATTGCTTTTCCACCCTTCCTCTTGAGTCTGGAGGTTTTCAGCTTCATAGTATAAGAAACAACCCATATATGGGTGTCACCATCATCTTCTATCCATTTTCATACCATCTTCAACCTTACTGTTGTCTTCGAACTCAATACCCATCTCATGAATTCTGGAGCTGACTTGGCTTTTTTTTTGCATAAGTTACTCACTTCTCTTTGTCTAGTTTTCCCCCGTCCCTCCTCCATTAGATCAGTAAAGATGTTGGCCCTTTATTTTTTATTTTCTAAAAAATTTTGGCTGTGCTGGGTCTTGGTTGAGTGAGGTGCACATGCTCTCTAGCTGTGGCATCCAGGCTTGGTTGCCCCAAGGCATGTGGGATCTTAGTTTCTTGTGTGTTAGTTACTCAGTCACGTCCTACTCTTTGTGACCCCTTGTACTGTAGCCCAAGATGCAAGCAAGATGGTGGAGTAGAAGGATGTGCACTCATTTTCTCTTGTGAGAACTACAAAATTAAAACTCACCGCTGAACAGCCATCAACAAGAAAATGTTAGATCCCACCAAAGAAAGATACCCTATGTCCAAGTGCAAAGGAGAAGCCCCAGCAAGATGGTAGGAGGGCTTCCACAGGACTGGGAAAACAGACTCCTGGAGGGCAAATAAAACCTTGTGTATACCAGGACCTAGGAGCAAGGAGTAGTGACCCCACAAGAGACTGACCCAGAATTTCCTGTGAGTGTCCAGGAGTCTCTGGTGGAGGCATTGGTCAGTGGTGGCCTGCCGCAGGGTCAGGGGCACTGAGTGTGACATGGGATCTTTTGAAGGAGGTCACCATTATCTTCATTACCTCCACCATAGTTTGGTCTCGGGTCAACAACAGGGAGGGAACACAGCCCTGCCCATCAACAGAAAATTGAACTAAAGATTTACTGAGCTTGGCTCCACCCATCAGAACAAGACCCGGTTTTCCCCACAGTCAGTCTCTCCCATTGGGAAGCTTCCATAAGCCTCTTAAGCCTCTTATCCTTATCCCTCAGAGGGTTGCTGCTGCTGCTGCTAAGTCGCTTCAGTCGTGACCAACTCTGTGTGACCCTACAGACAGCAGCCCATTGGGCTCCGTCATCCCTGGGATTCTCCAGGCAAGAACACTGGAGTGGGTTGCCATTTCCTTCTCCAATGCATGAAAGTGAAAAGTGAAAGTGAAGTCACTCAGTCGTGTCTGACTCAGCGACCCCGTGGACTGCAGCCTACCAGGCTCTTCCATCCTTGGGAGTTTCCAGGCAAGAGTACTGGAGTGGGGTGCTATTGCCTTCTCCGCCCTCAGAGGGTAGACAGAATGAAAACCACAGTCACAGANGTATTCTTGCCACCTCTTCTTAATATCTTCTGCTTCTGTTAGGTCCATACCATTTCTGTCTTTTATTGTACCCATCTTTGCATGAAATATTCCCTTGGTGTCTCTAACTTTCTTGAAGAGATCTCTTATCTTTCCCATTCTATTGTTTTCCTCTATTTCTTTGCACTGATCACTGAGGAAAGTTTTCTTATCTTTCCTTGCTATTCTTTGGAACTTTTCATTCAAATGGGTATGTCTTTCCTTTTCTCCTTTACCTTTCGCATCTCTTCTTTTCACAGCTATTTGTAAGGCCTCCTCAGACAACCATTTTGCCTTTTTGCATTTCTTTTTCTTGGGGATGGTCTCGATCTCTGCCTCCTGTTCAATGTCATGAACCTCCACCCATAGTTCTTCATGCACTCTATCAGATCTAATCCCTTGAATCTATTTCTCACTTCCACTGTAAAGTCGTAAGGGATTTGATTTAGGTCATACCTGAATGGTCTAGTGGTCTTCCCTGCATTCTTCAATTTAAGTCTGAATTTGGCAATAAAGAGTTCATGGCCTGAGCCCCAGTCTGCTCCCGGTCTTGTTTTTGCGGACTGTATAGAGCTTCTCCACCTTTGGCTTCAGAGTGAGGCATCGCAGAGAAGGAGCCACACCCCCCGCATTCGTCCCCTCCTGCCTCAGGGCAGGGCCCCATCCTGAACGCTCCACCTCTCGGAACACCCAGGCTGAGGGCGGCTGGCAGAGAGAGCTCCGGCTGGCCCAGGGTGGGCACACTGGGAGGCGCTGTGTGAGATGGGCCCTGGCACATCCCTGGCTCCGTTATCTCTCGGTTCTGGAGCCTCGCTGTGGGAGCTGGGGGAACAAATCGAGGAAATGGACCTCCCTGCCCACAGAGCCTGCAAAGGTCTGTTCCCAGGGCCCAGGTGGCTCGAATGCCAGTCCAAGACCCCACCCTTGTGAAGGAGCTAATTAGGAGGTTGGGATTAACAGATATACACTAATATGTCTAAAATAGATAACCAAGGACCTGCCATACAGCCCAGAGAGCCATACTCAATTTCTTGTAAAAAATTTATGTTTAAAAAGAATCTTAAAAAAGAATGTATATATTTATTTAAATATATAAATATATTCCTATTTATTCAAATATATTCCTATTTATTCTATATACATAAATATATATTTATAAATTTGTAGATATATTTGTAATTTCAATGTTTTTATATTTACAGTAATATTTGATGCTTTTGAACTGTTGTGTTGGAGAAGACCCTTGAGAGTCCCTTGGATTGCAAGGAGATCCAACTGATTTCCTAAAGGAAATCAGTCCTGAATATTCATTGGAAGGACTGATGCTGAAGCTGAAACTCCAATACTCTGGCCACCTGATTCGAAGAGCTGACTCATTTGAAAAGACCGTGATGCTAGGAACGATTGAGGGCAGGAGGAGAAAGGGATGACGGGGGATGAGAAGTTTGGATGGCATCACCGACTCAATGGACACGGGTTTGGGTGAACTCTGGGAGTTGGTGATGGACAGGGAGGTCTGGCATGCTGCAGTTCATGGGGCTGCAAAGAGTCGGACACAATTGAATGACTGAATTGAACTGAACATTTATAAACTTACATTTATACATATATATTATTTATTTTAGAGAAGGCAATGGCACCCCACTCCAGTACTCCTGCCTGAAAATTCCCATGGACAGGGGAGCCTGGTAGCTGCAGTCCATGGGGTTGTGACTGAGCAACTTCACTTTCACTTTCCACTTTGATGTATTGGAGAAGGAAATGGCAGCCCACTCCAGTGTTCTTGCCTGGAGAATCCCAGGGACGGGGGAGCCTGGTGGGCTGCCGTCTATGGGGTCACACAGAGTCGGACATGACTGACGTGACTTAGCAGCAGCAGCATTATTTATTTAAATATCTAAATATGTTCCTATATATTTCAATATATTCCTATTTATTTAAAATAAATATATTAAATATAGACATTCTTTTTTAGATTCTTTTCATCATAGATTACTGCAAGATATTGAGTATAGTTCCCTGAGCTATGTAGTAGGTCCTTGTTCATTATGTATTTTATATATATTAGTGTGTATATGTTAATCCCAAACTCCAAATTTATCCCTTCTCAAGGGTGGGATCTTGGACTGACATTTGAGCCTCCTGGGCCCTGGGAACAGACCTTTGCAGGCACTGTGGGCCCAGGAGTTCCATTTCTCTACTGCCCTGGTGGCTCAGTCAGTAAAGAATCTGCCTGCAATGCAGGACATGACTTAGTGACTAAACCATCACCGTATATTTATAAATATAACTGAATCACTTTGCTGTACACCTGCAACTAACCCAACATTGTAAATCAACTGTATCTCAATAAAAATCCACCCAAGAGAAAATCATAACATGAGGGGAGAAAAGACCCTACCCCTGACCTGCCAAGGGACCTTGAGCAGATCACCTTCTCTCTCAAAGCTCTAGTGTTTTCTCTCCCACAAAACGAGGCGATATTAACACATGAATTGCTCTAAATTTTTTCGAGTATGAGGATCCGCTTCAAAATATTTTTATCGAAGCATCATGTACATACAGAAAAATACACACATCGTTTGCGATGATAATGATATTTCTCAAAGTAAACATGTTCATGTGACCAACACCCTGATCAAGTAATAAACATTATCAGCTCCCCAGCAACCTCCTTGGGGCCCTTCCCAGTTCCTATCTTCCTCAACGGCAAAGATTCTCCTGGAAAGATAACCCTATAGATTAAGCTTTGCCTATTTTTGGACAACTCAGGAATCTCCTTTTTAAAAAACCTTTTGGAGTATGTGCTGCTTCCCTTGTATTCAGCTGGTAAAGGCTTTTTACTTTATATTAGAATATAGCTGATTAACGATGCTGTGATAGTGTTTCTGGTGGACAGCAAAAGGACTCAAGCATACATAAACATGTATCCATTCTCTCCCAAACTCCCTTCCCATCCAGGCTGCCACATAACATTGAGCAGAGTTCCCTGTGCTATACAGGAGGTCCTTGTTGGGAATCCATTTTAAGTACAGCGGAGCGTCCATGTTCATTCCAAACTCCCTATCTATCCCTTCCCCTCGTCACAAGGATCCCTTCTTAACCTTACAGAACACTTTTGACTTCAGTACCTATGGTAGCCAGCCTCTGAGATAACCCCCAATGATGCTTACCAGCTTGCTGGTATTCACACCCTAAATTGTTCCCTCCAGCATTGAAGCAGGTGGTCTTAATGATCAATAGAGTATGGCAGAAGTGACAGTGTTTGGCTTCTGGGGCCAGATTATAAAGTGCATTGTGGCTCTGCCTTGCTCTTTTGAATCACCAGCTCAGAGGAAGCTAGCTCCTGTGTTACGGCGATCTTGTGGAGAGCTCCCCTTGAAGAGGAACAGAGGCCTGCCACCCACAGCCAGCACCAACCACCAGTCATAAGAGTGTGTCACGTTGGAAGCAGATCTTCCAGCTCCAGAGTAGCCTGTGGAGGACTGTAGCCCAGGCTAAAGTGAAAGTGAGGTCACTCAGTTGTGTCCGACTCTTTGTGACCCCATGGACTCTAACCTACCAGGCTCCTCTGTCCATGGGATTTTCCAGGCAATAGTACTGGAGTGGATTGCCATTTCCTTCTCCAGGGGATCTTCCCGACCCAGGGATTGAACCCAGGTCTCCCTCACTGTAGACAGATGCTTTACTGTCTGAGCCACCAGGGAAGCCCAGGCTAACATATGATTTAACCTCATGAGAGATCGTAAACCAGAATTGCTGGCCAAGTCACTCCTGAATCCCTGACCCATGGTAACTGTGAAAGCTAATAAGTATTTGTTATTATTTTAAGCTACTAATTGGAGGGGAATAATTAGTTATAGCAAAAATAAGTAATATGGTATTCATTAATTGAGCAAATACTCAATGAGCCAAACCTCTGAGGCATTCAGGAATCCTTTGAAAGAATCCTCCTTTAAAATTGTTTCTCTGGTGGCTCAGATGGTAAAGAATCTGCCTGAAATGCAGGAAACGGGTTTGATCCCTGGGCTGGGAAGATCCCCTAGAGAAGAGAATGGCAATCCACTCCAGTGTTCTTGCCTAGAGAATTCCAAGAACAGAAGGGCCTGGCGGGCTACAGTCCATGGGATCACAAAGAGTCAGACATGACTAAGCGACTAACACGTTTAAAGTTATCTTAATAGTGGACTTTCCTGATGGGCCAGTGGTTGAGAATCTGCCTGCCAACGCAGGGGACACGGGTTGGATCCCTAGTCTAGAAAGAGTCCACATGCCGAGGCGCAACTGAGCCCATGCACCACACCTACTGAGCCAGTGCTCTAGAGCCCATGCTCTGCAACAAGAGAAATTACTACAATGAAAAACCCGTGTCCCGTAACAAAGCCCCAACAACTAAGGAAAGCCCCAAAGCAGCAATGAAGAAGACCCAGTGCAGCCAAAACAATGATCTTAGTAGTACCTATTCACACTTGAATAAAGGGCCTTCCTTTTGATGCATGACAAACGCGTGGTCAGACCCAAGACAGCAATGACCTCAAGGGTCTGAGTCCCCCAGGACTGGGCCTGGGCTGGGAGCTACCCCTGACTCAACTCATTCCCACAGCTCTTTTCCTGCTAAAACTCTGGAACCAGAGACTTTCAGGGAGCCACCTCCCAGTTCTAGCTCCCTCTACATTGTTCGGCGGTAGAACATGATCAAGAGGACCCCAAGCTTTGGCCTGAAGCAGTCCTGTGGCCAAAGCCTGGGGGCACCTCTTCCAAACCTGGGTGACCCCACACAGACAGCTGTACTTCTCTGAATACAGACGCCGTGCTCACAGATGGCTGGATAAAGCAGGAATAGCACGTGCCTCACCACGGTGACACTTTGGGTACCCTCAAGAGGCACGGCAGCTGTCATGATCATCAAACCACAGACTGGGGACTTCCCTGATGGTCCAATGGCTAAGACTCCGTGCTCCCAATGTGGGAGGCCCAGGTTCAATCCCTGGCCAGGGTACTAGGGCCCACATGTCGCAACTAAGAGTTCGCATGCCAGCAACCAAGACCTAGCACAGCCAAGATAAATAAATGTTAAAAAACCAAAACAGACCATCGGGTGCTCCCAGGGGTGTCGAGGACTGTTGTCTCCCTCTGGCCTCCGCTGACATTTGGTCCTATGTGGCTGCCCCACGTGCTCCCACCCTCCTGGCTTATCGGATCCTGGGCAGCAAGTCTGTGGGGCCAGGTGAGCATATGGCCTGGTGACCGAACTTGGTTGGAGGCCGGTCTGCTTCCTCTCCCTCGTTAGCATCGCCCGGGGGGCCTGCTCTCTCCTTAGCAGAGGCCTGGATGACGAAGGCCACAGCCTATTAATTGCAGTGACAGTGATAAAGGAAGAGGGGGAGGCTGCTATTTGTCTTGCCCGTAACCTCTCGCATCATTCCAAGATGAATGAAAACTCATTTTCTGCTTTGATTCGGTCTAATTTCCCTGGGCCCCCTGGGCCTGGTGGGGGGAAGGGACTCACAATCCCCTGCTGAGCAGGAATGGTGGGGAGGAGGGAGACGGTTCGGAGGTCACAGAGGGAGGAGGACAGCCTCCATCCACTAGGGAACCACGGACTTGGAGAGGGAGTGGTATGTGCATTCATTCATGAGGCACCAAGGGTGTGGGGCCTGTCCAGGTGATAACTGATTGAATTCACAATCCTGGAAGGAGGAACTCTGCTGCCCATTTCATGGATGAGACAGTAGTGGTGGTAGAGAGACAGGGGCTTGGGATAAGGAGCAGGGTTCCTGAGCACAGGTCTTTCCATGTCCCACATTTCTTTGATTACAGGAAACAGCCTTCATTCTGCCTTCTCTGAGTTCCAATGGATAGGTTCAAGCAGTTGTTAATTAGAGAAGGGAGGAGATGCGAGACCAGGGGAAACAGTCAAGAGCATCCTTGAGACAAGGTCCTGATTCCCCATCAACGGATACACACAACGATATCTTTCGAGATTTTGCAGACACTGAAATCCCCTCCAGGAGGGAGAAGTATGGCATGCTGTCCACAAGCATGTAGACTCCAGAGCTGTTGGTCCTGAAGGTTGATAATGCAGACGCCTACTTGCCTCACCATCAGTTCATCAGAATGTCCATGAGCTGATCATGGCTTCTTTGAACAATTACTATAAACTTGTCACTGTCTTCCACAAGTTGGGACACACAGTTTTGAAGGCATTAGCCCCTACCGCCCCCTTTGTCTGGCAAAGCAATAGAACTATCCTTTTCTACTTCACCTAAAACTCTGTCTCTGAGATTTGATTCAGCACCAATGTACAGAGAAGCTGAACTTTGGGCATCGCTTAAACAAGGTCAGACAGCTAGTGAAGGACTATCTTCCACTACCTGATGAGATATGTCCTGCTGATCATCCCATTCTACAGATGGGGACACTGAGACTCAGAGAGGCTCATGGCTAGCCACCTGGCAGAGCTGGGATGCACAACTGTGTCTTGTTCAGTCCAGAGCCCAGCACTTCACTATGACCCCGGCCTGCCACAAAGCAGATTCATCAGAGAGGGTCTGTCCAGTGCCATCTCCAGCTCTTCCCTGTCACACAGCACATCACCTCCCACCTGGATGAATGAAGGGCTTCATCCGAACAAAAGGNAGCCCAGCACTTCACCATGACCCCGGCCTGCCACAAAGCAGATTCATCAGAGAGGGTCTGTCCAGTGCCATCTCCAGCTCTTCCCTGTCACACAGCACATCACCTCCCACCTGGATGAATGAAGGGCTTCATCCGAACAAAAGGTCCCAGATGGGAAGGACCATCCAGGTGGGGGTGCATTCTCCACCAGGGAACAGAAGCAGACAAGGAGGAAAAAGGATGGAAGGTGGACCTTTTTTCCCATCAAAGAGCAAAGACAGACTGAGGCCTTCTTGGAATAGCTAATTTCTTTTCTGTAATATGGAGCTAACAGTGCCTGTGTCCCAGGTCCACGGGGTGGCTGGAGAGGGGATGATGAGAATGTGTGAGAAGGCGCTTCACACCTGATACTTCCCCTCTGTTTATGGAAAGGAAGAGGGAACCAGTAGCCCCCAGCGGTTTAAGCTGCTTTATCCCAGATCAGTTAACCATATGTGTGGGGGTCACCTGTCTGTGAGCCCCTGCACCCACCTGCCTGGTCGCTTGCTGCATCCCAGTGTCCCCTCTGATGATCCAGAAGTCCAGTGAGGCCCAGAAGTAAGAGGGGCCTGGGCCCCCCGACCTGTCTGCTAAAACGGCTTTTGGCCCCAGCGAGCCATGTGGACTGTGAAGATGGGAGATGCCCACTCGGTCTGCTTCACAGCAGAAGCTCAGGAAAGCACATTGAACATATATGGGCTTCCCTTGTAGCTCAGTCGGTAAAGAATCTGCCTGCAGTACAGGAGACCCAGGTTCAATCCCTGGGTTGGGAAGATCCCTTGGAGAAGGAAATGGCAACCTGCTCCAGTATCCTTCCCTGGAAAATCTCATGGACACAGGAGCCTGGTGGGCTGCATTCCATGGGGTCACAAAGAGTCAGGCACAGCTGAGAGACTAACACTTACTTACTTACATACAACATCCTTTCAGGGCTTTGGGGCAAAAGGTGGAGGGGTTGCAATTGGGAGAAAGTTTTAGATGGTGTGATACATGAATCAGAGTGTAGGTTCTGCAGTCAGGAAACCTGGTTTGAATGCCCTGCCACTGACTACGTACTGTGTGATCTTGGGTAAGTTACTTTGCCTCACTTTCCTTACCTGTAAAATGGGATAATGATGGTATCTCCGTCATATGATTATCAGTCAGCTTAGGTAAAGCACTTAGAGCAGTGTTGAGTACAGGTCCGTGTCTGGTTGGTATTCTGACGGGGGGCAGCCGAGAAGGGCTAGCCTGGGGTTGGGATGGCCGTGAGAAATGAGGCAGCTGACTCCACTTGAGTCCACCTCCCCCACCTCCTCCAACAAAGTCCTCCATCTGGCCTGGATCTGAATTGCAAATGGCCTTCCCTTTCCCACCACTCAGGCTCCAGCTCCAGCTGGAGACAGAGGAGTCCAGTGAAGACAAGTCTCTGCCCTGCCGCAGGCCGCAGGCCGGTAGCCTGGCTTTGTCTCAAAGGGTCTGCAGGCGGAGCCCTCAGACCGGGGCCCATTTAGGACCACCTAGCCTGGCGTTCAAGGCCTCCACAGCTGCTCCCTCCCTCTCTCTCTGCTTTGGTAAGAAATCTCTCCTCTTTCTTTCCCCTTCCCCCTATCTCCAGGCTCAGCTCCATCTTCCACTACCTGATGAGGTATGTCCTGCTGATCATCCCATTCTACAGATGGGGACACTGAGACTCAGAGAGGCTCATGGCTAGCCACCTGGCAGAGCTGGGATGCACAACTGTGTCTTGTTCAGTCCAGGGCCCAGCACTTCACCATGACCCCGGCCGGCCACAAAGCAGATTCTGCAAAGCATAAAGGAGAAATGAAGTCAGGGAGCCAGGAACTGTAATGAAGATGTGAAGGTCACTTATTCACTGATTTGGTATTTACCAAGCACCTATGTGGTGCTGGGCACTCAGAGACAATAGTGATGTCACGAGACTAGCAACAATGATAACAGCAACATAATGACTGTAATAATGTGACAGCAGGTGCTGATATTTCCTGAACTCCTGCTATGGACTCAGCACTGAGCTAGCTGTTTTGTAGGCAGAGCTCCAATCCTCACTGTAGTCCTACAAGGTGGTTCTCTTATTATTGTTTTTTAATTTATTGAAATATAGTTGATTTACACTGTTGTGTTAATTTCTGCCATATAGCAAAGTGATTCAGTTATACATATATATATGTATTGTTTTTCATGTCCTTTTCCACTATGGTTTATCACAGGGTATCGAATACAGCCCCCTGTGCTATAGGATCTTGTTCATTCATCCTATCTGTAAGAGTTTGCATCTGCTAACCCCAAACTCCTCATCCTTCCTTCCCCCACCTCACATACCCATGCTAGTGGGAAACCTCCCCACTGGCAACTGCAAGCCTATCCTCAATGTATGTGAGTCTCTTTCTATTTTGTAGACATATTCATCTGTGTCATTTTAGAGTCCACATGTAAGTGATACCATCTGACACTTGTCTTTTTCTTTCTGACTTGCCTCTCTTAGTATGATAAGGCCCACCCATGTTGCTGCCAACAGCATTATTTCATTATTTTTCTTTTTTATGGCTGAATAATATTTCATTATATAATATATTCCTGTATATATTTATATATGCATATATATAGGTACATACCTATACATACAAATATATATCATGAATATATATATATATGAATGGGTGAGTCAACCAAGGCCCAGAGAGCTCGGGTGTCTAAGGTCACACAGATTTCATGCACCCGAGTGAGCATTGAGCCCCGGCCTATCTAGAATAATAATAACAATGATGGTGATCACTGCCTTGCACATGTTGTGTACTTTCTGTGTCCCAGACAACCGTCTGCTGAACTCTCAAAATGACAACATAACATTGAGGAGGAGTGACAAATTTAGACTCGTTAAGCTGATTCATTCACCTGCTTCCACGCTTACTTGGGAGTAGAAGGCCTGGCCTCAGTCTCTTCCTGCAAAATCATGAGCAGCCTACAGGGTTAGGAGGCCTGGGTTCAATGAGGATCTATAAAATGGGAAAATACTACCCAATTCACAGGATGGTGGTGAACATCAGGAACATTCCTTATTAGGTAGGATTAACATTTTCTAGCCTGAAAACGGGCCTCCCAACCAAGGTATCTATCACAGGTCCCAAAGTTTCCTATCCTCCTCCCTCCTTGACCCCCACCTTCACCCCTTGTGGGGCCCTCTGTCCCTCCCCACCCCCAGAAGCTCAGCCACTTCTGCAAGGGAGTATCTGCTGGATTTTATTTTCTTCCACCAAGTTGTAGGTGGGGACATAGCAGAGACACTTGGGGTTTCGGGTAAAGGAAGAGTCTGAGATTTAAGAGAAAAATGCAGGAAGGGAGGAGAGAGAAGGGAAGGAAAAGAGAGATACCAAGAAGGAAAGAAATGAGATGAAACAGCAGAACAGAACAAAAAGACCAGAAACCAGAGCACCAAGACACCGACGGACAAAACAGACAGAAAGATGGAGACAAAACAGAAAAGGCTGAAAAGAGAGAAGTAGCCAAAGCTGGAAAGATGCTGCCAGAGAAAAAGTGGGTCAAAGAGAAGGGTCCCTCAAGCAGATGGGCAAGGACAGGGACAAAGCCACCTGCCTTGGCCCCCAGCTGAGCTAGGCTTTCAGGCTCCAGCGTCCTGCTGCCAAGAGAGAAAAACCTCTTCTTCCACATTCAAATGAATTTGATATTCAATCAATGAAGATTAACTCACCGAAGGTAAGGGAGGGGGGGGTTTTACATCCGTGAGGAAGTCAAATACGATTATGCAGATGAGAAAATTATCCTGAGATGAGGCGCATCTCATATATGATAATTCTGGGAAAGGCTGGACTCCCACCCTGATTAGCATATCTTCAACACCAGACCGGGATGGGGGAGGTGAGGACCCAGAGATGGGCATTGCACTGACCAGGAATCCCACTAAGAGAAGTTGGTCAAAGTTGCCAGCTCCCTGATATCCTTTTCTGGAAAAGAAGACCCTCAGCTTCTGTCAGGGGAGACCTTAATGAGAGCCTTGATCCCCAGTGTCCATTGAAACTCTTTGGAACCCAGCTTGCTCTTGAAACAAAAGAGTACTCTAGAGCAGGTCTTTTCAAACTTTAGAATGAGTGCAAATCACCTGGAAATGCAGACTCTGATTCAGTGGGTCTGGAGCGAGGGCCTGCATTTCTTTTTTAAAAAATACATGATTTTTTATATTTATTATTTTATTTATTTATTTGGCTGAGCCATGGCTTAGTTGGGGCATGCAGGGTCTTCCATCCTCATTGATATATGCAGGATCTTTAGTTGTGGCATTCGAATTCTTAGCTGTGGCATGTGGGATCTTAAGTTCCCCGACCGGGGATCGAACCCAGTCCTTCTGCTTTGGGAGTGTGGAGTCTTAGCCAATGGACCACCAGAGAAGTCCCAGAGTCTGTGTTTCTAACCACCTCCCAGGTGATGCCAGTGCTGCTGTTCCACAGACCACAGCTTTAGAGGGTCCAGCTCAGTGGTGTTCACCCTGGTGGCATCTTAGGGTCACTTGGGGAACATTTAAAAAACTACACAATGCCTAGGGTCCACAGCAGACCAATTAAATAAGAATCTCCTGGAGAAGAGCCTGGGCACTGGTGTTTTTTAAAAGATGATTCTAATGTGCAGCTGGGGTTGGGAACCTCTGGCCTAAATGAAGACTAGGATCGTAAGAAGGTCATGGATCTATTCCAAGTCTCCAGGGACCATCGTGCTCCCAGACTCTCAGAAGCCACAGATGTGGGTGGGGCCGTGGAAGAGGAGGTGAGTAGCCCGGAGTGGGGCTGAGGACACTGCCCTGGGCCCGCTGGAGAGCCTTGATGGTAACGACCCAAATCAGCCCTTGTGTACTAAGTACTACACCTACTCAATACAACACGTATATTCTCAACTATGTACACTCTACTGTATACACACATGTGTTCTATCCAGCCCTTGAGTGGAGATACTATCATTTCCATTTGACAGAGAAGGAAATTAGGCTCAGAAAGGCAAAGCGAGTTTCCCAGGATTGTGGAGTCAGGACTCGAGCCTGTCTTATTCTGACCCCCCAAAGCCCACACTCTTTCCACTCTAGCCATGCCTCCCACTCCCTGGATCACCTTACCCAAGGAAGTCAGTAGCTGATCCCCGGTCAGTAAAGCCTGACCAAGCTGGGGAAGGGGGCATCCCCCCTCTGCCTGCTGTGCCTGAAGTAGGCTGACCTCATGTGGCGGAGGGGAGTGAGTAAGGACTTGGAAGTCAACAGCCCTGAGTTCAAGTCCTTATCTTATAGCTGTGTGACCATCAGAGAGTCATTACCTTTTCTGAGTGACAGACAGGCTCCTCCTTGGCCAGATGGGATAATGAGATCAAGTTCCAGGTTGCTGAGAGGAGATGAGGTCAGGTAGCACATGTGTGGCATGGAACAGGCACACGGAGACAGAACAGAATTGGTTGAGCCAAGCCTCAAAGTTTCTAGAACTCGTGGCTCTTCACTGCCACTCTCAGAAGCCCGAGACCCAGAGCCTTGGCCCAGTGACCACAAGCCCCTCCTCCAGCACGGACAGGGGCCCAGTGCCTCCCAAGTGATATTTCAGGGCCCGACGAGGCCTGGCTGAGTCGTGTCTGGTCTCGTAAGCACTAGCCCTACGATACAGATGGCTGGGACTGGACCTTCTGCCCAGGAGCCCACCAGGGCAGGTCTCCTCTGCCTCCCCAGGGAAACTTGGGGTGCAGCCCCTAGCATCTTCCCCAAATCAGATGCGCTATTACCTGTTGGTAAGCGTGGGGGCGTGGAGCCCTTGAGTTCCTCCCTGTAAAGAGAGGCAGTGGACCTGGGAACCTTCCAGCACCAGACAGCCTTCCCTTCCTTTCCCAGGAATTTGCCTCAAAGAACCATCCCATGTCCATGGCCGCTGAGGAGGGTTGTATTTACACCAGGGGCTGAGTAGGGCAGGAATCCAGCCCCTGATCAGCTCACCAACCTGTGTCTCTCTTGCTAATTGTCACGGAAACACCCTGTGCGTCACTGGGGAAGAACTTAGCATCAGTGAGCCTCAGTCTCCTGGTCTGTAAAATGGAGCCTTAATGGCGCTGCACGAAGGTTCACCCCCTGCCCACCTCCCTCTGGCTTTTTGTCCCCACAACCACCTCCCACTGCCAACCCCACCCAGCACCCTGGCCCCCAGCCCTTCTAACAAATAGCAACCTGGAGTGGGGGGTGCCCTGGGTCGCCATCCCTGGAGGCCCCAGTCCCCATTCTGTTTCAGTCTTCACACGACGATCCAGGATCTCCCCTGGCAACCAGGACAAGTAGAGATGTGGGCGAGAGGAGAAGAATAAAGAGAAGGAAACGGGCCACAGAGGGGACGTGGAAGCTGCCGGCATGCTCACGGGTCTCTGTCTCCCGTGCCTGGTACTGCCTCTCTCCTGTGTGCTGGGTGCTCGTCTGGGCAGCTGTGTGTGAGTGCATCACAGTGGCTTCAGGCCTGAGCACGTCGTAGAGCTCCGTGTGTCTCTTGCTCTGTGTGTCTGCTTGTCTCTGTGCCTGGTGTGTGTGTGGGTCTGGATATGTGTGTTGGTGGGGCGGCTCTGTGAATGTGTGTCTGAATGGGAGTGTGTTGTGATGTGTGTGCACATAAGTGTGTTTGAGCAAGTGTGTGTCTGTATGTGTGGGTGTGAGTCTGCATGTCTGTGTGGATGCACATCACGGTGGACGTGAGGATCTGAGTGTGTGTCCAGTGAAAGTAGATTAGTGTGGAGGAGGAGTGTCTGGCTGGGGTGCATCAGTATCTGTGTGTGCATATCTCTTTGTAGGCATCGGTGTGGGTGTGCATCAGTGTGTGCACACTGTGTGTCTAGGTGGGCATGTATCTGTGTGTGGTAGGGTGTGAATATCTGAATGTGTGTCTTGGAGGGTGAGTCTCCCTGCACATCACCATGTGTATCTGCTTATCCATTTACATGGTGTAGGGTATGAGTGTGTGTGTGTGTGTGTGTGTGTGTATGCAGGGGCTCTATATCCTATGTGAGGCAGAGTGTGGGGTATGTGCATTTGTGTGTGTCTGTGTGGGTGTAGCACTGTGTGGAGTGTGTGTGTGTGCCTTTGGGTACCAGCATGTCTCATATGCTCATGTGTGGGTCTGAATGAGTGTGTTGCCGTGTGTGGTCATGTGTGTATCTGTGCATTAATCACTGTGGAAGTATCTGAGTATCCATTTCTGGAAAGTAAAGGGTGTGTGTATCTTTGTGTCTGAATGGGGCGTATCAGCGTGTGTGAGTGTCTGCGTGCGTGTCTCTAGATCTGCGTATCTTGTGAGTCTGCACCTCTCCAGCTTGGTTGGGCCCAGGCACCGTAAATCCATCAACTCCACATGATTTTGTCAATCCTGACAGCTAACTTCAACATGACGACAAATCTGGCCCCAGAGGATATTAAGCAAAGACACATGAGCCTATAATTTTCTGCTTCCACGTGTGAGATGCTATAATAATCAAAAGAAAATGAGTTTCTAACTACCCCAGCTCTTTGTGCTGTTGCCTTCATGCCGGCTGCACTAATTGAATCACCCGGCACCACTGTATCAATGGTAACTTGGGTATTGGGGGGTAATCAGGCGTGTGGGGGGGACCAGCTTGGAGAGGTGCGGGGGCTTTTGTGAAGGTCCCATCTGCCTTGTGTGCCAAAGCTGCCTGCCGCCCGTTCGCATTTGGCTGGACAAGGGAGTGACTGAAGGGCAGCCCCCACCCAGAGGCGGGTCTGGGAGGGGATCCTGGGGGAGGGGCACCTATGCCCAGATGCTGTGGCTCTGGCCCCTTGGTCCCAGAAGGAGAGCTATGCAAAATAAAGAAGATCTAAACTTTGGAGGCTGGCCTGTTGTGGTTGTTTAGTGGCTAAGTCCCGACCCTTTGTGAGCCCATGGACTGTAGCCTAACAGGCTCCTCTGTCCATGGGATTTCCCAGCAAGAATACTGAAGAGGCCATTTCCTTCTCTAGGGGATCTTCCTGACCCAGGTGTTGGACCTGTGTCTCCTGTGTTGGCAAGGCAGATGCTTTACCGCTGAGCCACCAGGGAAGCCCTGGAGATTGGCCTACCTGGGTTCAATCCTGGCTGAAAGTCCTTCTGCCATTTTTCCTCTGGGGTGCGGTTTCCTCATGTAGAAAATGGGATGACCATCTAACTCACAGGGACAGGGCGAACACACAGATTAAGCACAGAGGAGGGGTTTGGGAGTCGTGACTATTTTTGTTGTTATCAATGTTTACAGCACTTTACCGTGCCTTAGCATCACAGTATGAGACAGGGCTGGTTATCCCATTCTATATCTGGAAAAATTGAGACTCAGAGACATGAAACCTGATCACTTGAGACACAGCTCTCTCTATGTACAGTTGTGGGGTCTGAAGTAGGGTGTGTGTGTGTGTGTTTTCGAAAAGGAAGGAAAATAATTCCTGGTGGCTTCTGTAGGTCCCCCACCCAACAGTCCTGTGACTCAATAAAAATAATAATCACGGGCTCCCCTGGTAGTCCAGTGGCTAAGAATAATACACTTTCCAATGCAGAGGACACAGGTTCACCGCTTGTTTGGGGCACTAAGATCCCACATGCCACTGGGCAACTAAGGCCAACTAGAAAAGCCTTCACTCCATAACCAGGACCCAGTACAGCCAAAAAAAGAAAACCCCACTATAATAAATAAATTAATTTTTAAAATAGTTATTCACCCTTGTATAGCACTTACCATGGTCCATTCACTGTGTATTAACTCCTACAACCCTCATCCTGAGTTTGTGAGGTAGAAAGGCAAGTACCCCTGTTTACAGATGAGAAGACTAAGGTACAGAGAGGCTGAGTAACTTGCCCAAAGTCACATGGGTGGCAGGTGGTAGAATTGGGCTTCAAGAAAATCTATCTTCAGAGTCTTCACTTTAATCCACCGCTTGTTGTTCTTAAAGATCCAGCTATGCTCCCACCCTCTCTTTTGTTCCTCAGAGTCTTCTAAACCAAATCCTTCATTTGCCTCCAAGCAACAAACCTCTTTACCCAACCAAGGGCACATTCCTCCTGAAACGAGCCTCCAGAGTGGGATGGAAATGTCCCCATCCCCAAACCCATCATGCATCCCCCACATCAAGATGGGAGATCACCCTACGCCACTCTTCGGCGTGGGCCCCACTTCCAGTCAGACAGCAAGCTGTCACTAAGCTCTGTACCTAGGCAGGGAACTGGGGCGGGGGGGAAGGGGTAACAAAGAGGAAATTACTATAACTATATTTTTGTACAGCCTTTCAGCTTCCTCGGTGGTGCAGATGGTAAAGAATCTGCTTGTAATGCAGGAGACCTGGGTTTGATCCCTGGGTCAAGAAGATGCTGGAGAAGGAAATGGCTACCCACTCCAGTGTTCTTGCTGAAAAATTCCATGGACAGAGGAGCCTGGCGGGCTTGGCAGGCTCCAGTCCATGGAGTCACAAAGA
>SJYV01050041.1:0-10422 GCA_006410875.1 Neotragus pygmaeus
AGAAGATTTGCTGTCAGATGCTGCAGAAAAGTAAGAAAAATTTAAAGGACATTAGGTTACATATAAAAAAGGAAGAACTCTACTAAATCTTACTTTTAATGAATTGATTTGAATGTACAAGTCCCATTACAATGCATGGGTTTTGTTTTTTTAATAAAAAATGGAAATGCTTTTACAGATCTCAGTCAAACTAATATAAACATAATGTTGGGAGTTAGAAAGGAGTCTCTAATTGTCTTTTATCCACTGCTGCCATTGTAGTAGCCATTTCTAATTGTCTTATAAGTTTTTAAAAGATAAATTGAAAATAAAACAAATAATACATTTTTTAAAGAAAAATATACCTTTTGGCTTAAAATAATTGCAAATTCTAGAATTACAGTGTGATCAGCTAATTTTGTTTTAGTTAATGCTGTAGGAACATTTATTCAAATAGTTTCTTTTATTGTCAGAAACATTTAAAACCTCAGTTTAAAAGTAGATTAAAATATCTACTTTATAATTTCAGAAATATAAAATAATTTCATTTTACTAGCCTGAAATGGAAAACAGCTGTTTAGAAGTATCACTATGGTTTAGGAAAAAGCAAATAATATTTCTCTTTAAATAGTAAGGGGAAGATAACTTTATAGTTTAGTTCAGTGGAATTTTACATCTATTCTTCAAATATTTAAAAGGCAGTGCAATTAACAAAAAGGAAGCAAAGCATTCACAATGCCTTCGAGGACACTTTTTCGAATCTTGTAAATATATATAAACGTCCTTTATACATTCTAGAATATATTAAATAGCTCAGTGATAAAATGTAGTAGTGAACCAGTGAAGTCGCTCAGTAGTGTCTGACTCTGCCATCTCATGGACTGTAGCCTACCAGGCTCTTTCATCCATGGAATTTTCCAGACAAGAGTACTGGAATGGGTTGCCATTTCCTTCTCCAGGAGATCTTCCTGGCCCTGGGATCGAACCCAGGTCTCCTGCATTGCAGGCAGATGCTTTACTGTCTTCCACCAGGAGAGCCCAAACTACATGCCAGTAAATGAAGTGATAGATTTTTTTTGATCACTTTGATTCAGTCAGAAAGGTAAAGGAAAAAATATTCACTGCTAATTCTCCCCTTAAGATTAACTATGTAATCATTCAATACTCCCTTCCTGATTTTCTTGATTTCCTGAGTTTATATACAAGCAATGTCAAGTTTAAGATCAGATCATTGTGGCAGGAAATTAAAGTGATCTTATTCTTACAAAAAAAAAAAGAGAGAGGGAGAGAGAGAGAGAGAAGGAAAGAAAAATAATAGAGATGCACATAATCCCTGGCAAATGGAAGAAAAATCAGAATTAGACACAGGGAATTTATTTTCTGTTTTTCAAGGTTTTTCCAAGGTCACATACCAAATTATTGTTACATACTTCCAAAGCCTGGGCTTAAACTGTATCTGTACTTGCCCTAAGACGTTCCCTTTAAAATCATAGGACGTATACTGGAATATATATTTGAATTCTATTTTTATAACTAGTGTTTTTTAATTGTTATGACAAGGTAAATGTAAAAGTAAAATAGTCTGTCTAATATAATAATACAAATAATTTACTAACAAATGAGAAACAAACTTATCTGCCTACACCACCCCATCATTTTTCTTTCTTTTTTTTTTGACTTTTTATTGGGGTGTAGCTGATTAACAATATTGTGATAATTTCAGATGAGCAATGAAGGGAACTAGCCATACATATATATATTCATTCTCCCCAAACTCTCCTCCCATCCAGGCTGCCATACAATATTGAGCAGAGTTCCATGTGATATACAGTAGGTCCTTGCTTGTTATCTGTTTTGAATATAGCTGTGTACATATCCATCCCAAACTCCGTAACTGTCCCTTCTTGTGCCAATCATAAGTTCTCTGTCTATTACAAAACAGAATCTGTTTTGTAAGTTCATTTGCCTCATTTTATTGTAGATTCCACATATAAGGGATATCACATGATATTTCTCTTTCTCTGTCTGATTTATTTCACTTAGTATGACAATCTGTATGCACCATGACAACATGGTCCATCCATGTTGCTGCAAATGGCGTTATTCTACTTTTAATGGTTGAATAATATTCCATTGTATAAATATACCACATCTTCTTTATCTATTCCTCCATCTATTAACATTTAGATTTCTTCCATGTCTTGACTGTTGCAAACAGTACTGCAATGAACGTTGGAGTACCTGAATCCTTTTGGATGTTATTTTTCTCCCCTTTATCTTTGTTATACACGTATAAAACACTCATCCATTTGTTCATTTATTCAACAAGCACTTATCCAATACCTACTAATTTCCAAGCACTGTTTAGAAATTTAAATTGACTTTGATTCAGGGATGAGGACAAGGTGGCAGAATAAGAAGAGCCTTGACTCACCTCCTCCCACAAACACATCAAAATTACAACTACACATAGAGAAACTATCTCTGAGATCAATATGAAGCCTAACAGAAAGATTTTCACAACTAAAAAGAAAAAGCCACATTGAGATGGATAAGAGGGACAGAGACATGGTCTGGTCAGAATCCACACTCCATCACTACAACTCATAGCTGGGAGGAGTATCATATGCTTGGCAGTCCTCCTTGAGGAATGAGGTGTGCAAACAACACACTGGACTCTCCAGTCTGGGGAACCTGCTTTGGGAACATGAGCCCCCATAATCTCTGATTTTGAAAACCAGCAGGGCTTATTCCCAGGAGAGCCAGAAGGTTATAGGAAACTGAGAATCTGCTCTTATAAGGTGCACACTTAAAAACTTACTCTCTCCCAAGTCCCAGCACAGATATAATAGTTTGAAAAACATGTCAATTATGAAAGAGATTAGTTGACTAACTTTAGGGCATATGTCTGCATGGCAAGGATCTTTTGGAACTTTCTCTGGATACAGAGGAACTAGTAGATACCAGTTTGGGGCACGGAGGTTGAGGGGAGAGTTTCCTCACCCTTTACCTTGCTGACCCAGCACTGTCAGATGCCATTTCCGATTCTCCCCATGTAATCAAATACCATTCACTTCACCTTGAACTCACCTACAAACCAGATCCAACCAGAAATCCTCCAAAGCAGATTCAGTGGGCTCCTTCAGCAGGCACTGGAGCCCCTCCAAAGTGGCTCCCCACTCCACCAGTCCTTTCAGGCACCCATGGATGCCACCAATTCTCTCAAAGTGGCTCCATAGAAGGGGCCAAACTTGCACATGAGCACTTTATTAACATTTACAGCTGGACCTTAGAGCCAGATCCACCAAAGGCAGCTCCACAAACTAACTCTCACAGAGTAAGCCACAACAGAAGGGAAAACTGAGCCAACACACAGGATCCTCCTGGAGGACCTGGATCTAGTGACTAGGGAGACCATTCTACTGAACTTCAAAGGCTATCGTCTATGTAAGGCTACTCTTTCAAAACAGGGAGATGTAGCCAAATGCATAGAAACAGACAGAGTTAGGTAAAATGAAGAAACAAAAGAATATGTTCCCCAAATGAAGAATAAGACAGAACTTCAAAAAAAGAACTAAGAAAAATGTAGATAAGCAATTTCCAGGTAAGGATTCAAAGTAATTATAAAGACGCTCACTGGACTTAGAGGAAGAATGAAGAAACACAGTGTGGATTGTTTTTACAAAGAGAACTATGTACAAAGCAATTATTGATGAGAAAGACCCAAAGACTACCAGAAAAGATCATTTACAATTAAAGATATAAAGAAGACATCACAATGAGATCGGTAAAAGGGGTGAAGACACAATATAGTCAAGTCCCATATCCTCAGTGGGTGATCCACAAACAAGAGCATAGTTACATTTTTGGCAGCAATTTTGGGAAGCTTCATCTCCCACATGAACACTGATGTTGGCAAGTGCCATTTTGGAATTCTCCTTCTAGCTTATTTGTTCCAGGACCTGGCCTTGCTCACCAGTCCACTGACATCAATACTGGGATACCTCAGCCAAAGCAGCTATCCAGGCAGGGACATAGACCAACCTATTAGCAGGATGGCTGGGTCCTCTGAGCCTCCAGCTACCCTGGAAACTGAAACTGTCCACCAGAAATCCCAGGACCCAGACCATTCACTGGTGTGCTGTCACTAGCCCCAGCATTCCTGGAGCTCTGGAGCCCACGACCACAGGACTTAACCCACTAATGGATGAACATTAACTCTGCTGCTGCTTCTGCTGCTGCTGCTGCTGCTAAGTTGCTTCAGTCATGTCCAACTCTGTGCGACCCCATAGATAGCAGCCTACCAGGCTCCCCCATCCCTGGGATTCTCCAGGCAAGAACACTGGAGTGGGTTGCCATTTCCTTCTCCAATGCATGAAGGTGAAAAGAGAAAGTGAAGTTGTTCAGTCATGTCTGACTCTGCACGACCCCATGGACTGCAGCCCACCAGGCTCCTCCGCCCATGGGCTTTTCCAGGCAAGAGTACTGGAGTGGGGTGCCATTGCCGTCTCCAGAACATTAACTCTAGCACCTGCCTAGCCCACTGCTGGGCAGGCATCAGTCTCAAGGCCTCTGGGTCCTGGCTCTGACAACCAGCAAGCTGAAATCAACTCCAGGACATCCAAAGCCCTACAGCCAGAGACTCTGGGACTCCATAAGACTGCTCTGCCTTCCAGCAATCACCTCTAGCTCCAGAACTACCTAGGCAACACACGTCTGGGACCACTGGAGCCTGAGTTAGAGACCTTAGGACTCAGCTATCAGCAGATCAACACCAGTTTAGGGACACCATGCACAACACAACCAGCTGTCTCAGGAATTGCCCATGCCCACCAGTGGGCAGATACCTGTCCAAGATCCCCAAGGCCCTGTAGCCAGAGACTATGGGACAAAACTCCATCCATCAGCAGGACAGCACTATCCCTAAAATAATGTGGCTCCAGCCCTGGCAGTCAGTAGGTCAAGAGCAGTTTTAAGACAACTTGGGCTCCTCAACCACCCAACACAGGACACAGCCCCACTCACCCTTGAGCCAGTGCCAACTTTGAGACGTCTTAGATCCAACAGTCACTCATTTCAGCATCCAACCTTTCCCACATAGAGGCCAAAATTAGATGAGGGACACTTGGTCCCACAACCACTCACCCCAGGCCTTGAATCCACCCACCATTGTGCCAGCACTAGCCCTGGGAGTCTCCCCAACCAGCCAGCCAATTCATGACCAGGCCCCACTCACCAGTAGCTGGCAGCTTCTAAACAAGTTCAGGTCCTGACAACCAACTGGAATAGGTGCCAGCCATGCTTACCAGATCACCCACATTAGTTACCCCACAACAGAAGAGCTCATGCAACGCACAGAAGGGAGTGTACTGCTGGGATGCATAGGACATCTCTCACAAAAGACCACTTCTCAAAGACTGAGAAATGCAACCAACCTACCAAATACATAGAAATAGAAACATAGTTAAGCAAAATGAGGTGGAAAAGGGATGCATTTCTAAAGAATGAACAAGATAAAACCTGAGGAGAACCTAGTGTAATGGAGATAAGCAATTTACCCAATAAAGATTTTAGGTAATAATTATAAGAATGCTCAAATAATTCAGGGTAAGAATGGTTGAACACAGTGAAAATTTTCAAAAAGAATTATAAAATATAAAATGAAACCAGTCAGAGTGAAGAATATAATAACTGAAACAAAAATATATCAAAAAAATCAACAGTTAATTAGATCATGAGAAGAATGAGTCAGAGTAGTAGTTGTCACTGAAACTGAACAGAATTTTTTTTTTTTTTTGATAAGCACAGTTAAAGAGACTCTAGGGCAACATTGGGCTTACTAATATTCACAGTATAGGAGTCTCAGAAGAAGAGAGAAAGGGACAGGGAATACATTTAAAGACACAATAGCTGGAAACTTCCCTAACCTAAGAAAGGAAACAAACATCCACATACAGAAAGTACAGAAGGCCCCAAATACAATTAGCACAAAGAAGAATACATTAAGACACACTGAAATTAAAGTGGCAAAAATTAATCATAAAGAATATTACAAGCAGCAAGTGAAAAGTTATAAATTATGAACAAGGAGTTTCCAAAAGGCTATCAGCTGACTTTTAAATAGACTCTGCAGGCCAAAAGAAAGTGGTGTAATATACTTAAAATGATGAAAGAGTAAAACATGCGACAAAAAATACTCTACTCAGTAAAGCTTTCATTCAGGTTTGAAGTAGATATCAATGATTTTTTTTAATATAAATTTATTTATTTTAATTGGAGGTTAATTACTTTACAATATTGTATTGGTTAATGGTTTTATATCACAGTTTTCGATCACATGCTAGGGCACAAAATAAGCTTCATAAATTTAAGAAGCATGGCAAATCAGTTCACCTCAGTTCAGTCACTCAGTTGTGTCTTACTCTTTGTGACCTCATGGACTGCAGCATGCCAGGCCTCCCTGTCCATCACCAACTCCTGGAGTTTACTCAAACCCGTGTCCATTGAGTTGCTGATGCCATCCAACCATCTCATCCTTTGTTATCCCCTTCTCCCCTCACTTTATAAAAAAAATAATAATAATAAAGTATATTAAACATATATTCTAACACAATGCTATGAGACTAGAATTCAATTACAAGGAAAAAACTGCAAAACACACACACACAAACTGGTGGAAGCTAAAAATATGCTACTAAACAACAAATGCATCACTGAGTCAATGAAAGAAGAAATAAAACACATCCGAAGACCAAAAAAAATAAAGGAGAATGAAAACACAATGATCCAAAACCTAAGGGACAAAGCAAAAGTAATGCTAAGAGGGAAACTTGCAGTAATAAAGGCCTATCACAAAGAAAAATCTCAAATAAACTACCTAATCTTACCCCTAGGTCAGTTCAGTTCAGTCACTCAGTCGTGTCTGACTCTTTGAGACCCCATGAATCTCAGCACGCCAGGCTTCCCTGTCCATCACCATCTCCCAGAGTTCACTCAGACTAACGTTCATTGAGTCCGTGATGCCATCCAACCATCTCAACCTCTGTCAGCGCCTTCTCCTCCTGTCCCCAATCCCTCCCAGCATCAGAGTCTTTTCCAATGAGTCAACTCTTCGCATGAGGTGGCCAAAGTACTGGAGTTTCAGCTTTAGCATCATTCCTTCCAAAGAAATCCCAGGGCTGATCTCCTTCAGAATGGACTGGTTGGATCTCCTTGCAGTCCAAGGGATTCTCAAGAGTCTTCTCCAACACCACAGTTCAAAAGCATCAATTCTTCGGTGCTCAGTCTTCTTCACAGTCCAACTCTCACATCCATACATGACCACAGGAAAAACCATAGCCTGGACTAGACTGACCTTAGTCAACAAAGTAATGTCTTTGCTTTGGAATATGCTATCTAGGTTGATCATAACTTTTCTTCCAAGGACTAAGCATCTTCTAATTTCATGACTGCAGTTACCATCTGCAGTGATTCTGGAACCCCAAAAAGATAAAGTCTGATACTGTTTCCACTGTTTTCCCACCTATTTCCCATGAAGTGATGAGACTGGATGCCATGATCTTCGTTTACTGAATGTTGAGCTTTAAGCCAACTTTTTACACCTAAGGGAACTAGAAAAAAAGGAACAACTAAATACAAAAATAGTAAAAAAGAAGAAATCACACGCAAAGATCAGACTGGAAATAAAGGAGAAACAAACAAAAAGTACAATAGCAAAGATCAATGAAAATAGAAGGTGGTTCTTTGAAGAGATAAACAAGCTGATAAAACTTTAGTGAGATACATCAAGGAAAAAGATAGTGGATCAAAAATCACACATGGAAAAGAGCAACTTACATTTAACACCACAGAACTACAAAGGATCATAAGCGATTACCACAAGCAAATATACATCAATAAAATGTACAACCTAGAAGAAATGCACAAATTCCTAGAAATGTACAATCTCCCAAGACCAAACCAGGGAAAAATAGAAAATATGAGAACACCAATTACCAGTAATTAAATTAAATCAGTAATTTTTCAAAAATTGCTGACTTCCCGCCTGGTTTGCCAGGAGTCTTCTGCAGCTGTTTCTGCTGCGATTGTTGCTGGATTCTTGGAGGGTGGCCGAGCATGGAGCACCGGGGGCCCAGCGATGTCTCAGACGCATCGGGACCAGACCCACAGCTGGCGGTCACCATGGGCTTCATGAGGTTCGGGGAAAAACCTCTCACGTTTGATTTGGAAGCAATGTTTGAACAAACTCGAAGAACAGCAGTGGAAAGAAGTCGGAAAGCACTGGTGGAATCACTATTTGGAAGGCTGAGCTAGAGACGGCTCTCAGAGTTGTGTACACCACTGATCGTTCACCCAGACAGTATAGAAAATTGAGCCATCCAGTGAATGGGGCTGGTGCTGTTGAATCCCTGCATTCGTGAGTTGTATCAGATATTTAATGAAGGCCTTAACTTCCAGACTGTCTGGTTTGATACCAGATGGTTGGCAGTTCTAGCTACCACCTCAGGATCTTTGGAGCTGACTGTCTCCTCTACTGTTTCCTTTAGATCTGATTCAGATTATTCTTATACTAGAGAAGGGATACATGTAAACTGAGAGCAGAAGGCACTCGGAACCAGAGACAGGACTCCTGGAAGAATTTAAGTGAATGTTCCTCCAGTACTTATCATTGTTTTAAAATTATAAATTATATAGCAGTAATATCTCACATTTGAGAAATGAGCACGATTTTTGGTCTCTGGAAGAATAATAGTTTGTGATTCGTGTGTGTGTGGTAAAAAGACAGGTATCTACATATAATGTGTATTGTTTAAAAAAGCTTCATCTATTACTTGAAATTTCAATTATATACAGAAGTACAAAAATGATTCCTATCACACAAATTTAACGATTGTAACAGTTCATCAGTTCAGTTCAGTTCATTTCAGTCCCTCAGTCGCGCCCAACTCTTTGTAACCCCATGAATCGCACCACGCCAGGCCTCCCTGTCCATCACCAACGCCTGGAGTTCTCTCAGACTCACCTCCATTGAGTCAGTGATGCCATCCAGCCATCTCATCCTCTGTCGGCCCCTTCTCCTCCTGCCCCCAATCCCTCCCAGCATCAGAGTCTTTTCCAATGAGTCAATGCTTCGCATGAGGTGGCCGAAGTACCGGAGCTTCAGCTTTAGCATCAGTCCTTCCAAAGAAATCCCAGGGTTGATCTCCTTCAGAATGGACTGGTTGGATCTCCTTGCAGTCCAAGGGATTCTCAAGAGTCTTCTCCAACACCACAGTTCAAAAGCATCAATTCTTTGGTGTTCAGCCTTCTTCACAGTCCAANTCCATTCACCCACTAATGGATATTTAAGTTGCTTCCACATCCGGGCTGTTGTGAATAGTGCTGTAATGAACATTACAGTGATAGTACCTCTTCAAGATTCTGATTTCAGTTCTTTTGGGAAAATAAACTTTTTTGGAAATGTTTACATTTTTGTATCTGCTTCCAATTGTGGTAATATACTTCTCTAAGCCTAAATATGGGCCTCCCAGTTGGCACTAGAGGTAAAGAACCTGCCTGCCAATGCAGGAGACATGAGACTTGGATTGGATCCCTGGGTTGGGAAGATTCTCTAGAGGAGGAAATGGCAACGTACTGCAGTCTTTTTGCCTGGAGAATCCCATGGACAGAGGAGCCTGGCGGGCTAGAGTCCATAGGATCACAAAGAGGCAGACACACCAGAAGCAACTTAGCATGCACGCATGAGCCCAAGTACAGAATATTCTATTGAATTAGCAAGATAGATACTACCATGTGTCATCTTCATTTCATCTTAACAAGTGGTTAGTCCATGAATACACCAAATCGAGATTACTGGATCATATGATTTAAAAGGGAAAAAAAATGTGGTCTTGGTTGATGGTTTAGTTGCTAAGTCGTGTCCAACTCTTACAACTCTATGGACTGTAGCCTGCAAGGCTCCTCTGTCCGTGGGGTTTTCCAGGCAAGAATACTGGAGTGGATTGCCATTTCCTTCTCCAGGGGATCTTTCCAACCCAGGAATCGAAACCAGGTCTCCTGAATTGCAGGCAGATTCTTTACCAACTGAGCTATGAGGGTCTTGGTCAAGTGCCCATTTTTAAGAGGGATAATTCTTTGGAAAGAATAACTTTGACAACTTGGATGAACTGACGAAGAATGGGAAAGGGGTCTGAGAGCCATATTGTTTGAATACATTGGGAGTCTGAAGAAGAGAAAGCCATGGGATGAAGACCTGTTATCTCCACATACACATCTTTCCTACCATGCAAACACTTAGCACAGAGTGGGCTCACCATAAATATTTGTTGGGTGGGTGATTTGATTGCTTTACTTGGAAAAGAAGGGGATGACGTACTGCATGCTGCTTCAGAAAGCCAGATGATAGCTACTAAGTAAAAAGTTTCGAAGAGCTGTCTGACTTTG
>SJYV01050043.1:0-10994 GCA_006410875.1 Neotragus pygmaeus
ACTTTCATCAAGAGGCTCTTTAGTTCCTCTTCACTTTCTGCCATAAGGGTAGTGTCATCTGCATATCTGAGGTTATTGATATTTCTCCCAGCAATCTTGATTCCAGTTTGTGTTTCATCCAGCCTGGAATTTTTCATGATGTACTTTAAATAAGTAGGGTGACAATATACAGCCTTGATGTACTCCTTTCCTGATTTGGAACCAGTCTGTTGTTTCATGTCTGGTTCTAACTGTTGCTTCTTGACCTGCATACAGATTTCTCAGGAGGCAGGTCAGGTGGTCTGGTATTCCCATCTCTTTCAGAATTTTCCAGTTTGTTGTGATCTACACAGTCAAAGGCTCTGGCATAATCAATAAAGCAGAAATCGATATTTTTCTGGAATTCTCTTGCTTTTTCGATGATCCAAGGGATGCTGGTAATTTGATCTCTGGTTCCTCTTTTCTAAATCCAGCTTGAACATATGGAAGTTTACGGTTCATGTACTGTTGAAGCCTGGCTTGGAGATTTTGTATAGAAATTATGTACAGAGAAGGGGGAAAAATGTCTGACACTTGTAGTTTGTTTCCTCCTGCTGACTAACAGAGAGAAAAAAAATGTCTGACACTTGCAGTCTATTTCCTCCACTTGGGGACCTCTAGCCTTCCTGCCTGTTACCCTCTCAATACTTATCAGCTGGCAGAAATCTCTGTAAATAAGATCTAAATCATGACCTACATTAAATGACTTCCTGTACTGTTTCTAATCTAAGAGAATCTGCTAAGAGGCTAACTGGGAAGGACTAAAAGAAGAAGCACATTCAGCTACTTTAGTGGGTATTAAAGTGGCACCATTGTGGGTGCATTTCATTTTCAAATGGGAGTTATAGATCAACATATTCCTCAGAATGCTATATATATATTCTTCTGGGTAACTGAAATATATTAAAAGATGATGTAAGCTGAATTTTTAGATGAGTCTCTTCAATTTACACCAAATTCTTCATTCTAGTTCCACTATTGAGTTTTTTTTCCCCTGCCAAAGTACCTTATGTCAGAGCCAGGAAAAGCTTTTAGTCTCTGCTTATTTGCATTCCATTTCCTAAATTTAGCATATATCTAACCAAATCAAATATGCATTTGGCAATTTGCAACATCTCTAACTACTCGTGGAGCTTAGGCATTAAGATACACAGTTTTATAGAAACATCAAAGTGTGTCCACTAAGGTTTATCTTGGAATTTGATTTTTTAGTTTTCATTTCCATTTATTTATTTATTCAATAGTTTTAATAATTATTTGTTCAGCGCTAGTCCATATGGTGTGTGCTTTGGATATGATAATAAGTGATAACAAAATAGAGTAAGTGATTCAGGTATGTTTACACAAATGTAGATCAGCATTCATTCACTTCACTCATTATGTCTTTTTTATGTGATACAAATCACAGAAAACCTAATTAACATAAAGACGTTTATTGTTATTACATGAAGTCTGTTGGTAGTTGATGTAGGATTAGCTCAGAAGGGCAATGGTGCCACCAAGGACCCTGAGTCTTTACCTCCCTTGGTTTTACTGGCCCAGCTCTAAAGAGAACATCTTCCCAAAGCAGAGTTCAAAGCACTAAGTGGAGGAAGAGGCAAAAAGGTTTTTTTCTTTGTGAGATTTTAATGTTTTTGCTTCTCTAGAATCTCCCCTACAAGGCTGTCGTTCCATCTCCTGCTAGAACTGGGTCACACACTCACCCATCAACTGACCACTAACCAAAGGAGAAGAGGACTGCCATTATGGTTTCATTAATCATGGTTCACCCTCTAGTGCTGGATCCAATTTTTCCCAAGTAAAACTAGGGTTTTGATAGCTGTGAATAGGAAAGAATGGCCCTGGGTAGGCAGCCAAAGATGTCTATCACAAGTTTAGTGTCATACATATTCTTCTAAACATAATAGTCAGTATTTACTGAAAATATTCTAAATACACACACATGAGGGTCCATGAAGAGATCATTCGTGTGACTGTCATAGATGGTGTCAGTTTCTATCAGCCAAGGAATAGGACCATGGCTGCCTCCTTATTAAGATCACCCACTCGGGAATACAGTCCTGTTGTTGATTCCATTGAACAGTATTTTCAATGCTGAATCACTGATATCAACAGTATAATTCAGTCAAATATCTGGAATATAAGGTCCCTTTGACCACAGGGTAAGGAATCTTTGTCTACAAAATGTATGCAGAACAACTATACAATATCATTACGTGGCAGAAGGAAGGACTTAAAAATCCCCTTTTCTCTGCAGTCTCTGACTCTTTGAGAAAACTTGTGGAGTCATCAACTCGCTGCATCCTCTGTCATTTCTACGGTTATGACGGCGTGTACACATTTAATTCTCTAATCATTTTTCTTCATTTTAGTTTGTCCCCAGTCATTTCTCCCTTGCTCATCTTTGCACTTTTCTCATTAAAAATTTTTAATTAATTTATTTTCATTGGAGACTCATTACTTTACAATATTGTAGTTTTGTCATACATCAACATGAATCAGCCAGGGGTTTACAGGTGTCCCCCTGTACATGAATGTAAAGCGATGTTCTCTAATCATCTTTCTTCATTTTAGTTGGTCCCCAGTCATTTCTTCCTTGCTCATCCTTGCATTTTTCTCATTTTTTATCAACCACCTTGGAGCTCCATTTTATGCCTCATATCTTTTTTCCCTTTGTATTTGCCAACTTCTAATATGTCAAAAAACAGTAAGTACAAACACCCACATACATGCTGAATGCAAGGGGGTTGTATTTTCCTAGCCTACAGTAGATTGGATGGGAAAAGTGAGACCAGTGGAGAAAAATACATTGGCTCATCTGATCTGGGTTAGATCAGAAGATACTAATTATAGCCTCTCTATGGTTAATGTGTTCTTTTTTAAGATTGTTATTCAATATTGAGTAGATGCAAAATAATTTATAAAGTACATGTGTATAATAAAGAATTCCAAAACTATAAGCACATGTGAACACTTGCTTCTTTAACAGTCCCCAGTGACCCATTCTCATTTGCATCCCATCCTGCCCCTCTGAGATAACCACGGTCTGGAATTCTGTGGTTAACTTTCTCTTGCTTTTATAATTATTTTTTTCTTTATAACTGTTTAATTTCATGTGGTTTTGAACTTTAAAAATACAATCATCATACTGTATACTTTCTCCTGGAACCAACATTTTCACTGAACATTATGTTTTGAGATTCATTCCTTCAACGGCTGTACAGTGATCCAAACAAGTGTTAATTGTATGGGTGCTCACTCTGCAAAACTTTTTTTAAAAAAATTCTATCTTTGCATTTTTGCCTAATTTCTTGGATGTGTTACATCTTACAATGAGAAGTTTGAACATTCTGGGGTAGCAAAAAACAGAACCCAGAGAAATGGGCAGGAGACACTGGGGAAGGAGGGGTGGAGGGAAGTGGGGTACAGCTATGGTTTGTGTGGTGGGAGGATCCAGTTCAACTCTCCGTGATTTGGACCTAGTTGCCTCAAGTTTCCTGGGTACCCAAGACTAGGAGGAGAAACTGCTTCAACAGAGAACCCCAGCAATAATCAGCCTGTCCTTCTTAGGACAGTGACCCATGTCTGGCTTTTGGTGGTCTTATATGGTGGTCCCCACTTTTCTGCACAGTGGAGAGCTATAGCAGCCTCGGCTCAAGCACCAAGGGGCCCTGGGAGGCTCCCATTGACAGAGGGCAAAAATAAGCTCTAAACTGGGAAAGCAGCATCGTCAGGGATGGAAACATATTAGAGGCAGCAACTGATGAACAACATCTCCCTGATACAGAAATCTAGAGGTGTGAGCTGTGCTAGTGGGTAAAACTAGAAGGGAGAGATGCAATAACAATGCAAGACTCAAGTCCCAGACCCTTGCTTTTGTAATTTTGTTCTTACTACACCCGCCTTCTGTAATTGTCCTTCGTCCAATTTCTGGCCTGGAAAGCATCTTTTCCTGGCATTGTGGTTTTCCAGCCTGCAGTATACTGAAAGTGAAAAGCCTGATCACATAGCACCACTACCTGTGGTACTGACAAATCACCTGGTATTTCGCAAGAAGGTAGAAAATGAAAGGTCAGAGCATTCCCTGAGTGGAATGACATGGGGCCACCATCACCTGTATCAGTACTCATGGGAGTTGTCTCTGTTTCATTACAAAGCGTAAAGATAGGTGTTCTGACTGAAACTGGCCCTAAAGGGAAGCTCAAACCATTCTTGCTATAGTCTAAAAAGGAAGATAAGAAAATTTATGTACCTTATTTTATTGATCCCAAGATGTATATATCCCCTCTCATTTCACATCTCTGAACCTGGATGTAACTGTCCATTTGTGACCTAGTTTTATGTGTCTGAGCATGCTCAGATTTGGTCATGACTACTGATACTATCATTTCAACAGTCACATACATTCATTGTTGGGCTTCCCTGGTGACTCAGCGGCAAAAAACCTCACCTGCAGGAGATGAGGGGTCGATCCCTGGTCTGGGAAGATGCCCTGGAGGAGGAAATGGCAACCCAGTCCATTATTCTTGCCTGGGAAATCCCATGGACAGAGGAGCCTGGTGGGCTACAGTCCATGGGGTCATAAAGAGTCAGACATGACAGTGAGCAAACAACAATAAGGTGCATTGTTGGCATCTCACTTGTTGAGTTTAGTCGCCATTTTTAAAATGGCTTCCTAAGTGTACAGTAATTTGAGATTGAAATAAAATGTTCCTGGGTACATAGAAAAGCATAAAACAGTATACTGACATGACTTGGATAGTTGAGAAGCAAATGCCCATCACCACTGGAGGAATAACTACCTGTTCCATGCCTCACACAGAGCAAATAGCCAAGTGCTCTGTGGGGTCAAGAAGGAAAATACTCACAAATGAGTGAAATTACACTACATTTTGCTGTTGAGATACATGGAAAAGTATTGCTTATTGACACCAAACCTTGAGATGGAGACTGAAGAAACTGCCAAATTTCTTGAAAAAGATGAAAATGGTTTCAAAAGAAAAGAGGCCATTGTGACCAATTCATGCAGCACTATCAGGAAGGAGCAGAATATCAAAGTATCAGAAACTTCTTGCTGAAATTGACCAGAAGCTGATGCTAAACTTCCAGCTGTGTTGCTCAGTCACTACAGTTGTGGCAGACTCTTTGCAACCCCATGGACGGTAGCCTGTGAGGCTCCTCTGTCCACGGAATTCTCCAGGCAAGAATACTGGAGTGAATTGCCATGCCCTCCTCCAGGGGATCTTCCCAACCCAGGAATTGAACCCTCGTCTCCTTCATTACAGGAGGATTCTTTACCACTGAGCTACCAGGGAAGCCCAAACTTCCAGCTATATATAGTTTATTAAGGAAATATAAGACAATGAAGCAAGTAGGCAGTAGTAACAAAACCAGTGTTCTTCAATGTGCTACAAAACTAAACTGTCAATATTAAAGACTGAAAAAAGTCCCCACTGCAAACACAAGGTTAAATTCATGAGAAAGCACTGTAGCGATTTAATTGACAGGTTTTTTCCTTCTTAGTGGTATGTAACAGCAAGTGTTGGCATCTTTATCACAATACAGTACATCCAGAAAATGTTCCATAAAACTTCTATGTTATGAAAAAATTTTAACAAAGTTTTGATAGACAAAGAAGAGACTTGAAAAAATATTTCTAACAGAGAACAGACAGTAGGCTAGTATAGATAATACACAAAGCACTCTTAAAAATTGCCCAAAAGGGAAAATCAACCTACCAAAAGAAGGGGATAAAGAATCTGAAGAGATATTTTCTGGAAGGGTAAATCCATTTGGCCAATGAACCAAAAGTACTAATCAGGATAATATTTTTTAAAGTAGTAAGACATCATGTTACTGTTACCAGACTGGCAAAACTTTGAAAGAATCATAACATTCATTGCTAATAGGAGAAAGAGTAGTTTCAAAATCTACTGGTTTGGAAATGTGAATTATGACATTTCTTTTGGAAAGCAATTAGGTAGCATCTATTGTAATTGATAAAAAATATATACTTTAACCCAGTGGTCCCTTTAATAAAAGACTCTCCTGCAGAAATAAAAGTACTACAAATAAAGAAAAATGTATTTGTCAAGGACTGCAGCAGCTTGTCAGCAGTGTCCCGCCCCGACACGCTCACTTAATTGCATGACTGCCCACGAGTCTACCTTCCAACCAGACAGTACATACATTTCTTTGAGAGCATTGCTGGAGCCTTGCTTGGCTATACTTACAAAGTACTAGGGAGTGAATGCTCCCAAGCCCACAGTCAATCACTGGTGTGAAATGGTATAAACACCCCGGTTCTCTCACCCTTGGATAAAAAAATCCAGAAGCACATTTTCTATTACTGGCTCTGAGAGCTCTCCAATGGGATTAAGTTCCAACTGTCCACAGAGACAGCAGTCTGGATAACGCACCGTTCATGGGCTGTCTTCCTGCCCCTGTCTCACTTTCCCACTTCCCTGCTGGGAGTTCCATCTCACTCTCAAAATAAATGGCTACACTGAAATCCTAAGGAAGCACACCATTTTGATCACGTTATGTGCATGGTGGCCAGCACTTTATATACATGTAACCTGACAGCGCTTGTCTACATGTCATGCCTTTTACTTCTTCTCCCTGCCCCAAGGTTTCCTCAACACCACAGCATAGGCCGCTCAGAGGCATCCACGTGACCCTCATGCAAATACAAGCAGAAAGCATGTGTGGGAATGAACATGTGTAGATCTACCGTTGGTCACTGGGGTTGAGGTAAATGTTCCTTCCTTTGTGCCCTGGGCAGACAGCTCTGAGATGCATCTCCTAAGTCTTCTGGGAGGGGCCTGGGTCATGAGTAGCCTAGAGTAGGAAAAGTCAGAGTGGCTCAGTGGTAAAGAATCCCCCTGCCAATGCAAGAGACATGGGTTCGATNTGTTCCTTCCTTTGTGCCCTGGGCAGACAGCTCTGAGATGCATCTCCTAAGTCTTCTGGGAGGGGCCTGGGTCATGAGTAGCCTAGAGTAGGAAAAGTCAGAGTGGCTCAGTGGTAAAGAATCCCCCTGCCAATGCAAGAGACATGGGTTCGATCCCTGGATTGGGAAGATCCCCTGGAGAAGGAAATAGTAATCCAGTATAGTAACTCTAGTATTCTTGTCTGGGAAATCCTATGAATAGAGGAGCCTGGCAGGCTACAGTTTATGGGGTTGAAAAAAGAGTTGGGGATGACAACAAGCTTAGAGTAGGAGCTGACTGCACGACGCATCTTTGCATTGGCTTTCCTACTTCCCAAATTTACCAACTGATCCTCCTCATCCCAGCTTCAAGCTTTTTCTCCTACATCCTTGGGTCAGGTCTCAAATAAATTCTCTGCACACAAGCCATTTTCTCAGGCTGTTTTTGGAAAACCACAGGCTAAGAGATACAGATACTTGTAAATTGTCCACACTCACTCTGTGATAACTCCATACTGTCTTTACACAACTCCTATAAAATGATTTCACAGCACTGCTAGAGCACAGAGAAGAAAAAAAAATAATCCACAGTAGCACTCTGACTTTAACCTTGAAGAGGGGAGGAATTAACTAGAAAGGGTGTAAGAGGTGCCTGTTGCAGTATTAGGGAGAGGTCTCTGCCAGTGGCGCTAAGGTTAACTGACGCAACACTCTCTTGCATGACTGGACTTCCAGTGAAGCAGAGCATTCATAGGGAAAATGCAAGTTCTGATAGGGAGCCTGGGGAAAGGCCCACAGGAAACTTGAAAGCTTGTTCATGAGGAAATACAGTGTGGATACATCAGGCTATTGATTTTTACTAAATACAAGGAGACTTCAGACAGCTAGATTTGCTTTGATGGATGCATTTGGGAATGAAATGTGTGTTCCCTGGCATGCAGTCTCGCCCCCACTGAAAATCATACTCAAGCCGGCTTCATGAAACCTTCCTTCTCACCCGAAAGGCATGCCTCCAGTCAACTGCTAAGTGCCAAGGATGTGGCTGTGACTCAGTGTGGGTGAATGCTCCAAAAAGGGAGAAGGAAGTTAGAAACTCCGACCTTGCCTATTTAGGGGGTCCTGTGGATTCTGCTGGTCAAGACTCAGTAAGTCAAGCTCTGTACAGGGGCTGGGCGGGGCGCTGGTTGTGGAGCAGGAGAGCAAGAGGCTGACAGGCAACAATGTCTTTTCTCTGCCATAACTACAGACATGTATGCTGGGGGTCAGGACTAAGAAGGAAGGCTGGCCAGTTCTGAATTTCCCAGATCCAACAGAAGCTGCCAGATGAACTCAGAACAACTCCATCCTGCTGGGAGGATCTCACTGACATTATGTCGTTATAACCAGGTCTCCAGACGGCAGAAGTCTACAGTTATCTCTCACCTAAATGTATTTCATTTCCCCAGATATTAGAGAGTAGTTTTGGGTGCATATACAACATACCAGTAAGGGTAAATTTCAACAGTACTCTTCATTTCAAAGAAATCAAAACAAAAATTCTTTTTGTTTTTAATCCCAAATCATCATTCCATGGATGTTAGCGCAGATTTCATAAAAGCCTGAATTTGTTTCTATTCCTACCTAATCATTTTGAATTGAGAAAAAATGTAAAGTATTTAATAGATATAATATTTAGGTTGGGAAGAATTAGAAGAGTTCATACAAAGATATGAAAAACTAAATCTTAAAAATGCATTTAAAAGTGACACACCAAGGAAACCAGAATTGAAAGAGACACATGTACCCCAATGTTCATTGCAGCACTGTTTATAATAGCCAGGACATGGAAACAACCTAGATGTCCATCAGCAGATGAATGGATAAGCAAGCTGTGGCATATATACACAATGGANTCTAAGGCCCACTTGACTTCACATTCCAAGATGTCTGGCTCTAGATTAGTGATCACATCATCATGATATAAATCTTCTTTATCTACCTCTATCTAACTTTGCACATCTATTCTTTTTGTATCTTTCTCTCCTTTCCTCTCAGCATATTTGTTAGTTTTATTTTCAGTGCTTTATTCCCCAGTTGGCACCTTGCTTTACTTTTGTTTTCCAGTTTGTGCTTTGGCTAGTTTTCTTCTGGTAGATATAATTTTTGGTTTCTTTTGTTCACTGGGTCAATCTATTGTACTTTATTTTTGTTGGATTTTTTTTGATTTTGCCTATGGGTGTATATGTATATGTGTATATTCAGTCACACTTTTTAATGTTGTTATAAACCTCTGCCTCTACATTGGGCTTTTGCAGTTCCTTGGAGTTTTCCTTTTTTCTTTCTTCTTCTGTTTTTCTTTCTCTTTTCTTTTTATAATTTTAATTTTTTAAAACCTATTGTATTTTTTGTACATTTATCCCTTTCTTCGCCTTTCCTGTTTTTTTCCCCTTGCAGTTAATCTTTAATGTATATAAAATCTCTATTTAAATTTGCATATCCATTATTTCTTTCCTTTCCTTCTTTTCCTCTCAACATATTTCTTAGTTTTGTTTTCATTGCTTTATTCCCCACTTGGCACGTTGCTTTAGTTTTGTTTTCCAGTTTGTGCTTTAGTTAGTTTTGTTCTTAACTGGTAAACATAATTTTTGATTTCCTTCGTTTGCCAGATCAATCTACTGTATTTTTGTTGGATTGTTTTGACTTTGCTCATGGGTGTATATGTATATGTGTATATTCCATTATTTTAATTATTATTTGCTTGATTTTGTAACTGCCATTTGCCTGGGGTTCAACTTTGGTTTCTCATTTTCGGATACTTGTTTTAATCTCACTTAATGCCATAACAAACCACTTGTGGAATCTTTGTTTCTGACCAAGATCAAGCCCTGAATCTTTGGAGTGGGAGCACTGACTCCAAGACCCTAGACTCCCTAGGGAACTAACCCTAGGGAGTATCACATAGTGAGAACTCACACAGAGGAAACCACTTGAACACAAGACCCAGCGTCACCCAACCACCAGGAGCAACCTGTGCAGGACGCCTCATCACAAAACAGAACAAAAATACGAATTCAATCAGCAGCAGATAGGATTACCACCTCACTCAGCCTTACCCATCAGAGGAAAAACAAAGAAACAAAATCTCAGCACAAATCTCACTCTACACGAAGCTTACAGAAACCACTGGACCAGCTTTCAGTTCAGTTCAGTAGCTCAGTTGTGTCCGACTCTTTGCGACTCCATGAATCACAGCACGTCAGGCCTCCCTGTCCATCACCAACTCCCGGAGTTCACTCAAACTCATGTCCATCGAGTCGGTGATGCCATCCAGCCATCTCATCCTCTGTCGTCCCCTTCTCCTCCTGCCCCCAATCCCTCCCACCATCAGGGTCTTTTCCAATGAGTTAATTCTTCACATGAGGTGGCCAAAGCATTGAAGTTTCAGCTTTAGCGTCAGTCCTTTGGAAGGCAGAAACCAAAAGAAAGAATTCAACCTTCTTCAAGGAAAGAATTCCAACTTTGCTTGAAGCCTGGGAAATAGAGACTTCAAATACNTAATTCTTCACATGAGGTGGCCAAAGCATTGAAGTTTCAGCTTTAGCGTCAGTCCTTTGGAAGGCAGAAACCAAAAGAAAGAATTCAACCTTCTTCAAGGAAAGAATTCCAACTTTGCTTGAAGCCTGGGAAATAGAGACTTCAAATACAAGTTAAAAAAATTATGAAAAGGCAGAGTAATACTACACAAATGAAGAAGCAAACTAGAAACACAGAATTCCAAATAAATGAAGAGGAAATAGACAAACTACCTGAAAAACAATTCAGAACAATGATAGTAAAGATGACCAAAAACCTTGAGAACAAAATGGAGAAAATGCAAGAATCGATTAACAGAGACCTAGAAGAATTAAAAGAGTGAAAAGAACTGAGGATAGTCTCAGAGACCCCTGGCCCAATAGCAAATGCACCAACATTCAAATTACAGGGGACCCAGAAGAATAAGAGAAAAAGAAAGGGTATGAGAAAATTTTTGAAGAGATTATAGTTGAAAACTTCCCCAACGTGGAAA
>SJYV01050048.1:0-11116 GCA_006410875.1 Neotragus pygmaeus
TTTTTTTTTTTTTTTTTTTTTGCTGAACATTGTATTCAGCATTCTGTTTTGGGGTGCAAGTGCATTAGATGAAATCTGTGCTTCATTGACCATTTATTATGTCCTGGAACCTAGATGCTTTGTATATATATTATGTCATTCCATCTTTACAAAAACCCTAGTAGTGTCATTTTGTAGATTGTTATGGAAGCTTAAGTATATTAAGACAATTATCCAACCTCAGCAACATGGCAAATGCCTTCAACTGAATCTGAACCTAGTTCTTTGTGATCTAGAAGCTTACATTTTAATGGCTCTGTTAAACTACCTATAAAAGTCTGTGATGTGTTCTGATGACACATGGCTGTTACTGTGGGATATGGGATAGTCCTTTCTTCTTCCTCTGGAAATTCATAGTCAGACGTCTGTTGTCTGCTTAACCTTACTTTGACCACCCTCTATAGACATGTTTTACTGTACTAACAAATTATTCCCGTATCTGCTTCACTTTAGATTGTCTGTGCTTTTAACTGAAGGAGTTTTGTGTCTTATTTTTCCTTTATTTTCCTAATACCAGACGCCTAGCTCAATAAATATTTGTTGAATAAATGATCACATTTAAACTGACTTTTAAAGTTAGAGAACATTTGAATTTGCAAAGATGTCAGGGGCTTTGATGCGTGGTGACAAAGATGTTGAAGATGTATATGTGTTTTGGATCTTGGTTCTGGTCAACTCCATAGAGGACTCCTTTATCTCTGCTGCTGCTACCGCTAAGTCGCTTCAGTCGTATCCGACTCTGTGGGACCCCATAGACGGCAGCCCACCAGGCTTCCCCATCCCTGGGATTCTCCAGGCAAGAATACTTGAGTGGGTTGCCATTTCCTTCTCCAATGCATGAAAGTGAAAAGTAAAAGTGAAGTCGTTCAGCCATTTCCGACTCCTAGCGACCCCATGGACTGCAGCCTATCAGGCTCTTCCNTGGGATTCTCCAGGCAAGAATACTTGAGTGGGTTGCCATTTCCTTCTCCAATGCATGAAAGTGAAAAGTAAAAGTGAAGTCGTTCAGCCATTTCCGACTCCTAGCGACCCCATGGACTGCAGCCTATCAGGCTCTTCCACCCATGGAATTTTCCCAGGCAAGAGTACTGGAGAGGGACTCCATTTCCTCCTTTATCTCTTGATACATTAAAATATAGAGATTATCTTTTTTAGGCTGCTAGAGAATAGAGCAAGTAGTTCTTGCCTTTCTGCTGTCAGAATCAAAATTCAATGAAATTTATATTCTATCATTCAAGCTAATAACATTATCCTTTAATTTTCTTTAAGCCATTGATTACTAATTGTCTGATGCTAATTTTTTTCTTTAGCATATGCTCAGTGTGTTATGGGCCAACTTCTTTGATCTACAGTCTTATCACATACATGTGAAAAATATTATATGACATGTTAAACCTAAAGCAGAGAAATTTGTTAACAATTTACTTTTTAAAATATAGAGTGGATATAAGGTGGTAATAGTGTGAACTTTTGTTCTCCTGAATTCTTATTGGTTTCCTTGTGCAAAAAGCTAAAGGTGAAGGATTACTAGTTCATAATGAGAATTTTATAAATGCTGTGGACCATAATTGAATGAACCCAGGGAATCAAGTAGCATATGTAATTTGTTATGTGGAACTGGGAAAAAATGAGAACCATGAGGGTAGATATAGTTTACAAGAAGAATGACAATAAATAGAAGTTTAACGTCCTTATTTCAGTTCATATACAATCATTTTTTTAACCTTTTTACATACAACTAATTACTTAATTCTGGATGAAGATACTAATTCTCTGATGGAATATACCTTTCATAGAGTCTGTGATTCAAAATGTTAAAGTCGATTGGATTAACTGATTTTTGAAACTAGTTAATGAATGATAAGATTAAAAAAACAGTCCACTCTCTATATGGGACTGGCAATCCTACATAAAGAACTAACATATGACATTCTGTAAGAAAGTAGCACATTATTAGTAAAAAATACTTAAACTAGTCTCATGATAAAATGAATCTTTTAAACAGATTCATGATTTTTACACTTGATAAATATTGATTTTTTGCATCTTTCACACACCCACCCACATCCTTACAAATATCAAAGGGAATAGGAAATAAATGTTCACTTGTGTAATCATTAGATCTATGATAAGGATGAACTAAAAGATTTACATCAACAAAAGTATAAGGAAAAGATATGACATGTAAAGATTATCATAAAATAATCTCCTCATTGCTATATCTAATCAAAATCTATATACGATACAACTCTACTGGTCTTCCACAAATGAAGTGGGAACTTATAACACAAGTATTTTTTGCCCATAACACTAGAGCAAATCTTTTTTTATTAACTGAGTTGAACTTTAAAATTATGTTATGACCAAAAATCAATAAAGAGAAACTGATTTAAGTTCATCCAAGTGTGAAGGGGTTTATTACTAGTGCTACATCACTCTAATGATGTTCTCTTAAAAATTTGTTTTTGTGATATATTGCATCTATTATTGCTAAAAGGATAAAACTGCAAAGCAACCTTGGGCATTAATAAATCAATTTAAGAAAAGAAGGCATATAGCCAAAAGAAAAGTAAAAATTAGTATAGAGGTTATAAATATTAGGTAATTATAATATAGGCAAACTCTACCCATATCAAATTGCTAATGAGAATTTCTGTCAAAGGATTTTTTTTAACTGACAAAAATTTGTCCTTGTTCGTGACTTCACACCATGAAGATAAGTAATATTTCAAAGACTTATTTTCCTTTTCAACCTTCAAGGTATAATATGGCTATAAAAATAAAAACTTACGCTTCATGAACTGAATTTCTGAAATCATTACTATTCATGTTATTGTTTCTAGTCCATACTATTATATATCATACTCGTGTTAGAAATATTCAGTTCAGTTCAGTCGCTCAGTCGTGTCCGACTCCTTGCGACCCCGTGAATCGCAGCACGCTAGTGCTCCCTGTCCATCACCAACTCCTGGAGTCCTCTCAGACTCGCATCCATCGAGTCAGTGATGCCATCCAGCCATCTCATTCTCTGTCGTCTCCTTCTCCTCCTGCCCCCAATCCCTCTCAACATCAGAGTCTTTTCCAATGAGTCAACCCTTCGCATGAGGTGGACAAAGTACTGGAGTTTCAGCTNTCCATCGAGTCAGTGATGCCATCCAGCCATCTCATTCTCTGTCGTCTCCTTCTCCTCCTGCCCCCAATCCCTCTCAACATCAGAGTCTTTTCCAATGAGTCAACCCTTCGCATGAGGTGGACAAAGTACTGGAGTTTCAGCTTTAGTATCATTCCTTCCAAAGAAATCCCAGGGTTGATCTCCTTCAGGATGGACTGGTTGGATCTCCCTGCAGTCCAAGGGACTCTCAAGAGTCTTCTCCAACACCACAGTTCAAACGCATCAATTCTTCGGTGCTCAGCTTTCTTCACAGTCCAACTCTCACATCCATACATGACCACAGGAAAAACCATAGCCTTGACTAGACAGATCTTTGTTGGCAAAGTAATGTCTCTGCTTTTGAATATGCTGTCTAGGTTGGTCATATCTTTTCTTCCAAGGAGTAAGCATCTTTTAGTTAGAAAAAGATTAGATCTCAAATAACTGAGATAGAGTTATGTGTTAAATAATAGAATTTTAAGGTAAATCTTTATTTTCTATCACATACAGAAATTGTTCAAATGTTAACTGTATATCACTATGAATTTCCTTAAATGAGGTACACAATTTAACCATCTCCAAACATGCAAACACTCCAGAAAGTCTCTCAGTCACTACTCCTTTTTTCCCCCAAAGTAACCATAATCTGACTTTAACGTTAAAAGTTAATTTTGCCTGATTTGAACTTACATAAATGGATTTGTAAGTACATATTCTTTTGCTTCTGGCTTCCCTCACTCACAGTATGCTTGTGAGAGAAGTATTTCAATAATTTTCCTTGCTGTGTAGCATCATTTGTATGAATATACACTAAATGATTTATCAATTCCATTGGTGAAGAAGGAGTAGTTCATGTTCAACATGGTGGCTGTTATAAGAAAGTAGATCAGGGAACATTTGGTACATGCCTTTTGGTGTACACAGATTGTGTTTCCATTGGCATTATGTTCAATTCTGGATACATGTGTGCATTCCGGGTACAATTCTGGAGTCACATGTGTGCATATGTTCAACTGTGTACAAATTTACATGGGTGAATGGAAATTTCTGTTGTTCTTGTTTTTACATTCTACCTGACTTTATATTGCCAGGCCTTTCTTTCTTTCTTCTTTCTTTCCTTTTCTTTTTGTAGGGTTATTTAATAATCAGTATTTTTCTATATGTGCAGTGATATCTCATTGTGATTTTAAAATATATTTTCCTCATTATTAATGAAATTTAGAACTTCCTATGTACTCTGGCTATTTAATATATCTTCTTTTATGAAGTATAGCAAGATTTGTAAAAAGAGAAATAAATAGATAAAGCTAAGACAGGTGAAAATAAAAACAGGACAACTTAGTTCAAAGTCAGTGGTAAATATATTATCTAGAAATTTGTTTCTAGTGCCTACTCACATTTGGATTAAATTTCCTGGCGGTCAGAAAAAAAAAAAAGTAATGTACAAAACATTATTTGTTTCATGGCTTTTCTTTGCACCAATCTTAGGAAAATTTTGTTCCATGGATTTTTATAAAGGTAATCCTAGAAGCAATGTTCCTGAAACAAATATGTTAGCCACTTCATTTAACTAGTGCTCGTCAGTTCAGATCTCAGTTCTAGATTGCTTCCATGTCCTGGCTATTATAAACAGTGCTGCAGTGAACATTGGGGTACATGTTTCCCTTTCAATTCTGGTTTCCTTGGTGTGTATGCCCAGCAGTGGGATTGCTGGATCATAAGGCAGTTCTATGATTCCATATTTTAAACTGAAGGTGACCTCAATTTTGCATATTTCAACAAAAGTATTTTCTCTGAAATTCAATTATATTCATTTTCAAGATACTACTATGAGATAAAAAATGATTCAAATGTTTTTGGTTTATCTCAGATATTAATTGAACTGAGACTTTTCAATTATCTAATTTTTCATTTTGCTAGTTTACTGACAATATTGCACCAAATAATATGGAAACAAAAGCCTTGACTAATGAATTCAGATTATTATATAAAAATGGTTAAATTATTAATCTATATTATACACGCACACAGACACACACATTTGCTCAGTCATGTCTGACTCTTTGTCACCCTATGGACTGTAGCCCATGAGGCTACTCTGTCCATGGGATTTTCCAGACAAAAATAGTGAGTTGACATTTCCTACTCCAGGGGATTTTCCTGACCCAGGAATTGAACCTGTGTCTCATGCCTTTCCTGCATTTTCAGGCAGAGTCTTCTACCACTGTGCTACCTAGGAAGCCCTAGATTATTCCAACATGTCCAGTGTTTAAGACATCTTTTTAAAAATTGTGGTTATTAAGGCTTACTCCTTGGAAGAAAAGTTCCACGCTCAAGTTTGCCAGGAGAAATATCAATCACCTCAGATATGCAGATGACACCACCCTTATGGCAGAAAGTGANTGGCCATCCTGCACAGATTTCTGGGCTGTGTGCTGTGGTCTCACTTCACAGAGGTTCGGGCTGTGTGCCGTGGTCGCCCTGCGCCGAGGTCCGGGCTGTGTTCCACCGTCGGCTGGTGACGATTTCCGAGCTGTGTGCTATTGTCGCCCTTCACTGAATTTCAAGCTGTGTGCTTCCGTCACACTGCACCGAAGTTCGGGCTGGGTGCCATGTTAGCCTTGCACCGAGGTCAGTGTTGTGTGCCGTGGTAGCATTGTAACGAGGTCCCGGCTGTGTGCCGCAGTTGTCCTGTGCCGATGTCCAGTCTGTGTGCCATGGTCGCCATCTCGCGAGGTCAGTGCTGTGTGCCAGGATCGCCCTGCACTGAGGTCCGGGCTGTGTGCCTCGGTCGCTCTTCACTGTGGTTCGGACTGTGTGCAGCGGTCGTCCTGCACCGAGGTCCAGTCTGTGTTTCACCCGTGGCTTGCGACGAGTTCCAGGCTCTGTGCTGTTTTCCCTCTGTTCTGAGTTCCGGGCTGTGTGCCACAATCGCCCTGTTCCGAGGTCAGGGCTGTGTGCCGAGGTAACCTTCTGCAGAGGTCCGGGCTGTGTGCCGCGGTCGCCCTGTTCCAAGGTCCGGGCTGTGTGCCATGGTTGCCATCTCCCCAGGTCCGTGCTGTGTGCTGTGGTCGCCCTGTGCCCAGGTTTGGCCTGTGTTCCACTCTTGGGTTGCGACCTCTTCCCAGCTCTGTGCCACGGTACCTCTTTGCCAAGGTCCAGGCTGTGTGCCGTGGTAGCCTCCAGAGGTCCGGGCTGTGTGCCGCGGTCCCCCTGTGCTGAGTTCTGGGCTGTGTGCAATGGTCGCCCTGAGCTGATGTCCGGCCTGTGTTCCGTAGATGCCCTGCACTGAGGTCGGGCCTGTGTGCCACAGTCGCCCTGCACCAAGGTCCGAACTGTGTGCCACGGTCACCCTGCGCCGAGTTCCAGACTGTGTTCCGCGGTTGGCTAGCAACGAGTTCCAGGCTTTGTGACGTGGTCGTACTTCACTGAGTTTCAGGCTGTGTGCCTTGTTCGCCCTTCACCGAGGTCCAAGCTGTGTGCCTTGGATGCCCTGCAACAAGGTCCGGCCTGATAGCCGTAGTCACCTTGCGCCGAAGTCCGGGCTGTGTTCCGCTGTCGGCTAGTGATGANCACTGAGTTTCAGGCTGTGTGCCTTGTTCGCCCTTCACCGAGGTCCAAGCTGTGTGCCTTGGATGCCCTGCAACAAGGTCCGGCCTGATAGCCGTAGTCACCTTGCGCCGAAGTCCGGGCTGTGTTCCGCTGTCGGCTAGTGATGAGTTCTGGGCTCTGTGCCGTGGTCGTCCTGCACAGATTTCTGGGCTCTGTGCCATGGTTCCTCTTTGCCAAGGTCCGGGCTGTGTGCCACGGTAGCCTTCTCCACATGTCCGGGCTGTGTGCCACGGTCAACCAGCGCTCAGGTCCGGGCTGTGTGTCGCCGTCGCCCTGAGCCGATGTCCGGCCTGTGTTCCGCAGAACCCCTGTGCCGAGGTCCCGCCTGTGTGCCACAGTCGCCCTGCACCACTGTCCGCCCTGTGTGTCGCAGTTGCCCTGCGGCGAGGTCCAGCCTATGTGCCACGGTCACCCTTCTCCGAGTTCCGGAATGTGTTCTGCGGTCAGCAAGCAACGAGTTCNTGATTTTGGAACCCAAGAAAATAAAGTATGTCATATATATATATATATATATATATATAAAGAGAACATATATTCTTCTGAATCTACCCTCTGCTCAATTTATGTTTCCCCATCACCTTTGTCCTTCCCCATAATGTGCAGTATTTTTTTCTTTAGCTATAGAAAGAATTGTTTTACTCTGACATTTAAACACATAAATGTAATTGGAATACAGGCTCCTCTGTCCATGGAATTCTCCAGGCAAGAATACTGGAGTGGGTAGCCATTCCTTTCTCTAGGAAATCTTCCTGACCCACGAATTGAATCCAGGTACCCCACACTGCAGGCAGATTCTCCACTATCTGAGCCAGGGAAGCCCTATATATAAAATAGACAACTAATACGGACCTATTGTATAGCACAGGAAACTACTCAATATTCTGTAATGGCCCATACGGGAAAAGAATCTAAAAGTGGATATATGTATACATATAACTGATTCACTTCACTGTACACCTGAAACTAACACAATAAGGTAAATCAACTATACTCCAATACATTTTCTAAATTAAAAATAAATAAATAAACATATAAACGACACTGGAACCCTCAGACATTGCTGATAAGAATGAAAAATGGTGCGGTCATTTGAAAAATAGTGTGGCAGCTTCTCAAAATGTTAAACATGGAGTTACTATTATAGCCTAGCAATTCTGTTCCCAGGTATGTAGCCAACAGAAACGGAAACACTTATCTGCATAAAAACAAATACATGTTTATAGCAGCACTATTCAAAGTAGCCAAAAAGTGGAAACAACTCAATGTCCATCAACTGATGAACAGATAATAATATGGTTTATCCACATAGTAGAATATTATTTGGCACTAAAAAGGAATGAAGTACTGATACATGCTACAAGCTGGATGCAAACTGAAAACATGATGCTAAGTAAAAGAAGCCGATCATCAAGGACCGTAGACACATGATTCCATTTTTAGGAAATGTCCAGAATAAGCACATGTATGGAGACACAAAGTAAATTAGAGTTTACTAAAGACTGTGAAGTTTGAGGGAGAAATGAGAAGGTGGAAGGTTCTTTTCGGGCAATAAAAATAGCCTAGACTTGTGGTGACGGTTGATACAGAGTAAAAACCACTGAATTGTATGTTGTAAATTAGTACATTTTATGATATGCAAATTCTATCTCAATAAAACGTTTTAAAAAATATATACACCAAGAGAGGGTGGGAAGGATACATTAGGAATTTTGGGGTAAGAGATACACNCCACTGAATTGTATGTTGTAAATTAGTACATTTTATGATATGCAAATTCTATCTCAATAAAACGTTTTAAAAAATATATACACCAAGAGAGGGTGGGAAGGATACATTAGGAATTTTGGGGTAAGAGATACACAGTACTATATACAAAATAGATAAATGATAAAGATCTACCATATAGCACAGGGAACTATACTCAGTATTTTATGATAACCCATATGGGGAAAGAATACATAAATATATATATATGTATAACTGAATCACTTTCCTGTACACCTGAAACTAACATAACAATGTAAATCAACTGTAATCCGATAAAAAAGAAAACAATTTAAAATACACACACACACACACACACACACACACACACAGATATAAACATGCCAAGAGAAAGAAGCTCTTAGCCCTAGAACCTACAGCTATACCCCGACACCTCCCTGCCTGCCCCACCTTGGCTCCCTCCCCAGCTCACACAGAGTTCCTCACAGGTTGTTTTGGGGGCTTCACACAACCCCTCTGACATCAGCCCAGTCCCCGAGCCTTGGCAACCCACCTTTGGCTTGGCCGCCAGCCTCCCCACCCCGAGCCTCTCACAGCAATTTGTCTGTAAGTTGTCCACCTTTGTTGAAGGTACTTTGTTTGGTACTTTGTGAGCCAAACTGTCTGGTCTCATCTGCGCATCATTCAGGCAAAAATCTCCTTGGTGACGACAATGACGATGGCTGTCAACTCTCAGGGCTACGCAGCTATCACCAAACAGAGCCTGGGTGGAATCTAGACCCTACACGGTGTTGTCTCCTTTTCAGTTTCTTTACTGAGGGTCCTCACAGGCCAGGCAGGTAACACTGAGTGCAGAGGGTGGTCTGCGAGGCAGCAGGGAGAGGTGGGGCCTGTGGCGCCTGGCAGAGGCACGGCCCTCTGAAGGGGCCGTGTCCATGCCGTCCCTGCTGAGCTGATTGCGATCAGATAGGAATCTGTGCCTGGTACTTCTGGAGCTTTGTTTTTTCAAAACAGAAACATGGAAATCAAAATTTCATGTGAAATCTTCTGATTTTTTCAATGCTGGCAACTAACTGAAATTTTTAAAATTTATTTTAAAGAAGTATAGTTGATTTACTATGTTGTGCTAATTTCTGCTCTACAGCAAAGTGACTCAGTTAAACATGAAAATGAAAGTCACTCAGTTGTGTCTAACTCTTTGTGACCCTGTGGACTGTAGCCTGCCAGACTCCTCTGTCCATGGAATTCTTCAGGCAAGAACACTACAGTGGGTTGCTGTTCTCTTCTCCAGGGGATCTTCCGGACCCAGGGATAGAACTCCGGTGTCCTGCATTGCAGGCAGATCCTTCACCATCTGAGCCACCAGNGGAATTCTTCAGGCAAGAACACTACAGTGGGTTGCTGTTCTCTTCTCCAGGGGATCTTCCGGACCCAGGGATAGAACTCCGGTGTCCTGCATTGCAGGCAGATCCTTCACCATCTGAGCCACCAGGGAAGCCCCCCAGTTATACATATATATAAATGTGTTATGCACACACATTTTTTTCATTTTCTTTTCTACTATGGTTTATCACAAGATATTGAATATAGCTCCCTGTGCTCTGCAGTAGGACCTTGTTGCTTATCCATTCCCTATAAATAGTTTGCATCTGCTAACCCCAAACTCCTAGTCCATCCCTCTCCCATCCTCCTCCCCCTTGGCAACCATAAGCCTGAAATGTTTACAAAAAAATAAATCATGTGAACCCCCACTATGTGGACTAAACGGAGCAGGTCAGCAATTTAATAAAATCAGAAGCACAAATTCGGAACGGGCAGATGGATGACATGCTGAGGGATAAACCATTTGTGCCGGACAAGATAGGATTGTTGGAGGGACACACCCCACTCTCTGCAACAAGCTGATTCTCAGAAAATCATCCTGGGCTTTAGCTCTTCACAAGGAGCTAAGAAGGGAGAGACTGAGTTTGAGGGGCTAAGAAGGGAGAGGGCTAAGAAGGAGCCGGAGGCATAGGTACCAGAAGCCTGTGCCCATCCTGTGAGACACATTAACAGGTGGTCGGTGTGGACGGAGGAGGTGCTGGCTCTCTGGGTGCAGAGCGGGGCTACTGGGTGAGGTTGGCTGCAGAGGCAGCACCTCCATGGGCATCATTTCTGGCCCCAGAGCAGGGCCTCACAAGCAGCCCCCGGAGAAGTGATGGAGCGGAGCTGGGGGAATTTGTATTCACTCGGGTGGGGGCTGAGGGCTGAGGCAGGGAAACAGGAGGAGCTGAGCTGCAAATTGGGGCTTCCCAGGTGGCTTGGTGGTAGGAAATCCACCTCCCAATGCAGGAGCCACAGGGGGCATGGGTTCAATCCCTGGGTCAGGAAGACCCCTGGAGGAGGAAGTGGCAACCCACTTCAGTATTCTCACCTGGAGAGTCCCATGGACAGAGGAGCCTGGTGCGTTACAGTCCATGGGGTCGCAGAGTCAGACACCACGTGTGACCAAGCACACGACTGCAAATCGGCCTCGAGGGCAGGCGGTTGCCTGGTGGGCTCCCAGGTGAGAGGTGAGACTGCGGTCACAGGTGAGGGATCGCTGCTTCT
>SJYV01050049.1:9038-25454 GCA_006410875.1 Neotragus pygmaeus
TTTTAAAAAAATGTCTAACTTTATATAAGAATACACTGATAATAATGAAAACAAGTGCTACCATATTCCAGTGCCTGCTATGTATCAAGAAAGCCTTTGTATTCATTAGTTCTGATCCCATCAATCTCATAAGACTGATATTTTAATCACCATATTGTACAAATAAAAACTGAGATACAGCTTGTTTAATTCTTATTTTATTCTGTTAATCAGGAAATTTTATTTTTATAAAATATTACATGTGACTGTTTGCTAGGTGAAACATTTGACTTTCCCCATTTCGCAAATACTTTCTTGTTATTAATCACCATAATTTTTGACCATTTCTATTTTACAATTATAATTGTGTGTTAATTCTCCAGTATCAACTATTTTCTGTAAATTCTCCTTGAAGTTTATACTTGGTGATAGCAATACCCTACTATTTGTTGAAGCCAGAGTCTTTGTAACTCAAGGAAAGGTAAGAGAGAACATGAAGAGGTGAATAATACCCAGTCTTGTTATGGTGATCATCAATATAGTTTTTCTATATAGGCTGTACAATAATGTGGCTGTATACTATATGGCATTAGTAAGTATCTGGGACACTGTACTGAAAAATATGGAACAAAAACTATGCGTGGTTCTAAAAATACTCAAGGAGAAAGAAAAGAAAAGCATGGCAGATTACCAAGTTTCTTCTGGGACAAGGACCAAGTCTTCAGCTAGGTATCTGTTGTTCCTACATTCTACTCAAAATTTTGATGAACTGAAGAATATACAAGGGGTCTGAAACTAAAACAACATTGTATATCGGCTATACTCCATTAAATTAAAAAAAAATTAAACCTAAAAATATACAAGTGGAGAGGAAATAATCTCTTCAATAAGAAGTGTGTTTAAAATGGTTATTATCATCAATGGAAACATATAGGAGTAGTGTCTCTGTATAATATATTGTAGCAGTTGTCAAGACTGAAAAATTGATGATAGAGGGATTTGAGGGGATTTATTTAATGGGAGTCAGATAGAAGGTTCTAAAAGTATTGAAAATAAGAACAAAAAATAAGGTAATTCTTACAGATGTACTTGTATTTAAAAAATCAATTATATGTTAAGCTACAAATAAAACATCAGTGTCCTGATGTAAAAATATTACAAAATTATTCTTCAATAATAAAGCAATAAAATTATCAATTATTCATAAAATAAATACTGAAAGATTTTTTCATCTGTAAATTAAAATTAAAATCTTCCATTAAATAACTTTAAGAAAAAAGGGGGGAAATAAACTGAACAGAATGTGCAAAAATAAAAAACTAAAAATACTACATATCAAGACTGATAGCATGCATTTAAACAATAATCTGAAGAAAATCTGAAACTTAACAAATTAAGACTTTTACTGTTGCTATCTTTGTGCCTAAGTAGAGAAGTAGGAGGAGAAGCAGATGAATGAGATATCAACCCCAGATGGTTAACAAATAGTTAAAGCATTTTCATATCTGACTATTGTGGAGTAATGGGGACCAGATTTACCTTCTTCAGGCAATAGCTAAAGAAATAGATGAAAACATATAAAATAAATTATATGAAATCTATAAACCCACAGATCCAAAAAACACAATGAACCCCAAGTATAAGAAGAATAAAGAAAATTATACCAAGGTACATCAAAATCAAAATCCTTAAACTGAGTGATAGAGAAAAAAATCTTAACAGTAGCAGAAAGAAGGGGAGGAGAGAAAAGATACATTATATCCAGAGAAAGATAAGGGAAACAGCATATTTCTGTTAGGAAACAATGCAAGGGGGAAGAGAGTGTAGAAATGTCCTTAAGCAGCTAAAAGAGAAAACTTTGTCAACCTAGAATTTTTTTTGCCCAACAAAATTATTATTCAAGAAACTAGCAAAATAAAGACCTTTTCAAACATAGGAAAGCTGAAATAATTGATCACCACCAGACCAGTACTAAAAGAAATTTTAAAGGATTTAGCAGAAGGAGAATTATACCAGACAGAATCCTAGATCTTCACAAAGGAACAAAGAACACCAGAAATGATAAGTACGTTGGTAAATATATTTTAAGATGTATTTAAGTATATTTCATGGGCTTCTCTGGTGGCTCAGCTGGTAAAGAATCTGCCTGCAATGTAGGAGACCTGGGTTTGATCACTGGGTTGGGAAGATCCCCTGGAGAAGGGAATGGCTACCCACTCCAGTATTCTGGCATGGAGAATTCCATGGACTTTATAGTCCATGGGGTCGCGAAGAGTCGGTCACGACTGAGACTTTCATTTACTTACTTAAGTATATTTAATAGATAATAAACTGTTTAAAGGAAAAATAATGACAATTGTGGTCTTCTAACATATGAAGAAGCATAATCCATAAAAGGAAAATGGATAAATTGTACTTTATAAAAATGTAGAATATCATTCTTCAAATGATGCTCTTAGTATATTGAGTGAAAAGATAAGCCATAGACTGGGAAAATACTTTTAAAACATTTATGTGATTAAAGATCTGCATCAAGAATATATAAACAACTCCCAAAATTTAATTATTAGACAACAAACAATGCAGTAATCAAATCAGGCAAATAATTTGAACAGATACCTTGCCAAAAACAATACAGAAATGGCAAATAAACACTTGAAAAGACATTTAGTGTTACTAATCTCACTAAAAAATGAACATTAAAATCATAATGAGATACCACTTCACACCTATTAACATGTCTAAAATAAACAAGACTGATCATACCATCTGTTAGCAAGGATGTGGAATTCTCATATTGTGCTAGTGGGAATGTAAAATGGCACAGTCACTTTGGAGAACTTTTTTGACAGTTTCTTAATAACTAAACATTCACCTACTATATGACTTAGTAATTGCCCTAGTTAATTATCAAAAAGATATCCTCATACAAAGACTTATACATGAGTGGTCATTGGAACATGATTCATAACAGCCCCAAACTGGAAACAACCTAAATGTCCATTAACAGGCTCAGTTCAGTCTCTCAGTCGTGTCCAGCTCTGAGAACCCACGGACGGCAGCATGCCAGGCTTCTCTGCCCATCGCCAACTCCTGGAGCTTGCTCAAACTCAAGTCCATCGAGTTGGTGATGCCATCTAACCATCTCATCCTCCATCATCCCCTTATCCTCCCACCTGCAATCTTTCCCAGCATCACGGCCTTTTCCAATGAGTCAGTTCTTCACATCAGGTGGCCAAAGTATTGGAATTTCAGCTTCAGCATCAGTCCTTCCAGTGAATATTCAGGACTGATTTCCTTTAGGATTGACTAGGTTGATCTCCTTGCAGTCCAAGGGATTCTCAAGAGTCTTCTCCAATACCACAGTTCAAAAGCATCAATTCTTCTGCACTTAGTTTTCGTTATGGCCCAATTCTCACATCCATACATGACTACTGGAAATGGATCTTTGTCGGTAAAGTAATGTCTCTGCTTTTTAATATGCTGTCCGGGTTGGTGATAGCTTTTCTTTCAAGGAGCAAACGTGTTCTAATTTCATGGCTGCAGACACCATCTGCATTGATCTTGGAGCCCAAGAAAATAAAGTCTGTCACTGTATCCATTGTTTCCCCATCTGTTTGCCATGAAGTGATGGGACCAGATGCCATGATCATTTTTTGAATGTTGAGGTTTAAGTCAGGTTTTTCACTCTCCTCTTTCACGTTCATCAAAAGGCTCTTTAGTTCTTCTTCACTTTCTGCCATAAGGGTGGTTTCATTTGCATATCTGAGGTTATTGATACTCCTCCCGACTATCTTGATTTCAGCTTGTGCTTCATCCAGCCTGGCATTTTGCATGCTGTACTCTGCATATAAGTTACATAAGCAGAGTGACACTATACAGCCTTGACGTACCCCTTTCCCAATTTGAAACCAGTCCATTGTTCCATGTCCAGTGCTAACTATTTCTTCTTGACCTGCATACAGGTTTCTCAGGAAAGAGATAAGGTGGTCTGGTATTCCCATCTCTTTCAGAATTTTCCAGTTTGTTTTGATCCACACAGTCAAAGACGTTAGCATAGTCAATGAAGCAAAAGTACATGTTTTTCTGGAATCCTTTTGCTTATTCTATGACCCAGTAGATGTTGGCAATTTGATCTCTGGTATCTTTTAGCAGGCTAAAGGATAAAAATACAGTAGCTTACCCATACAAATACAAGTAGGAATATTACCTCTCAAAAAAAGGAATGAATTGCTGACATGTGTTACTATGAGAATGAAATCCAAAATGATTTTGCGGAGTGAAAGAAGCCAGATAAAAAGAGTCCATAGATGATTCCATTTATACAAAATTCTAAAAATTCAAATTAAGTGTAAGAAGGCTGTATGATTGTCTCCTGATGAGAGGCTGGAGAGACGTAGGAGGAAGGTTATGGCGACAAAAAGAAAACTTTTGTGGGTAGTATATTGATTATCCTTATTGTCAGGATGTTTTTACAAATTTTAAGCAGGTAAAATATAAATAGTGCATTTTAAATATATGCATATTTTAATGTATGTCAATGCTGCTAAATCACTTTAGTCGTGTCCGACTCTGTGCGACCCCAGAGACGGCAGCCCACCAGGCTCCTCCATCCCTGGGATTCTCCAGGCAAGAACACTGGAGTGGGTTGCCATTTCAAATGCCTACATCAGCTCCCCCCAAAAAATCTATATAGACAACAACAAACCAAAGAAGAAATTATTAAATATAAAAGTAAAGATCAATAAGGTAGACAATGGAAAAAGTCTACATAACAAATAACTCAAAATCTTGGTGTTATGAAAAGCAACAAAATAGACAAACTGCCAGCTAATTTCATAAGGCAAAAAAGTGAGGGGACACGAAATTATACAAAATAAATGATAATATGTAAATCACCATTGAAACAAAAAATATCATTTCAAAATATTCCAGAAATTTTGGTACTGTCCATATCTTTGTTTCCTTGAGTTCATTTCTTCATAGACATAACAGCAACTGCAACAACTATTTAGAAGTTAGATACTCGCAAACTTGTGGACAAGACTATTTTATCACTGACGTGGCTTAGAATTGTTGGCTCATGCTAATGATAAAAAGCTGACTACTTTTAGTTGGTTTTATTCTTTTTAATTTTTCTATACACCTCACACCCCTTTCTTGCTTATAGGACCACTACCTTTGTCCCTTCCTTGATATATCACTACATCCAATTACTTCTTAATATTTCCTACTGAATAGTTTATTTCCATTTTTTTCTAATTCCCCAGATATTTTTTTTTTCTCTGAATGTTTCTATTTTTATATCATGGATGAACTACACCCTTTGAATCCTTTGGGAATACTAATTTTATATAATTTGGGGTTTTCTATTATACTTTATTCATTAGCATTAAGAGACTCTATTACCTCTGAATCTCCTTTTCAGTTTGTCTTTTTTTAATCATCTTTGTTTTATGTTAGAAATTCTCCTCCAATGCCTAGAGATCTTTGGTTTATTTATATTTAAGAGAATGCACTGAAAAAGTCAATTTGGAAGATCTCTAGCCCTGTGACTGACTTTTTCCCAAAGATACAGAAGTATAGATCTCACTATACTAAGTGAGGGACATGCTATAGTCTCTTTGTCCCTCACTTCATAATTCTGTTTGACCTTGTGAGTTTATATGATTTTTATCCCTTTACTGTTACTTCTTAGACTTTCCAGAGGAGCAGAGGTAGATGGGTGTGTTCAATCTTCCAAATTTATCCAGAAGCTTGGACTCTTCCTGTATGACATATTTAAATTAATAACATTGCAATTTATATACTGAAGCTGTCTGTAATTTTCAAGTGTTTGGGTAGGGTTTTTTTTGGCCATTTTAAAAAGCTGTTCCATTAANTTCTTTCCTTTTCTAAATGACCATGCTTCCTCCCTGTGTAGGGTTGCCAGATAAAATACAGGACATCCTGTTAAATTTGAATGTCAGGTCAATAGCAAATAGTTTTTCATAAAGGCATGTCCCAAACATTATATGGGATACACTTGGACTAAAAAACTAATCATTGTTGATCTGAAATTCAATGTAACTGAGCACTGTGTATTTTTATTTGCTAAATCTAGCATCCTTATGTCCAGGCAGCCAGAATCCCGTAACTGTTCTACACAGAAGGATAAAGGCCCAGTCTCCTTGCCCCAACATGGAAGAGTTCTGGGGGGGGTCTTCCCAGTTTCAGAGTTCCCCTGGGGGACAGTTGATGTTTTCTATTGAGGCTGTATCTAAGTCTAGCTTCTCCCTCTGCCCAATCCTGCTTCTTTGTCTACATCGGTCATTAACCCCAAGTGTTAGTTGTTCAGTCATGTCCAACTCTTTGCGATCTCATGAACTGTACCACCAGACTTCTCTGTCCATGGGATTCTCCAGGCAAGAATATTGGAATGGGTAGCCATTTCCTTCTCCAGGGGAACTTCCCAACCCAGGAATCGAACCTGGGTCTCCTGCATTAGATGCAGATTCTTTACCGTCTGAGTCACCAGGGAAGCTGATTAATCCCAAACAGCCTCCCCTAATAAATTTCCTGCATAAGCAGACTCTCTCTCCTAGAGTCTGCTTCCTGGAAAATCAACTTGAAACAGGGCCTGAGGATGAATAGAGTGGTTTGGCTAAAAAACAAGGTGAATGACTAAGAGAGGTGGGAAGTGATCTTGAGAGAAAGATTCAGGTCAAGTTATGAAGAGTATACCCAAACACTGTATATGGTTGAATATTGCAAGATGAACTAGTTCATAAGACACACGACCTTATAATTTAGAAGTTAGTGTCTGGGAAATCCCAGTTGTTTGTGACTCCCCGTGGTGGGGGGTGGGGGGTTGTGGAAATGAAGGTCAAACGGTGAGGGTTTTTACTTCTCTCCCATCAGTGCTTCCTACACCTTCCTACCCAGGCTGGTGAACCTCCATGGTCTGTGGTGGCATAAAATTCCGTTGAGGTCTTTTCTTCAAATACTGGTGCAAATCATGACCTCCGTTTCATCATTTATTGCATCGCACTTTAAAAACTATTTTTANGGTGAGGGTTTTTACTTCTCTCCCATCAGTGCTTCCTACACCTTCCTACCCAGGCTGGTGAACCTCCATGGTCTGTGGTGGCATAAAATTCCGTTGAGGTCTTTTCTTCAAATACTGGTGCAAATCATGACCTCCGTTTCATCATTTATTGCATCGCACTTTAAAAACTATTTTTACAAAATTATTCCATTAACTGACTTCCGGGAAGATGTCCCCATGTCCTGTAGCTTCATATACTTCACAGAACCAGTCACTCACACCTGAGGGCCTGAGGGCATTTGTATCCCAGGGTGAGTGGCACTGCCTTTAAGAGGTTTGTTTCTCTCTTTTCCTTCAGGGTCTATTCTAAGGAAAGTTATGTAAGCCTCTCGAGTCCAGAATCGCTTTCTCCCTCTAGCTTTCTCCTGGCTAAAAGTTTCTGCTCGTGTGAAGAAAAAAACTGTACCATGGCAGCGCATTCCCAACTCCTACTGCTTTTCCACACGGACTCCAGACTTCTTCAAGGGCTCACAGTGCCTGAGGTTGATGTATATCTTTTGTCTAGGTTGCCCCTAGCAACACTTGATAATTAGATTCCAAAATTATATTTAAAGATATCAGATCAGAAGCTGAAACAGCCCCCAAATATAATTGAGTGATATTATTGCCACATAAGTTGGGGCCAGTTCACCTCAACATACTGTCTGCCACATGCCCATGCCCACACAGAAGTTTGACATTTTAGTAGGTATACAGGAGCAGTTATGGGGAAACTTGGAGTTTTCCCCATGGTACAATCTTCATTCCAGATTACCTATAAAAATCTTCATTTGAAAATCAGGTACAATTCATTTGAAAATCCGGTAAGAAAAAATAAATTTACAGTGAGCCACACCAAGCTTCCCTTTCTGTACACGTGTACATTAGTCACTCAGTTGTGTCCAACTCTTTGTGACCCCATGGACTGTAGCCCTCCAGACTCCTCTGTCTGTAAAAGTCTCCAGGCAAGAATACTGGAGTGGGTTGCCGTTTCCTTCTCCAGGGGATCTTCCCAAACCAGGGATTGAACCTAGGTCTCCTGCATTGCAGGCAGATTCTTTACCATCTGAGCTACCAGGGAAGCCTTCTGTATATGATTCCCCATGAAAAGATGTTGGCTAGATGACCAAGATATAATTTCTCCTCGCACAAATCTATTCCTCAAATTCTGTGTCAGTTAATGCAATTTCTAGCAATACAACAACAATTAATCCTGCATCCTAGCCATTCTTCTATGAAGACTAAGTTGCTGCAGAATTAACAAATTTTTCAATACTCATAATATTTCCTGAAGATGAAAAATAAATCAGAGTGTTCATAGACTGTGAAATGAGTCCTGTGTTGATGAGAATTGTAGATAATTGTCTCATACATAGGAGAGACAAATGCTAAAATAAATGTAATTTCAAACTCTGAGTCTTGGAAGTGACTTATTTCTACATGAAATAAATTTCTCTCATAATCGTATCAATGCAATATTTATATTCCTTGTTAAGTAGAAGTAGTAAAGGTACTTCCTTCTTCTGGAGCAGACAAAAAGGAAGAATGCTTACCTCTAATTACCTGTAAAATGTTAAGATAATCTTCCACTTGGGATATCATGAGAGTCCTAGAAAAAGAAATAGCATCATATTTATTTTATAGGGGAAAATCATCATCTATCTACTTCTCAGGATACAAAAGATATTGTTTCAAGCTCACTTCCAAACTCTCTGCCTTTTTCAAATTTCTTGAGAAATCTACATGCAAATTCTTACGCAGCTCTTGAAACCAGATACCACCAAGATTTATCGGTTCTCCTTCCTCTGTGAAAATCTATTTTGCCCCTTTGATTTTCTAAAAGACCTAAGAAAACCAACCTTAGGGGGCCTTCTAGATGTTATTAATACAAAGTTATGAGTGATCACTTTCAACAGACATCAGACACCCCCTCCCCTGAAACTGTCAGCACCACCACCAACCCCAAGGTCTTCTAGAACTAACAGGAAGCTAATATAACAGTGAAAACGAGTCTCAGAGAGGTGCTGACAAAAGAGAAGAAAGGAAAGTCACGGGGGAAAATGAAGAACATGAAGAGGTCACTCTAAAGACATCAGTGCCTAGAGCAGGGCCCGGCAGGCCGTTCCACATTCAGCAGATATTTATCTGTTTGGAAACCCATGCCAGATATCTTTGTTATCAACTGAACAGTCTTCCCTAGAGCCATGAACAACCTGCCACACAAAGACAGCATCCAGGGATAAGAGTATCAGTGGGAAAAGGGTTGGCAAGGTGGGTGGTGGAGACCTCTCTTCTGTTCACAGCTCTGCTACAACTAGGTGTCTGACCTAGGGAAAGTCACTTACCTGTCTGAATCTCTAAGTCCTCAGCTGAAAAGTGAGGGGGTTAGACTCTGATCTGTAAGATTCCTTCAAATCCAAAGTCTGCAATCCCTAGGACACAAAAAAGGATGCAGTTATCACACAGTATCTTGGCCTTGACCAGAAGGCAGGTTTTGCCTGTCTTCCCTCACACTCTCTGTGGCCGTGACCTCTGACCCTATCCTATTGCAGTTCCAGCCCTACCTTCCTTCGATCTCAAGGTCAGCCTGTCATGAGACCACCAGCATCAATAAGTTTAGTGACTGACCTGCACAGGGACCTGGAGAAAACCACTCTCCCCTCAACTTATATTCTCAAAGGTTTGTTGTTGTTGTTGTTGTATATTATGGACCTATACTTTTTCCTTTATTTTGTTTTCATTTTGTTTTGTTTTTAGTATGGAAATAACCCTGTCAATAGATACATAAGCTGTTTCTTTGTCATGGTAATACTGAGGTTACGAATAATAGCCTGATGTACCTTCTCTCTGTTCCATGAAGAGATGCTGAACTCTAATCTTAGCTATTTATGTCACTGACTGTGGGCTATTAATCATCAAAAGACCAAGAGAAAGAATTTAGGTGTAACCCAAAGTCAGTCCTGGAAAAAGATTCCCAAGAGCATTGTCCATTGCTGACAATAAGTTTTACCAGATTTACACAAAAGGAAAAGCTGTACCCATTTCTCTCTTCTTTTTCACTTAACCCTGGCATAAAAGCAACAGATTCCTCACAAACAGACTGAAAAAATAAATCATTTACCACTTTATAGGGCCAGATTCAGGAAAAGAAAACATTTATGTAAGCCACTTCCTGAATAGTCAGCTTTTAATGATAGCTACAAAGCCTCCTGAATGTTGTACCCTAAGGCTCCCTGAGGATCCTAAAACACAAACAAATGTAAATAATGGTCAGGAAGTCTTTCTAAGTTAATTAACCTCCTTTTAATTCTGATCTGTCCCTGAGATATGATCAAGTGAGCTCATTAGTAAAATACCTTTAAAAATAAATAACAGATGCTTTTTAAAAAAACAGACAAGAAGATGGGTGGCATCACTCAGACCCACACCTCATTTTTACCACTCAGCCAGTTACCATTATAAACACTCAGTGAATTATATGGTTTCCTTAGGGTGGAAATGCAGGGGAGGAAAACAAGTTCTTGTTCGATGGACATGACTTCTTTTAAATAAATTTCAGAAGAAGGGGCTTTGGCTCATTAATTTTTAAATCTGCTAAAATGTTCAATTAGCAGCAAAGCACAACTTCCAAGTCTAATTTGTCAACACAGAACCTGAGAACACAAATTTAAGGAGACATAAATCAGTAAGGTTGAATCCTCTAAATTAATAATCAATGAGTTCCTCCAGAACAAAATGTGACTAAAGTCAAGGTATTTTCAAGAAAATATCTTGATAGATACCAAATAATAAAAGTCTCTAGGGCTCTAACTGAGCAGAAACCTTATCGACTTCTTTTCTATACACAACTTTGCTCAGGGTCATGAAGCCAAAGCCTTTCCATAAATGCAGGTACTAAGTCCTACTGGATGCAGCGATTCTCTAAGATCACAGGAGTTAAATCAGTGCTCCAGATATCCTGGGAAGTTGTTTTCTGGAGTGAAGCAGAAGTAAGATTTTGAAACCAACCAGCTTTAATATTATAAAATGATCTCTTTCCATTCCTAATTATATTTTAAGGGGAATAATTAATTGAGAAAATGAAATAAATTTCATCTTATTAGATAATGAAGGGCATTTTGCATCAAGCAATAAAATTGAACCTCCTGTAACAAATCAAAACCATGATAATAACTTCAAATCAACTTATAAAATAAACCAAGGTGAGGGGGAGAAGTCCTTGAAGTAATGTCAGGCCAAATTGATATTAAGAATCCACAAATTTTATAAAGGGCATACATCAGCAGAGACACTGGGTATTTCCCTGTATCCACTCTCAGCTTACATTTGAGTTTGTTACAATGGAAAGGGGAGAAGTTCTTAATATCCTGCGTAGATTATTAGATTAAATAAAAGGTGACCTCAAGTTAATTTCATCAGGTTTTTTTTTTATTCCTTCCCAAAACCAACCTGAAATAAGGCATAGTAGAAATGGGACTTGATGGGAATAGTTCTAAAAGTTGAAAGGGAGGTCTTCAAGATGGGGAAGGGGGAGGAGAGGGAAAGATAGCCAGACAGCATCAGGGAAGCAGCAGGTACAGAGGGTGAGGAAGTAGGTAGGTAGTCAAGATTAGCTTTCCCCAAATCCCTCCCGGGGCTGGTTCCACGTGGAAAGCTCCCAAATCTTCTTTCTGCTCTATCTCCACCTGCCTCCCTTTCCTGAAGTTTAATTTGAGAGTTACTTCCCACCAGTGTTTATATGAGGATAAGAGAAGACACCTCCCCCCAATTATCAAACACCATCCTCAAGGTTAAACAAATAGTTGTACTTGGCTTTATCTCCATTTTGCAAATTGCATTATAATTGACCCAAAATTCTCCTCTATGTAGCAGGGAATGAGGGAAACAGCCATCAAATATCTACTTCTAGCTGCTTTTCAACCCTGGCACTTGGCCAACCTATACCTTCCTAAGGTGGCAAGATACTGAATTTAGCAAAACTGTCCATAAACAGGGATATCTTTCTTTCAATCCCATCATTTCCAGAACCTACTAATGGCAAGCGCACACACACAGATTGTTTTAAAGGTAAGAAATACATTAATAGACTTTGGATTTCCCAACCGCTAGAAACAGGTGTGCCTACCAACAATTTATACCGAAAGAGATTCTGAATAGATTTGTCCTTTTGAGAAACCTTTATTAAGGAATGACCCTCAGCATTGTGTGTGAAAGTCTCTCATTCATATCCAACTCTTTGCAACCCCATGGACTATAACCCACCAGGCTCCTCTGTCCTAGGGATTCTCCAGGCAAGAATACTAGAGTGGGTTGCCATGCCTTCCTCCAGGGAATCTTCCCAACCCAGGGATCGAGCTCAGGTCTCCTGCCCTGCAGGCGGATTCTTTACCATCTGAGCCACCAGGGAAGCCCAGATTCTCAGCTCAATGCTCTTAATGGCCTGAGACTAGTTCCTGCTGTAAGAATCTGTTAGGTCCTGTTCAGTCACCATCCATCCCTCGATAGACCACAGGGGTATGAACACAGGTTCCCTCTTGCTTTTCTTGGAGGAGTTATAAGTTGGGAGTGATCAGTAGCAGTCTGCCTCAGTCTTTAGGATTTCTGGCCTCAAGAAACTCATCTGATGGCCTCAGGTATGCCTACTACAGTCCTGGTACCTCACCACTGATGTTGTGAATTGACAAGCCAGAAAACTAAAAAATGCCTACAGTTTTTTTATCAACCAGAGATTGTCAGTGGGTTGACAAAAAGGGATCGCCTTAAAAATAAGTATATATACAGAGCACTTGGCAGACCACAAATTATTTTCATAGTTTAGATGACAGAATCCTCACAATCTTATGAGATGGAAAGGTAATTTTATCTCCATTTAAAAAAAGAGACAGAGACTCAAAAAAGTTAAATGGGATTTTTATAATTGTAGGATTGATACGTCATAGAGCCAGAACTTGAACCCAGGACTCCAGATTCCAAGGCTGAGTGTGCTTTTCAAGATGCCACCGTGCCTGTCGTATCAGAAATAAAGAAAACTGAGTCTGGAAGCACAGCACATACCAATTGGCTTGCTTGACTCTCTTATATTTAATTGTATTTTTATCTTGTTACATGCTCTATATTTTTGTAAGTTGTCCTACATCCTTTGGGAGAGCCAGGGAAAAGAAAAAAATTAGAAGAGAAAGAGGAGAAGAGGGGAAGGGGAGAAGGGGGGAGAGAGGAGAACAGCTGGAGCCCAGATTGTCCATCTTCACTAAGCATTTTGTACTATTTACTTGTTGCAGACGATATTCTTATGAATATGGATATCGTATTACTTCAAGATACTCATAGCTCACTGCTGTGGTTTTCTAAAAATGTGTTGATGTGTTCTAGTAAGTAAGACAAATAAGACTAACTGTTCTTATACATTTCTCAATTTAGAACAGTAAAATAAGTAAAGCAAGGGATAAAATTCATTTGTTTCTGTAGCAAGTTCCCTACTAAGCCCTTACCACACTGCATCATAATTACATATTAGTCTATCTCCCCTAAGAGACAAGTCACGCCTGCCCATTGCAGTATCCTGGCACATGGCAGTTGTTTAATAAATTTTTGTTGAATGAGTAAATATGATTGAAGCAAAGTCATGTTATTACTCATGTGCCTAAAACTGACTCTCAGCTCTTTGGAATCTAATACATAGACTTAATAAATATATATTAATAAAACATATAAACATGTGAATACAAATTATTGTCCTATAAAGTAAGGTGTGAAAAGTATTATTTAAGTGGCAGAGAAAAGTGTTATAGGAATTCCAGGAGGGGAGAGCTTTCTTTTAGGGGTGCACTCAGGGGAAGATTTATGGAAAAAGTGATTGTCACTAGCTGGAGGCAGCAGAGGACATGCGTTTCAAGCAGAGAAGACTTCACAGGAGCAAAGGAAAAGTGGGAAAAAGCAAATGAGTTGAGACAAGTTGGCTAAACAAGTCAGTTGAAACTGAGGGATGATGGTGATTGGTATGAAAGACGTTGCTGTTATTTCCCAACACCCATCAACCCCCTCTTCCTTAACATCAGAACCTTGATGTTATCTGGTCCCCCCCTTGCTGCCTCACTGAGATTACATTCCCATCCTTCCTAGAAGTTAGCTGTATCCATAGAACTATGTTTTGGCCAACAGAGTGTTATCTGAAGCATCCTGTGGACTTCCAGCACAGCTCTGTAAATCCTACAGGGGCACATACTTCTCTTCTTCATGACATACCTAACGCTCATCTGTGTGAACTGAAGCTTTACCAGCCATTTAGGGCCATGAGGATGGAACACGCAACCTAAGGTTGGTGAGTGCTCAAAGAAAGGCTTCTTGAGGATTTCATAGGGTCACAGACCAGGCCTGCACCACCTACTACTTATTTTACAAGAGAAGGAAAGAATTTCTACAAAGTTCAAGACTCATTGCTGTTGGTTAGTCACTACGTTTGTGACCGCATGGACTGTAGCCCACCAGGCTCCTCTGTCCATGGGATTTTCTAGGCAAGAATACTGGAGTAGGTTGACATTTCCTCCTTTAGGGGATCTTCCCTATCCAGGGATCGAACCTGGTTCTCCTGCCTTGGCAAGTAGATTCTTTACCACAAAGCCACCAGGGAAGTCCTCAAGAATTTCATACCAAATTTTAATATTATGTGAAGCAAAACCTAATCCAAATGGATACATTAAAAAAAAAAATGTGAGCATAACACATATAAACACAGCCACACTAAATAAAAATATAACCCTACTGCCTTTCATTGTTCAGCCAACTTTTCCACTTGTCACTTTTTGACTTTGCTAAACCCCGATGACACAGCTCTGCTACATTTAAGTAATGTTTACCACCAACATAGCCCCTGAGAAATCTTCTTCAATAGCATCGTCGAAAGCAATTTTCCAGCATCTGATTTTGGTGTAAATCATTAAGATTTTTGCTTTGGCATGCTGCAATTACAGCCAGGCAGGGCTGCAGCCTGGAATTAATCAAGAAATCGTAACCAGGTCAGCTTCAAAGGACTTCATTCCCATGGGAGATGATGGCAAGGGAGGGGAAGGAGTGACTGAAACTTAACCGACAAGACAGAGAGCTGCTTGTTATCCCTAGCAGGTATAATAAATACCAAAATCTAGATTGAAAGAGACAATTGTGCAGCAAGATAAATTTATTTGCAAAGCAAAATCTGGAGTCTTCTGAGTAAGTGCAGGAAAGATGGTTCTGTGGTAGGAGCTCTGGGGAGCATTAAAAAGGAACACACAGGAGTAGACAAAACAGTCTGGGAAAGGGTGGTGCTGATGAGAAACAGGAGGCATACGATAATAGCAATTAACCTGAAAGTGAGGAAATCATTGGGCTTCCCAGGTGGCTCAGTGGTACAGAAGTGAAGTGAAGTGAAGTCGCTCAGTTGTGTCTGACTCTTTGCGACCCCTTGGACTGTAGCCCACCAGGCTCCTCTGTCCATGGGATTTTCCAGGCAAGGATATTGGAGTGGGTTGCCATTTCCTTCTCCAGGAGATCTTCCCGACCCAGGGATTGAACCCAGGTGTCCCGCATTGTAGGCAGACGCTTTACCATCTGAGCCACCAGGGAAGTCTTAGTGGTGGAGAATCCACCTGCGAATGCCAGAGGGTTTGATCCCTGGGTCAGGAAGGTCCCCTGGAGGAAGAAGTGGCAACCCACTCCAGTATTCTTGTCTGACCTGGTTGCAATTCCTTGATTAATTCCAAGAAAATGCCATGGACAGAGAAGCCTAGTGGGCTATAGCCCCATGGGGTCCCGAAGAATTGGATACAACCGAGCAACTGAGCACACAAGAGGAGATGAGCATATCCTGCCTGATTAGTCATCCAATTGCCCCCGTTCTGGGTGACCTGAGTGGCCCCAGAAGTTATTCCAACATTTACCAGTGGCTTGGAAAGTCCCCTTTTAAAAGTGGGGCTAACAGGAGCTCGAGGAAGGGCACATAGCTTCCTTCCTGCTGATTGTACACGTCCCTGACTCAATCCAACCTCGTTTTCTCATCCGTTTCTGATCCACTACCTCCATCTTCAGAAAGGCTCAAACAAAACCCATACTTTTATCACAGTTTAAAAGCATTTCCACATTTATTTTTTGATGCTCATAACACTTCTGGCAAGGAACTGAGTCCCAGAGAGTTTCACTTCTTTCACAAGCACCACTGAGTGATTCACTTTTACAAGAGTCTGCTCCAGGTGGCGCTGGCGGTGCAGCTGCAAAGTCAGAGGGAAGAAGGAGAGGAAGAGGGAGGGGAGCCCGCTTGAGCAGTGCAGAAGCCAGAGTACAAGGAAAACTTGAGAAGAGCTGTTCTCCCTGGATGAGGATTCAGAACCCAGAGAAGGCGG
>SJYV01050051.1:17625-32493 GCA_006410875.1 Neotragus pygmaeus
CTGAAGAAGGCTTTCTTATCTCTTTTTGCTATTCTTTGGAACTCTGCATTCAGATGCTTATATCTTTCCTTTTCTCCTTTGCTTTTTGCCTCTCTTCTTTTCCCAGCTATTTGTAAGGCCTCCCCAGACATCCATTTGGCTTTTTTACATTTCTTTTCCATGGGGATAATCTTGATCCCTATCTCCTGTACAATGTCACGAACCTCATTCCATAGTTCATCAGGCACTCTATCTATCAGATCTAGGCCCTTAAATCTATTTCTCACTTCCACTGTATAATCATAAGGGATTTGATTTAGGTCATATCTGAATGGTCTAGCGGTTTTCCCTACTTTCTTCAATTTGAGTCTGAATTTGGTAATAAGCAGTTCATGATCTGAGCCACAGTCAGCTTCTGGTCTTGTTTTTGTTTACTTTATAGAGCTTCTCCATCTTTGGCTGCAAAAAACATAAACAATCTGATTGCGGTGTTGATCATCTGGTGATGTTCATGCGTAGAGTCTTCTCTTGTGTTGTTGGTAGAGGGTATTTGCTATGACCAGTGCATTTTCTTGGCAAAACTCTATTATTCTTTGCCCTTGATGAAAGTGAAAGAGGAGAGTGAAAATGTTGGCTTAAAGCTCAACATTCAGAAAACGAAGATCATGNGTAATCACATCATTATGATTATCTGTGTCGTGAAGACCTTTTTTGTACAGTTCTTCCGTGTATTCTTGCCACCTCTTCTTAATATCTTCTGCTTCTGTTAGGTCCAGACCATTTCTGCCCTTTATCGAGCCCATCTTTGCATGAAATGTTCCCTTGGTATCTCTAATTTTCTTGAAGAGATCTCTAGTCTTTCCCATTCTGTTCTTTTCCTCTATTTCTTTGCACTGATCGCTGAAGAAGGCTTTCTTATCTCTTCTTGCTATTCTTTGGAACTCTGTATTCAGATGCTTATATCTTTCCTTTTCGCCTCTAGTAAGATCAAAGTCATATAGAAGCTATCCTCTGCTCACCATTAAAACCCTATTTTACATAGTTCATGGAGAAGGCAATGGCATTCCACCCCAGTACTCTTGCCTGGAAGATCCCATGGATGGAGGAGCCTGGAAGGCTGCAGTCCATGTGGTCGCTGAGGGTCGGACATGACTGAGTGACTTCAATTTTACTTTTCACTTTCACTGTTCACTTTCATGCATTAGAGAAGGAAATGGCAACCCACTCCAGTGTTATTGCCTGGAGAATCCCAGGGACGGGGGAGCCTGGGGGGCTGCCATCTATGGGCTCGCATAGAGTTGGACACGACTGAAGTGACTTAGCAACAGCATACATAGTTCACATTTGCTCTTCTTCAGTTGCCTAGTTATGTCTGACTCTTAGCAACCCCATGGACTGCTGCATGCCAGGCCTCCCTGTCCCTCACCATCTCCTGGAGTTTGCCTAATTTCATGTCCATTGTATCAGTGATGCCATCCAGCTGCCTTCAGTCTTTTCCAGTGATAGTTCATAGTAGGCACTCAATAAATACTTGTGGAAGTAGAATGTCATATATATACATACAAGCATACATTAATATACACAAAGTAACTGTCTCAGGTCTTTAAATATAGAAGACATTAATTACTATTAAATTAAGTACTATTTCTTATAAAGTTGTGGTGAGGCAAATACCCTCAAATTGCAAACACTTTTAGAATACTCCAAACCTTTTAAGAAAAGGTATAGTAAACTAGACTAAAAGTCATAAAACTGGTCACGTCCTTGGATAATATTACTTCTGGGATATTGTCCTAAGGAAAAAGAAACAAATCAAACCAACCAAAATAATAACAAAATGTACAAAAAAAAGTTAGCACAGCATTGTTTAGTGAAAAATTAGCAGCTATTATGGGACGTTGATGCAATATAATACTATTTTGTCCTAATGATCTTTCGGATTATTCATGAAAGATTCTTGTGACTAATGCTAAATAAAACACAGAGTTCACATGCACTGTTACCCACTGTAGAAAAACAGAAATACTCATGGGAATAGCAAATATGCACAAAAGAGAAAAATAATTATTTTAGAATGGTGTTGGTAGATATATTTTTTCCTCAAAGTTTCCTTTAAATTTATTGTTTTTATAATAAAAATTCGGTAGAGTCAACATTAACTCATCTCTAATGTGGCTATATTTCCCATAGACAGCTATTTAGTGAGGGTCAAATGGCAAGCCATTCCAGTATTATCGTCTGGAGAATTCCATGCACAGAGGAGACTGGCGGGCTACAGTCCATTGGGTCTCCAAGACTAGAACATGACTGAGTGACTAAGCAGACATCTTCAAAGCATAAATTAAAATGTCTGCTAATAGCTATCACTCCCATATTTAACTCTAGCACTCAAGTGGTACTGAGTAAGGATGCTATTCTGTGTCATGAATACAAAGCATAGACATGGTGTGCAGATACAGAAACAAGTTTGGATGAGAAGCAAGAAATTAGACCCGGCAAGGGAATCTCAGGAACCACACAAATGAGGACGAGATCACTCACTCAAGGAAACTATTCATACTGGTTTTTGATGGGGTTAAATGAGGAGGCTGCCACCCAGCCAGGGGTATGAAGAGAAGGCAGAGGAGTGAAGGATGGCTGTCTGCTTGAATCACTACCATCTCCTGTCCCCTGACCATGTATTATCTCACATTAAAGCTGTAAACCTGCCAGCCTAATGCCACTGGCTGCCTGTATTTGCCAACAAAATTCTACTGGAACCCAATCAGGTCCTGGAGAAGGCAATGGCAACATTCCAGTACTCTTGACTGGAAAATCTCATGGATGGAGGAGCCTGGTAGGCTGCAGTCCATGGGGCTGCAAAGAGTTGGACACGACTGAGCGACTTCCCTTTCACTTTTCACCTTCATGCATTGGAGAAGGAAATGGAGACCTACTCCAGTGTTCTTGCCTGGAGAATCCCAAGGACGGAGGAGCCTGGTGGACTGCAGTCCATGGGATCGCTAAGAGTCGGATACGACTGAAGCGATTTAGCAGCAGCAACCAGGTCCATTCGCTTACATTCATTATGTTTTCATTCTATGACGAGTTCGATACTTGTGACAGAGACTGTACGATCAACCCACAAAGCAGGAAAGTATTTACAATGTAACTCTTTACAGAAAAATAATTTGTTATATAAGCTATATAAGGAAATTTATACACAGATGCCCAGTTTAGGGCCAACTTTTTCTATTTTTTTCTTCAAATATGCCAGCTTAGAAGATAAATTATACAATCACCTTATTAACCAAGCAGAATTTTGAGGGTGAAAGGGAGTGCTAAGTGGATACTATTCCAGGACAACAGAAGTTACGTAGGACAGTCCTGGACACCAGATCCATGGGCACCCTCTCGGGGCATAAGTGTATGTGTGTGCTTAGGTGCTTAGTCATCTTTGACTCTTTTGTGACACTCTTATGTGTCATCATAGCCTGCCAGGTTCCTCTGTCCATGGGATTTTCCCGGCAAAGTACTGGAGTGAGTTGCCATTTTCTTCCTCCAGGGAACCTTCCTGATGCAGGGGTTGAACCCAAGTCTCCATGCCTCCTGCATTGCAGGCAGATTCTTTACCCACTGAGCCAAGAGCAGGTTTCAAAAGGTATTCAATGCCTGTCTAGAGACTATTTTTCTTTTTTTTGAATTAAGTATAGCTAGACCACCTTACCTGCCTCCTAAAAAAATCTGTATGCAGGTCAAGAGACAACAGTTAGAACTGGACGTGGAACAACAGACTGGTTCCAAGTTGGGAAAGGAGTAGGTCAAGGCTGTATACTGTCACCCTTATTTATTTTTGGAGTACATCATGGGAAATGCCAGACTGGATGAAGCACAAGCTGGAATCAAGATTGCCAAGAAAAATATCAATAACCTCAGATATGCAGATGACACCACCCTTATGGCAAAAAGTGAAGAGGAACTGAAGAGCCTCTTGATGAAAGTGAAAGAAGAGAGTGAAAAAGTTGGTTTAAAACTCATCATTCAGAAAACTAAGATCATGACATCTGGTCCCATCACTTCATGGCAAATAAATGGGGAAACAATGGCAACAGTGAGAAACTTTATTTTTTGGGTTCCCAAATCACTGCAGATGGTGACTGCAGCCTGAAATTAAAAGATGCTTGCTCCTTGGAAGAAAAGCTATGACCAACCTAGACAGCATATTAAAAAGCAGAGACATTTACTTTGCCAACAAAAGTCTATCTAGTCAAAGCTATGGTTTTTCCAGTGGCCATGTATGGATGTGAGAATTGGACCATAAAGAAAGCTGAGCGCTGAAGAACTGATGTTTTCGAATTGTAGTGTTGGAGAAGACTCTTGAGAGTCCCTTGGACTGCAAGGAGATCCAACCAGTCCATCCTAAAGGAGATCAGTCCTGAGTACTCATTGGAGGGACTGTTGCTGAAGCTGAAACTCCAGTACTTTGGCCACCTGATGGGAAAAACTGACTCTTTGGAAATGACCCTGATGCTTGGAAAGATTGAAGGCAAGTGGAAAAGGGGATGACGGAGGATGAGATGGTTGGCATCATCAATTCGATGGACACGAGGTCTGGGAGTTGGTGATGGACAGGGAANTCTTTGGAAATGACCCTGATGCTTGGAAAGATTGAAGGCAAGTGGAAAAGGGGATGACGGAGGATGAGATGGTTGGCATCATCAATTCGATGGACACGAGGTCTGGGAGTTGGTGATGGACAGGGAAGCCTGGCACGCTACAGACCATGGGGTCACAAAGAGTCGGGCACAACTGAGTGACTGAACTGAACTGATAGTTGATTTATAATGCTGTACAGCAAAGTGATTCAGTTTTCCACCTATCTATACGTTCTTTTTAAAAATATATTATTTTCGATTATGGTTTATCATAGGGATGTAGTCCCTTGTGCCATCCAGCAGCACCTTATTTCTCCATTCTCTGTATAGTAGCTTCTGTCTGCTGACCCCAGCCTCTCATTCCAGTCCTCGTCACCTGCCTCCTCCTTGGCATCCACAGGTCTGCTCTCTATATCCATGAACCTGTTTCCGTTTCACGGATATGTTCATTTGTGTCATATTTTAGGTTCCACACAGAAGTGATATTATGTGGTATTTGTCTTTCTCTTTAGGACTTATTTCACTTAGTCTGGTAATCTCTAGTTGCATCCGTGTTACTGCGAATGGCATGATTTCGTTCCTTTCATGGCTGAGTACCATTCCGTTGACTTCCCCATCACCTTTATCCATTTCTCTGCTGACGGTCACTTAGTTTGCTTCCATGTCTTGGCTTTGGCCAACAGAGCTGCTATGAAGGGGTGCGTATATCTTTTTGAATTATAGTTTTGTCTGGATATATGCCAGAAATGGAATTGCTGGATCACATGGTAATTCTATTTTTAGTTTCCTGAGGAACCTTCCTACTTTTTCCATAGTGTAGCCACTTACATTCCCACCAACAGTAGAGAAGGGTTGTGTTAGGGGCTGCTTTTACGTGCGTACAGAAAGCTCAGGCGGCTCCTCTTAGTGGTTCTTCTATTTCAGTTGCTCTCAGATGCCTTTCTACATCCTTCTCTCCATCTCAGCTCTGTCCTAGGTTCAGCTCTGGTTCTTGAAGAGTCTAGCTGTTTGGGCACCACTCAGGGTACACACAGCATCTCTACTTTCATTAGAGTAAAAGGGGCAAATTTACTCATCCTATTTAAATAAACCTTAATCATTTCAAATCATTGCAAGTAAGAATTTTGTACCTGTAATCACTTGGTTTAATATCTAGGCAACTCCTTCTTAAAATTCTACTCTTAAGAATTTTCAATTTCTCTAATCAAATAATTTATTTTAAAATGACCATCAACCATAGCATTTTATCCCAAAGAGATCCCAAGACAAACACGGTATATTACCCATTGATTTGAGCTTTTAGTACTCACCAATACTGTTTGGAAAATTATTGAAGAATGAAGTTGCTAATTTTGTCCTTTCAGAAAGCACATACTCCACCCCTCCCACCCCCAAACACACACATCTGTCCCCTACCCCTGTAAAAGTTTCAATGCTATGGGCAAAAATAATAATAATAATAATAAAACCAAAGATCTTTAGAGCACCCTGAATGAGACCCAGGATGTTAAACTTGGTGAGACTATTCCCTGTGTGAACATAAATAGCTCACAGCTTTGCAATCTCTCAGAATGGCTTTCCAAATATTGCCATCTGGTGGAATTTCAGTTAATTGTTCCTTTGTTCTAGTGAGCCCCTGGAATATTAGATAGAGCACTAATGGGAAATAACAGAAGGTCAAATGATTGTGTCTCAAACACAAATCCCAAACTGAAAAAAAAAAAAAATNCAAGAACACTGGAGTGGGTTGCCATTTTCTTCTCCAATGCATGAAAGTGAAAAGTGAAAGTGAAGTCACAGAGTCGTGTCCAACTAACCATAGCTTTGATGATATGGACTTTTGTCAGCAAAGAAATGTCTCTGGTTTTTAATATGTTGTCTAGGCTTGTCATAGCTTTCCTTGTAAGGAGCAAGCATCTTTTAATTTCATGGCTGCAGTCACCATCTGCAGTGATTTTGGAGCCTAAGAGAAGAAAATCTATCACTGCTTCCATTTTTTCCCCTTCAATTTGCCATGAAGTGATGGGACCAGATGCTATAATCTTAGTTTTTTGAATACTGAGTTTTGAGCCAGCTTTCATTCTCCTCTTTCACCCTTCATCAGAGGCTCTTTAGTTCCTCTTCACTTTTTTGCCATTAGAGTGATCTCATCTCCATATTTGAGGTTGTTGATATTTCTCCCAGCAATCTTGATTCCAGCTTGTGATTCATCCAGCTTGGCATTTCACATGATGTACTCTGTATATAGGACTTCCCTGGTGGCCAACTATTTTCCCCATAATTTAGTTTCAACAGCACTCCTTGAATAACCTTTAAACATAAGTTTCATTCTGTCTTGCCTCTGCTCAACAGTCCACTTGGCTTTTTCATGGCAATGCTGTGAGCACTATTTAAAAAGGAGGAAACCAAGGGCTCAGAGAAGTTTAGAATGTGTCCAAGGTCATACAGACTTTAAATAACAAAGAAGGGATTTTCAGCCATTAAAAGTGAAGTTTATGCTGGAAATAGAACTGCCATACGACCCAGCAATCCCACTGCTGGGCATACATACCGAGGAAACCAGAACTGAAAGAGACATGTGTACCCCAATGTTCATCGCAGCACTGTTTACAATAGCCAGGACATGGAAGCAACTTAGATGCCCATCAGCAGATAAATGGATAAGAAAGCTGTGGTACATATACACAATGAAATATTACTCAGCTATTAAAAAGAATGCATTTGAATCAGTTCTAATGAGGTAGATGAAACTGGAGCCTATTATACAGAGCGAAGTCAGTCAGAAAGAAAAACACCAATACACTATATTAACGCATATATATGGAACATAGAAAGATGGTAACGATGATCCTATATGTGAGACAGCGAAAGACACAGATGTAAAGAACCGACTTTTGGACTCTGTGGGAGAAACCAAGGGTGGGATGATTTGAGAGAATAGCATTGAAACATGTATATTATCATATGTGAAACAGATCGCCAGTCCAGGTTCAATGCATGAGACAGGGTGCTCAGGGCTGGTGCACTGGGATGACCTGAGGGATGGGATGGGGAGGGAGGTGGGAGGGGGGTTCAAGATGGGGAACACATGGACACCCATGATTCTTGTGAATGTATGGCAAAACCTACCACAATATTATAAAGTAATTAGCCTCCAATTAAAATAATAAAAAAGTGAAGTTTATGGAAACACCACAAGTAATTAGAAATAGATAATATTATATGAACATATGTCGACAAGCCTAGGGTTATGTTAAAACAAAGATAAACCTATGATCACAAGAAAAGCAAACAAATACCAATTTTTTTCAAAATACCCAACCCAAAGATTATCAAAAACAAGAGAAACTGGCCCAACCAAGAGGAGCCTAGGGAGACACGTGACTGTTTGGATAAAATCCTGGAATAGAAAAAAGGACATTGGGTAAAAACCAAGGAAATATGAATAAGTATGGAGTTAATAATCATGAATCAGTATTGGCTTATTTGGGTAACAAATGTACCATGCGAATGTAAGAGTTATCAATAGGGGAACAGGGTATAGTGAATATGAAAACTCTGTATTACCTTCTCAGTTTTTCTGTAACTCTAAAGCTGTTCTGAAAAAATAAAGCTTATTTAAAAAAACAAAAACTGTGACTTGCTTCAAAACTGTGGAGAGGCCATAAATATAAAAAAAAACAAGGGAAGGGTTGTCGTAAGCACTGCAATGTTTACTTGCAAGATTCTTGAGTGTATGTGCTGTAATATGTTGCATTGGAGGGATCACTAACAGAAAATTCAGAAAATCTAGATTATAATCTTGGCTCTTCTAACTCTTAACTCTTAAAAGAGTTTATTTATTTTTCTCAGGAAGTTGAATGAATGATTCTCTTAAGTAATTTCCAACCCTATAATTCCACGATTCTATGATAAAGTATTAAAGTCCCAGTTTTAAAGATTATTTCACCAAATGCAATATATAACTAGTATGGCATTGCCATGATTAGTGATTCCATACTCATGGAGATGCGGTATACAAATAAATACACTTTTTATAAACTTGGAAGCAGAAATCTATGAATAGGATGGCTCATGGGAAGAAAGCTATGTGGCTGAAGACAGGGGCTGTGAACGATAGAAAAAGAATGATTTTTTACTATCTTTTTTTAACCTCTTGAATTTTGAATTTTTTTGCATATTTTGTATATTAAAATTACATGTTTACTTACTACTTTATTTATTACTTACTAATTTAGAATGTCTACGCCTAGCGAAAAAAAAGACTGGATGGAAATATTCCAAAATAATAATTAGTGATTCTGTTTGGTGATGGGACCTCAAAAGTAGTCTTCTTTTTCCTTCTACTTTTCTGTTTTCCAAGTTTTCTTTAAGTCTTATGAATTCCTTACAGGATCTAAGAAAAATATGTAAATGAATATGCTATCACCAGAAAAAATTCTTAGGGAAAAAAAAAAACAACACAGGTCACTTATAGCGCCCTCCTTTGGCACTAATGGACATGATTTGCCGTATATTTTGTGCTTATTGATACACTGTTTGCTGAAGTTGTTTCATTTGTCACCATCATATGCTCACCTAGTCTGTAATGGTAAGCATGGAGAGCATGGAGGAGCACAGTTTATATTCTTTCTGGTTTTGTTATGGCATCCAGTTCAGACTCAGGACACAGCCTGAGTCCTGAGTTCCTAACCTGGATCTGCCACTAACTAGGGTGGAATCTGCAATATGCCATTTCTCCTTTCTTTTTCCCCCCACATTTCCCTGTTTAGCAAGCAGGATCTTAGTTCCCTCACCAGGGATTGAACCCATGCCCCCTGCTCTGGAAACGCAGTTTTCACCAGACCCACAGGGAAGTCCCCTGCCCCCAGCCACCTTTTTTTCTTTTGTCCTGTGCCATGGTTTAATGCCTTCACATACTGCCATAGGCCTGCCTACCTATAGTTCTTAGAGAGCGAGCAACAGATGTCTCCTGCTGCTTTATATTTCTACAGTGCCTTCCTCCAGAGAAGGCGAGGGCACCCCACTCCAGGACTCGTGCCTGGAAAATCCCATGGACGGAGGAGCCTGGTAGGCTGTAGTCCATGGGGTCGCTAAGAGTCAGACACGAGTGAGCGACTTCACTTCACTTTTCACTTTCATGCACTGGAGAAGGCAATGGCAGCCCAGTCCAGTGTGTTCTTGCCTGGAGAATCCCAGGGACGGGGGAGCCTGGTGGGCTGCCGTCTATGGGGTAGCACAGAGTTGGACACGACTGAAGCGACTTAGCAGCAGCAGCAGCAGCANAAAGCTGTGGTACATATACACAATGAAATATTACTCAGCTATTAAAAAGAATGCATTTGAATCAGTTCTAATGAGGTAGATGAAACTGGAGCCTATTATACAGAGCGAAGTCAGTCAGAAAGAAAAACACCAATACACTATATTAACGCATATATATGGAACATAGAAAGATGGTAACGATGATCCTATATGTGAGACAGCGAAAGACACAGATGTAAAGAACCGACTTTTGGACTCTGTGGGAGAAACCAAGGGTGGGATGATTTGAGAGAATAGCATTGAAACATGTATATTATCATATGTGAAACAGATCGCCAGTCCAGGTTCAATGCATGAGACAGGGTGCTCAGGGCTGGTGCACTGGGATGACCTGAGGGATGGGATGGGGAGGGAGGTGGGAGGGGGGTTCAAGATGGGGAACACATGGACACCCATGATTCTTGTGAATGTATGGCAAAACCTACCACAATATTATAAAGTAATTAGCCTCCAATTAAAATAATAAAAAAGTGAAGTTTATGGAAACACCACAAGTAATTAGAAATAGATAATATTATATGAACATATGTCGACAAGCCTAGGGTTATGTTAAAACAAAGATAAACCTATGATCACAAGAAAAGCAAACAAATACCAATTTTTTTCAAAATACCCAACCCAAAGATTATCAAAAACAAGAGAAACTGGCCCAACCAAGAGGAGCCTAGGGAGACACGTGACTGTTTGGATAAAATCCTGGAATAGAAAAAAGGACATTGGGTAAAAACCAAGGAAATATGAATAAGTATGGAGTTAATAATCATGAATCAGTATTGGCTTATTTGGGTAACAAATGTACCATGCGAATGTAAGAGTTATCAATAGGGGAACAGGGTATAGTGAATATGAAAACTCTGTATTACCTTCTCAGTTTTTCTGTAACTCTAAAGCTGTTCTGAAAAAATAAAGCTTATTTAAAAAAACAAAAACTGTGACTTGCTTCAAAATTGTGGAGAGGCCATAAATATAAAAAAAAACAAGGGAAGGGTTGTCGTAAGCACTGCAATGTTTACTTGCAAGATTCTTGAGTGTATGTGCTGTAATATGTTGCATTGGAGGGATCACTAACAGAAAATTCAGAAAATCTAGATTATAATCTTGGCTCTTCTAACTCTTAACTCTTAAAAGAGTTTATTTATTTTTCTCAGGAAGTTGAATGAATGATTCTCTTAAGTAATTTCCAACCCTATAATTCCACGATTCTATGATAAAGTATTAAAGTCCCAGTTTTAAAGATTATTTCACCAAATGCAATATATAACTAGTATGGCATTGCCATGATTAGTGATTCCATACTCATGGAGATGCGGTATACAAATAAATACACTTTTTATAAACTTGGAAGCAGAAATCTATGAATAGGATGGCTCATGGGAAGAAAGCTATGTGGCTGAAGACAGGGGCTGTGAACGATAGAAAAAGAATGATTTTTTACTATCTTTTTTAACCTCTTGAATTTTGAATTTTTTTGCATATTTTGTATATTAAAATTACATGTTTACTTACTACTTTATTTATTACTTACTAATTTAGAATGTCTACGCCTAGCGAAAAAAAAGACTGGATGGAAATATTCCAAAATAATAATTAGTGATTCTGTTTGGTGATGGGACCTCAAAAGTAGTCTTCTTTTTCCTTCTACTTTTCTGTTTTCCAAGTTTTCTTTAAGTCTTATGAATTCCTTACAGGATCTAAGAAAAATATGTAAATGAATATGCTATCACCAGAAAAAATTCTTAGGGAAAAAAAAAAACAACACAGGTCACTTATAGCGCCCTCCTTTGGCACTAATGGACATGATTTGCCGTATATTTTGTGCTTATTGATACACTGTTTGCTGAAGTTGTTTCATTTGTCACCATCATATGCTCACCTAGTCTGTAATGGTAAGCATGGAGAGCATGGAGGAGCACAGTTTATATTCTTTCTGGTTTTGTTATGGCATCCAGTTCAGACTCAGGACACAGCCTGAGTCCTGAGTTCCTAACCTGGATCTGCCACTAACTAGGGTGGAATCTGCAATATGCCATTTCTCCTTTCTTTTCCCCCCCACATTTCCCTGTTTAGCAAGCAGGATCTTAGTTCCCTCACCAGGGATTGAACCCATGCCCCCTGCTCTGGAAACGCAGTTTTCACCAGACCCACAGGGAAGTCCCCTGCCCCCAGCCACCTTTTTTTCTTTTGTCCTGTGCCATGGTTTAATGCCTTCACATACTGCCATAGGCCTGCCTACCTATAGTTCTTAGAGAGCGAGCAACAGATGTCTCCTGCTGCTTTATATTTCTACAGTGCCTTCCTCCAGAGAAGGCGAGGGCACCCCACTCCAGGACTCGTGCCTGGAAAATCCCATGGACGGAGGAGCCTGGTAGGCTGTAGTCCATGGGGTCGCTAAGAGTCAGACACGAGTGAGCGACTTCACTTCACTTTTCACTTTCATGCACTGGAGAAGGCAATGGCAACCCAGTCCAGTGTGTTCTTGCCTGGAGAATCCCAGGGACGGGGGAGCCTGGTGGGCTGCCGTCTATGGGGTAGCACAGAGTTGGACACGACTGAAGCGACTTAGCAGCAGCAGCAGCAGCAGCAACAACATTGCCTTCCTCAGGTCTAGGAAAACAACTACAAATATTTTATATCTTCAACCTCTTCTCTGAGTGTCCTCTTTTCTTTCCCCGACCTGTTAAAATGAACCTTGCTTTTCCTGGAGTGTTTTTTCTTTCACATACACTGGAGGAAGGTGGATATTTTCCTTGCTCTCTGTGGCTGCTTCTAGACCATTTCTCTTTCTCCTTAAAAATCCAAGCTTCTCTGAAATGCGTGCCGTCAGACCACACGATCTGCTGCTTTGCCTTGTTGTGGTTATTTGCAGACCTCCTGGTCACTCGTGTATTTGTTGAATATTTTAGTATCTGCTCCAAGTCTTTTTCTTTTCATCATTACTTTCATCATCATTCTTAGTGACTTAAGTTACTATGTAGATAATCTGCTTAATCCTTTCATCTTGACCTTTTTCCTTCCAACAAGATTTTCCTTTACCACCTTAGCCACCAAATCTGTTTCAAGCATTCCATTCTTTGGGTACCAACTCCTGCCTTCTCAGCTCAGTTACTCTAGAAAGCCTCTATTGGCACATCCAATCCATTCACCCTGTCACTTTTTCACTAATCATCTCACCTCTTATGTTTTTTCTTCTTTGTTCATTGCCTTTCATTTGTCCATTGTCTTTCATCATAATCGCTACACTCTCAACAGTCTTGCCCCTCTTTCCATTTCTCTTATATTTTGCAGGCAAACCCCATCCCAAGTTAAATCCAGTTCTCTTCCTATTTCACAGGTGTACCCAAGCATTGGTGTTTAACTGGAAGAAGCTACCACCTGTGCTGACCGGTCTCACTTTACATGTGGCTCACAGACTTCAAGTCAGCCCTCCATACTGACCGACAATCCTAATAGAGTACCCTAGTTAATTCATTTGCACACTTTATGAGATCATTCTTTCTGACCTTCTTCTTCCAACTCACTCTCAACTGATAATCTTGCTTATTTCCCTGAAGAAAAAAAAAGATCAGGAGCAAGCAGCAGAGTCACATTTTCCCCCTCACCAAATCTACCAATGCATTTACATCTAGATCTGTGGACTCGGATTTCCCTCCTATAACAATAGTAACAGCTAATACATGTAGTCTAGGGCTTACTATATGTTCAGCAGTGTTCAGAGTCCTGCATATATTAAGTCATTTAATCCTCACTATGAATTATTATTGTCCTTCACTTTAGCGATGGGAACTGAAACGGAAATTTCCTTTGAATTGCCTTGCCCAAGTTTACAAAGAATGTATTCTGGATTCAGCGTATAAGCAGATAGGGTAGGGGGATCCCTGGAGAAAGAGAACCAAGCATGACTTTCCTGACACAAGAGAAGTCCTTTTTGGCCTAAGCCATTTTGTGATCTCACCTTGGACACAGTGCTTGTCCTTGAACAGTTCTCAGTATTCAATTCTCTTAAGGGAAGTGAGGGAATGTAGGAATGAAAGAAAAGCAGTCAAGAAACAATAGTTCAGGGTAAGTACCCTGGTAGTCCAGTGGCTAAGACTCTGTATTCCTAATGCCGGGGGCCTGGATTCAATCCCTGGTCAGGGAACTAGGTCCCACATGCCATGATTAAGAACTGGTGCAGCCAAATAAATAAATATTAAAAAAAAAAGNGTCATGACCGACTCTTTGTGGCCTCATGAACTGTAGCCCATCAGGCTCCTTTCTCCATAGGGATTCTCCGGGCAAAAATACTGGAGTGGGTTGCCATTTCCTCCTCCAGGGGATCTTCCCACCCCAGGAATCGAACCGAGGTTCCCCGCGTTGCAGGCAGATTCTTTACTGACTGAGCCACGAGGGAAGCCGATACTCTTTATCTTATGTAGAGTCTATTACTTTAAGTATTTTATCACTTACCGTGAGGATGCATTCCGTGTGATAATAATTGTTCTGAATTCTTCTCCAGGTTCCCGATGTTATCAGCAGCATAAGACAGTTATCGAATGCCGCCGTGAAAGAGGATGCCAAACCCAGCAAAGACAATGAGGACGCCTTTTACAACTCTCAGAAGTTCGAGGTCCTGTCCTGTGGCAGGGTGACGGTGACCCACTAGAAGGCGCCGTCCAGCCTCATGGACGACTGCATCGAGAAGTTCAGCAGCGCCTGCGGCTCCAGGGCGAGCTGCGCGCCGGAGACTCGGGCGAGGACCAGGCGGGATCCGAGGCCCGCGCGCCGGCCTGCCCCGCCGACGTCCTGTCGAGGAAGGGGCTGGCGACGCCGACACCCACCCGGGCTTCCCTGCCGCGCCCAGCCAGCCTGGGCCATCCCGCTGGCGAGTCTGCTTCCCTGAGAGGATTTTGGAAGATTCGGGCTTCGATGAGCAGCAGGAGTTCCGGTCTCG
>SJYV01050053.1:0-11133 GCA_006410875.1 Neotragus pygmaeus
TCAGATGGCAAAGAATCTGCCTGCAATGCAGGAGACCTGGATTCAATGCCTGATTCAAGAAGATCCCCTGGAGAAGGGCATGGCAACTCATTCCAGTATTCTTGCCTGGAGAATCCCATGGACAGAAAAGCCTAGTGGGTTACAGTCCATAGGGTCACAAAGAGTCTGACATGACTGAAGCAACTGAGCATGCACACACGTGGTATATGAAAATATTTGATCCTGAGCTCAATGTATGGGAATGGGATGCTGTAAGCAGAGGTGAGGCCGGGACCCTGGGAGCCCCAGCTGCCCACAGCTTTCATGGATTAAAACCTGCATCTCAAAACAGGCAGAAAGACTCTGTCTTGGTGCCTAGCAAGATGATAGTTGAAAACCCAGGCCCTCCCGGCCTGGGTCACGGGCATACTCCTGGGTTTCTCTGGCCCCAGTTCACAGCACACTGCCAAGGCTTGTTCAACTACAACCTAAACCCTGGAGGCTTTCTACCCTTTCATTTTCCTCCCAGCCCAGCACTCAGTGGCCCTGAGGAATCCCCAAGAGAGGAAAGCTCTGGTGGGGAACCCCCTTGCTAGGCAGTATCAGTTTGGTTCATGATGTACAGGTTTTGCCCAGTCATAACAAGCAAGGCCTGTGTTGTTGCTTCATGCTTTGCACAGGTGATGGTGGTGGTTCCTGGCTCCACTGGGCCTGAGGGCTTCCAGGAGTAGGACAGACGAGCCTGGGAGTTCACTCACAAGCCTCCATCCTTCATTGGCTGGGGAGGTCTTGTGGGGTGGTCTTCTCTCCCACGAAAGGGCACTTTGCCTGAGTATCACCAGGCTCTGGGAGCAAGCGAATTCTGGACCCAGAAAACCTGTTCTTAGAGAAGGTCCGCATACATTTTTCCTGGATTTATCAATCATCAGGCTTCTTGGCTTTGTCCCCTGGGTGATGGGTCCAAGGACAGATGGGGCTTTGGGGGTTCGAACACACAATCTGTTCTTCCCTCTACTATTCTCCTCTCCCAGCCTGATCAAAGGTTGCCCTGGGACCTTACTTCTCTGTTCCTTTACCACTGGGTTCAGGGGCATGGCCAGGAGCTAGAGTGCTGAGATAAGCCACCCAAGCCCAACAGGACAGAAAACTAGCGACTCTTACATGTGAATGGGTCTTCATCTGTCACAAATCACATTTCCTGATTCAGAGACTCACCAAGTAGCAATGTCAAGACAGTTCCATCTGCCTCAGCCCCCTTGCATTGCAGCTGAGTTGCCTGAGGTCCAGAGAGAGCAAGAGATCACATAGCAAGACAGTGACAAACCCCAGGTCTCCAGACTCTCAGTTCAAGGCTCTTTCTGCCATACTCATGACCTTTCCTGAAGAAGTGGTAAGTGGGAGAAGCTGGGGGTGGGGGATTCAGAAGACAGGGAGTCAAGAGGAAGAATGTGAGAATGGAAAGTTGCTGGGAAGCAAAGCCCCCAGCGCTGAGTGGCAGCCCACCCTGGAGACATCAGCCTAGCTATCAAGCTGCTTCCATTGCTAAGGATTAGCACAAACATCCCCCAGCTGGGGGCCTCCCTGCTGGCCAGCTGTGCAGGCTTTGGGTGGCGTGCCCCAGATGTGGGAGGCCCCAGGCTGGAGGCTGGACTTTCTCTCTAGTGACGTTGTGTGCTCTCCCGGCATTCAGAGGGCATGGGCCAGCCTCTGGCTCATCTCTGCTGTCAGGCCCGGTGAAGGACAGTCAACACTCCTGGCTGATCAAAGGCACTCCCACCCTCTAGCCCCAGGAGTGCTGGAGGCGAAGGGGAGTGGGGAGAGCCCAGATGCCATCCTGCCATGCTTTGAAGTCCCAGTGCAGCCTGGGAAGTAACTGACTTTGGAGTGGGACCTCTGGAGCACAAACTAAATAAAAATCTCTGCCATGTGTTACAGTGGAGGCAGGAGGCCCGAGTCCTAACACCTTTGGTCAGTACCTTCACCTCTCAGGACAGTGGCCTCCCCAACTGGGTCATTTGGGTTCCACAAGTAAGGGCCAAACCAGTTCTGCCATTTCATGACTCTGATTTTCTCTTCCTTCTCCCTGAGCTCAGGTGGGCATGGAGGCCCAGGGCAGGCTGGTGTTCAGGGGGAGATGGAGTCTGGCACCAAGGGCAGGATGGATGGGATAACTGGAAGTAGAATCAATTCATTCACTAATTTATTCATTCATTCATCACTGAGTACGTACCATGTGCCTTAATCTGACAGCTTGGAAACAGGACACGGTAACATGTTGCTTCATAACCCAAGAGACCCAGATTCTGAATTGGCCCAGGCCCTTATTGTGCATCAAATCTGTTCTAGAGCTGAGATGACCATGCCTGTTCTTAACTTCCAGCTGGCAGGGTCCATATCCAGTAGGGGTTTTTGTTGAATCTGTCTCCAGCTAATTTAAACTGGAAACGAATCTCCTGGAAGGCTTTGGGATGGCTCAGAGTCTGCTTTGGGAAGGTGGAGAACCAACCTCGGAGAAAGGCCAGGCACACAGCAATGCAAGGAAGAATGTTACAGGGCCAAGGGACAGTCAGGCTGGCTTACTACGTTTGGCACTGCTCTTCCTCCATCCCTTACTAGATGACAATGAAATTGGGAACCATTTCTTAAATGCCTGTGTTTCTTTACATGGGAAGAAAGCGATTGACTGTTAGGGACCTGGGCTTCCCAGGTGGCACTAGTGGTGAAGTACCCGCCTGCCAATGCAGGAGACATAATGAGACATGGGTTCAATTCCTGGGCCAGGAAGAGCCCCTGGAGAAGGAAATGGCTACCCATTCCAGTATTCCTGCCTGGGAAACCCAATGGACAGAGGAGCCTGGTGGGCTATAGTCCATGGGGTCACAAAGAGTTGGACACAACTTAGCACACAGGTGAGGGGCCTAGGGGAGGGGACTCTTTGAGCTTCTGACCTTCTCCCCTTACAAATTCCTTTCTCTCCCTGCCATTTCACCAGCTACTGCAGCTTGGACTCAAACTGAGTTTGTTTTGGAACCAAAAACCCTGGACTCAACACCCTCAAGAACCCCCAGGCTTTTTGAACTTGCCGTATGGCCAAACAACTTCTTTTCCTCCTCACATGTGCCCTTCCGAGTCACATCTGGAGGGGCCATCCTAGTCATTTCCCTTACTAGTCCGGATCACCTGGCCCCAGGTGAATTCAAAGCCCTATGATCTAGAGCACGATGTCATCTCAGGGTCAACAATGAACGTGGGGTGCCAAAAGCCTTTGCCACCTGCTGAGGAAGGCATCTGCAGGAGGAATAGGACGGCCCAAACCCATGATTGCCCTCAGGAGAGTCAGTCGGAGCGGAACCAGTCTGCTCAAAGCACCAGGGGCTGAAAGAGCCTTGTGTCAGCTTGCCAAGGAGCCAGCTATGTGGGAGACCAGGCCAGGCTGAGTATGGGAACCATGCTGGGGACCTTCTGATACCAAGCTCCTCTCATAGCTGTTCCAAGCACCCTCCAATCAGAGACAAAGGGCATCTCCTGTCCTCCCTGTAGCCCACTGAGATTCTATCAAGGTAAAGGCCATGGGAGAAAAATAAAGCTTTTCTTCAGGCTTCACGCCTCAGGACATTAGGGACATTATGTAGCTTGCTCAAGGTTATGTAGATGATAACAAGCAGACTTGGAACAACTAGGTCCTTGAGCAGGCAACAATGTACTCTAGCAGGGACTGCATCATACCCCAGATAGCTTTCAGGACCCTCTTTTCCCCTGGGCCTCCTGCCTCAGGCCTTAACTCACTTGCTGAGAACCACAGTGTGTCAGGACTTGAGGAGATCTGAGAGATTAGTTGTCCAGCCCAGCCCACATACCCATGTACACACATACGCACACACTCAAACACACGCAGAACACAGATGGGAAATGTGAGGCTTGGGGAGGAAAAAGAGAATGAATGCCAAAGATGGACAATGATTCAGGAGGCTTAGAAGCCAGATCTCTGGACTTCTCCAGCAGTTTTCTCTGTGTCCAGGCCTGGTTGCATCCTTGTCCTGCCAACTTTGCAAGCAAACCCAAGCAGCTATGACTCCCAGCTCCCCTGTCCACCCTGTCCTAAGCTCTGTGGTCAGGGCTCAGCCTACAATCAGAGAAGACCCCAGCCTCCACATGAGCACAGAGCACAGCAGGGTCAGCGACTGCTCCCAAGCCCCACCCAGTGGAAAAGCCACCCACTTCTGGCCCACATCCTGTCCTTTCAATAGGTAAAAAGAAGCGACTGGTAGCAGAAAGTATCCATGGGAAAGGTAGGTCCCGGTGAGGCAGCCCAGACTGCTAATGGAAGAGGCAGCTCCTACCCCTTCCATCAAAGCCTTGGAATCCAGAACTGAAAGGGCCCCAGGGAGGAAGTAAAAGGAAGCTGAGTCGCTAAGTGGCCTACCCCCAGCCCTGGCTGCAGATGCCTGGCTGGCTGGAAAGTGGGGAGGCCAGCAAAAGAATGATAATAACCATCCCTCGCATCTGGACAGCCTTTTTACACACCACTAGCTGGCTCTCCACCCCTTCTCTTATCTCAGCCACAGAAAAGGGTCCTTATCCCCATTGGACTGATGGAGGCTCAGAGAGGACCAGAAACCTGCGTCAATTTGCCCAGCAAGTCAGTGGTGATGGTAGGTGCCATTCTGCACTCCAAGATTCCACATCTTGGGCTTATGTCCTTTGCTTTCTGCCTTGCCTATAGACCCAGGCCCCAGGTACTGAGTGCTGCCCCTGCAAGGGGGCAAAGGGCATGGCTGTCCAGATTGGGAGGGACTGTGAGAGAGAAGTAGGGTCTGGGGTGGGGAGGGTGATGAGGACCAACATGACAAAATGAGCATCTACCCCTTTCCTGAGTTTCCCTCACTGCCCTCTCATCTGAAGAACTGTCTTTAGCACTTCTTTTAGAAGAGATCTGCTGGCCACACATTCTCTTAGTTTTCCTTCATTTGAGAATATCTTTACTTCCACCTCATTCTTGCAGGATATTTTCACTGGAGATTGAATTTGGGATTGACAGTTCGTCTGGGATTTTAGTAATGTGGTGGCATTTCCTTCTGGCCTCCATGGTTTTGGATGACAACTCCACCATCATCTATGCCCAGGTCTCTTATGACTTCAAGGACCTGCTTGAAAGGTGACTCTGTAAGGAGAAGAATGATGTCTGGGGCTGGGAGTTGAACCAGCCCACTGCCTCTGAGCTAAGGGGCAGTGGATGAGTTTCCCTACCACTATGAACTGTTGCCATGAAAAAGTGCCAGGAGGACAGATGTCACACTACAGGCCTCTCTTGTGGTCCTGGCATTCTCTGCGTCTCTAAGAATGATCAAATTCCCCAAGAGGGGGAGTTCTTGGTGAAGAGGAAAAAGAGAGGCTCTGAAGAGATGCCCTTTGGCCCTGTCTGCCCATGGGAGAGGTGGCCTGAGTCCTACACCTTTTGTCTCCTACCTGCTGAGACAAGAAGGGTTCTTAGGATGTTTCTGGCTTACCTGCACAGCTCCCAAATCCTAATCAACTAGGTAGAGTCCCTCATTTCCTCTTACTCAGGACATTGCAAAGTCTACCTTCTGTGGGGATGGGGCAACCTTCAGGACCACCTGATGTCTGTCCCCCTACACCCTACAATACACTCCAACTGCCAGGTCTCCCCACATGCTCCCATGCTCTTTCAGGCCTCCATTTTGTTTCCTCTGCCTGGCAAGTCCTTTTCCCTTGTCCACTTGAAAAGGCCTTACAAAGGCAATGCTGTCTCTTACTTCCCCTCTCTTTGCCTTGGTTTTCTCATCTGTATGTTGAGGATAATAATAATACCTACTTAATCAAGTTGTTATGAAGATTAAACAAGCTACTCCTTGCAAAAAGCTTTGAACAATGTTTGGCCCATAATAAGTACTCCAGAAACATTAACTCATAATTATCAGTGACATGATTATAGTATAGTGACTAAGTACACAGACCCTAGAACCAGACTGCCTGTGTTCAAATCCCAGCTCCAACGCTAGCTGTGTCACCTCAATCATGTCATTAAACCTCAATGTGCTTCAGTTTTCTCACCTTTAAAAGCGGGGAGGGGGGGATGATAAGGTTGTCACAAGGCTCAAATAAGACAACATATATGAGCACTTATTATAAAGCCTGGCACATGGTAAGCTCTTAATAAATATTCACTATTAGTTTCATGACAATTATCATCATTCCAGTTTCCTTCTTTCTTAGAGGGAGCAGCTATTCCTGGGGTAGTTCCATCCATGAACACATGCAGTTCTTGGACCACATCAGGCTCCCAGTTCTGGCCAGGAGACACTCTCATGAGATTTCCCACATCTGTGACTTGGTAGACCTGTTCTCTATGCCTAAATTGCCCTCTGCCCTGACCCAGCTCCAAGGCCCTATCTTTAAGAAGACTCCCCCAGGCCTTGCATGTCAGTGGAATGCCAGAGATCCTCCAGGGCACCCCTGATGTGCCCTCTGAAGCTCGAGCAGCTGTTGCCCTGGGCCTGCCTTAGATGGAATTAGTTCTGCTCTAGAGCCCTATGTTCGAGTCCTAGCTCTGCCCCGTGACTTGCTGCGTGACCTCGAGACAGTCCTTTTTCCTTGATGGACCTCCTTTTTCCATTGTCATATAAGAATTGTGGCCCAGAGGGTCTCTAAGGCATCTCCCAGATGGATAAATCCTAATATGACTCCCCAGGGTCACCCCAGGGCTGAGCTAGCCCATGCCTGCCACTGAGCATGAGATGAGTTGAATCAGATGGAACTTAAGTGCAGTGATTATAGAAACAAGGATAAACGCCCTGACTCGGTACTCACCCCTCTGCTGCCTGCCTGCTCTGACTGCCCAGCTCCCCGACCTCTGTAACTGTGGGGTAGAAAGAAAAGCCTGGCTTCTGCCTGGAGCCTGGAGTGTTGGGGCCCAAGCAGGAATGTTCCAGGGTTTATTTTGGTGCTCTAAATTGGAAGGCTGGAGGCTCTAATTTAGCCTTCCCTGCCTGGAGCAGGAGCCCAGGCTGGGGTGGCCTGCCTTGCTGCCAAACATGAGCCCCCCACCAGACCACAGCCCAACCTCAGAGCTGCTTGTGGCCGGCCCTGCATAGCAACACTCCAGACAACAAAGGCCCCTTAACCCTCCTCCTCTAGCAGCAACCCTGGTGGTGGCTGCTGTTGCTCTGGGGCTAGGCGGGCTGGGGCCCAGAACAGGACGTAGGGTGGCTGACAGAACATCAGAAGGCTCAGACAGTCTCTATGCCCGCTCTGGGCACCCTCCCTCAGGGAACCTTGGCAGGGCCATGTGACCTGCCCGCTCCAAGCTGGGCCAGGCTGAGAAGTGTGGCCAGTGGAAATTAAGGCTGAGAGACCAGAGGGCCACTGGGCTCTAAGGGAAGGGCCAGCTGTTTTCCATCTTCACTGAGGGCTGAGGGAGAGGAAACAGCCAGGGAAAACAGTGAGGAGACCTGAGGGTTCAAAAGACTAGCCTTCCATCCTAGGCAACTGTGGAGAGGTGACTAGATCTCCAGCCGTGCTGCTGCAACCCACCCTCCACGCTGCCAGGAGAGGCATTTTGCCTGCAAAGACTTGATCAGATTCTTTCTTTAATTAAAACACTTCAATGGCTTCCTACCACCTACAAGAGAAAGTTCAACCCTCCATTAAAAAGCTAAGGCCCTTCATTCTGTGGCCCCAGCTTACTTTTCTACATTGCTCCCCATGCCTGTTCCCAGCCCACCCCTCTACAATATGGCCACTCCAGCTCCTGGGCTTTCCCTAGTTGCTCCCATGTTCTCTCAGGCCTCCATTTTGTTCCCTTTGCTGAGGAATCCTTTCTCTCTTGTCCACTGGGCAAATTCTGCCTTATCATGGAAGTTCCAGCTCAAATGTTTCCTACTCTGTTACAATTANTCCCTAGTTGCTCCCATGTTCTCTCAGGCCTCCATTTTGTTCCCTTTGCTGAGGAATCCTTTCTCTCTTGTCCACTGGGCAAATTCTGCCTTATCATGGAAGTTCCAGCTCAAATGTTTCCTACTCTGTTACAATTACACTGTTTCCTCTGTGCTTCCACAGCATTACCATCAGACACTCATTCATTCAACCAGGCTTTACTGAACATCTGCTAGATGTCAAACACTATTCTAGGCACTGGGGATACAACAATTGAAAGTGGTAAGTCACAGACCCTACCCTTGTGGAATTTACATTCCAAAGAGACAGCAAATAAGTAATCAAACGTATAAGATAATTTCAGATATTTTACAGAGGGTGCTGGTAAATGTTTAACAGCCAGCTCTGGAGAGGGAGAGCCTTGACCTGCAATGTCTACTAATTTCTGTCGTGTAAATTCTCCTATCATTGCTGAGTCCAAGTGACCAATGAGAAGTCACTGAACACTGAGTTGGGAAAGGCCAGTGACAGCCAGCTTCAGCACATTGGTGGTGCATGCCAAAAATAAAAGGAAACAAAGTAACAAAAGAGAGAGTAACTGAGGCACAGAGGTGGGGTGTTACCAGATTAGATTAGGTGAGGGGGTAAATCCTGGAAGGTCTCTCTGAAGAGGTGACATTTAGGGGATGACCTGAATGACCAGGAGCCAGCCACACAGAGATCTGGCACACTGGATTTTTAAAAATACTTTTTCTAGATTCCCAGTATAGCTCATTATTAGAGAAATGCTAATCAAAACTACAATGAAGTATCACCTCACTCTGGTCAGAATGGCCATTATCAAAAAATCTACAAACAATAAATGCTGGAGAGGATGTGGAGAAAAAGGAACACTCTTGTACTGTTGATAGGAATCTAATTTGATACAGCCACTATAGAAAACAGTATGGAGAGATTTTTTTCCTTAAAAAAAAAAACTAAGAATAAAACTACCACATGACCCAGTAATCCCACTACTGGGCATATACCCTGAAAAAACCATAATTCAAAAACACACATGTGCCCCAATGTTCATAACAGAACTATTTACAACAGCCAGGACATGGAATCAACCTAGATGTCCATCGACAGGTGAAAGGATAAAGAAGTTGTGGTACATATATACAATGGAATATTACTAAGCTATAAAAAGGAATGTGTTTGAATCAGTTCTAGTGAGGTGGATAAACCTAGAGCTTGTTATACAGAGTGAAGTCAGAAAGAGAAAAATATCATATATTAATGCATATATATGGAATCTAGAAAAATGGTACTGATGAATCTATTTGCAGGACAGGAATAGAGATGCAGATGGATAGAATGGACTTGTGGGCACAGGGAGGGGAAGAGAGATGGGACAAACTGAGAGTAACGTCGACATACATACAACATCATGTGTAAAATAGATAGGTAGTGGAAAGAAGCTGTATAGCACAGGGAGCTCAGCTTGGTGCTCTGTGATTCACATTGTTGTACAGCAGAAGCCAATACAACATTGTCAAGCATTATCCTCCAATTAAAAATAAATAGAAAAAATAAAGATATACAATGAAAAAAATACCTTTTTTTATTGAGGTATAATTTACATACAGTCAAATGTACTGATCTTAAGTGTTAGAGCCCCATGAATATATATATAAATATAAATATATATATATATATATATACATATATATCAATGTAGATAACCAACACCTAGATGGAGAGGCAGAACATTTCCAGCACCCCAGAAGGCTCTCTCTGGCCTTCTCCCCATCAGCAATTCCCCCTCCTGCCCCAAGAGTAACTATTATTTTGATGTCTATCCCCATGGATCAGTTCCATCAATCCTTGAAGTTCAGATACATGGAATATAAATGTGGCATTCTATANCAGAAGGCTCTCTCTGGCCTTCTCCCCATCAGCAATTCCCCCTCCTGCCCCAAGAGTAACTATTATTTTGATGTCTATCCCCATGGATCAGTTCCATCAATCCTTGAAGTTCAGATACATGGAATATAAATGTGGCATTCTATAGTATGTTCCTTTTTGCATTGGACTTCTTTCACTCAACACAATGTCCAGGAGATTCATCCAGTAGACTGTTCTTTTTTTATTGCTATGCACTGTTCCATCATATGAATATATCCCAATAATGGGATATCAACTGTAATGATCTGTGTCCCTGCCAATCTCCTCCTCAAGTCTGAGATAGCTATGTAGAATGGCTGAAACGTGCTGGGCTTTAGAGACTGCATGAAATGGGCTCAGCCATTCTAGAGCTGGGGGACTCGCAGTAAGAAAGTCCTGTCTAGATACAAGTACCCCCAATGTTCATTGCAGCACTGTTTACAATACCCAACACATGGAAGCAACATAAATGTCCATCAACAGATGAATGGATAAAGATGATGTGGTATGTGTATGTGTGTGTGTGTGTACACACACACATGCTAAGTCGTTTCAGTCATATCCGACTCTTTGTGACNGCAGCACTGTTTACAATACCCAACACATGGAAGCAACATAAATGTCCATCAACAGATGAATGGATAAAGATGATGTGGTATGTGTATGTGTGTGTGTGTGTACACACACACATGCTAAGTCGTTTCAGTCATATCCGACTCTTTGTGACCCTATGGACTGTAGCCTGCCAGCCTCCTCTGTCCATGGGATTCTCCAGACAAGAATACTGGAATGGGTTGCCATGACCTCCTTCAGGGACTCTTCCCAACCCAGGGATCGAACCCACATCTCTTATGTCTCCTGTATTGGCAGGTGGGTTCTTTACCACTAGCATCACCTGGGAAGCCAGGTGGAATAGTACAGAATACTACTCAGCAATGAAAAAGAATAAAATAATGCCACTTGCAGCAACATGATTAGACCTATAGATGATCATACTAAATGAAATAAGTCAGAGAAAGATAAATATCACATGCTATCACTTAAACGTGGAATCTGAAAAAATATGCAAATGATCTTATTTACATAACAGAAATAGACTCACAGTCTTATAAAAACAAACGTGGTTATCAAAGGGGAAAGTAAGGGGAGGGGTAAACTAGGAGTTTGGGGTTAACAGATAGAAACTACTATATATAAAGTAGATAAAGAACAAGGACTTGCTGTATAGTATGAAAGTAAATTCACTCAGTCATGTCCAACTCCTTGCGACCCCATGGGCTGTAGCCCACCAGGCTCCTCCATCCATGGAATTTTCTAGGCAAGAGTACTGGA
>SJYV01050054.1:0-12627 GCA_006410875.1 Neotragus pygmaeus
AGAAGCCAAGTCTGATTAATAACCACACACCGAGTCCTGTCAGTGGTCCCTGTCTCCCTTCTTGTACAATCCAGAGGAATATTTTTATCAACTATTTTGTAAATGCAAGTTTTTTAGTAGCTCTAGAAACATTTTTAAAAAGGAGGGAATCCCACCTCATCCCATTTTTTAAGTGTAAATGCTTTTTTTTAAGAGGTGAAATCATTTGCTGGTTGTTTATTTTTTGGTACAACCAGAAAATAGTGGGATATTGGATACGGGAGGCTTTGACTGTCCTGGGTGTCAGCTTAACATTCCATAGATGGGGGGTAGCTTTTATATCCTATAATACAAAAGCATACTAAATGGCAGTGTGGAGTCAGCTGTGCATTTAATGTCTTGAACACTTTAAATTACTTCTCTTCCCATATTGTTTTGGTAGAATTATTTCCTACAGCAAACCACTTTTTGAGCGTGGCTCTCCTGGTCAGCGTTTTGTGCACTATACACTATACTATAACATCTTCGGTCGTGGTAGTCCAGTTTTCCTAGTAACTTGGTTAATGTGCTGTGAACGATTGACAGTTTGGATATGTAGTGTATATGATATTAAATTGTGAATCAGTGGGAGTTATGATGTAACAACATATCAATATTTGAAGATATTGGTACTTGATATCCTGTTAAGGAAAGTTTGCTCCAAATTTTAAGCTGGAAAGTCACTGGAATAACTGTTAAGAATCACAACTACATGATATTTTAGATTTCTGGTACGTATGTGAAGAATTGTGTACAAATTGAAATGTCTGTGTAGTGATCCTCAAAACAACCAATAAAATCTCAGTTATAAAAGAATTTCTTGAAATGCATGTATTAAGTTATGGTTTAAATTTTATATATATATTTATTTTTGGCTCAGTGATTTGGAGGATCTTCATTCCCTCTCAGCAGTGAAAGCTTGAAGTGTTCTGACCCTTGGACTGCCAGGGAGTTCGCTAGATTTTGAAGAATTGCCACATTTGTTCTTACAATCTTACTAAAATTTTGGAAGAATGAAATACTTCCTTTTTTTAATAATACTTCTACAGTGTACCTTGCAGATATTTTTGTGACTAAATTGGCTTATTGGGAAATGAGCGCCTTGTCCTCTGAAGCAAAATAAATACGTAATTACTTTTCTTTATTATAAAGTAAGCTTTAAATACTGAGTAAGTTAGAACCAGGTGTGTGTTTGCCTATTTTCAGGACTTGTTTTCATGTGTATTGTCCTGTTTTCCCATCTAAATAGTCTTTAGAGATAATACTGGACACCTGTGCTGATTTGGTAAACGCAGAAGTGGGGCCAGAGTTAACACTTTTTGCAAGGGTCAGCACTGAAGAGGGAGAAGCCATGGAAGAGAGGTTAGAGCTCTCTACACTTGATACGTCACATGTGGATTTAATGAGTAGGATGGAAGAGTGCTTTAGAAATGAGCCCTACAGGGTCATACAACTCTTCGAAGGCCATGTGCCATTTGAATGGCCCCATAAGATCAGAGTTCACAGGGAGTGGCAAGATGTGGCATCTTAAAAAGTGAAACTACAGAAAAAAAATCCAGAGGACATTGATTTGGGTTGAACTGGTACCAAAAAGGGCTTTGGCAACCATTGGAGAATGGGAAAATTCTTGATCCTGATGCCAATAAAACTTGGTGGTTCAGTCATGTCTGACTCTGGGACCCCATGGAATGTAGCCCGCCAGGCTCCTCTGTCCATGGGGATGTTTAGGGAAAATACTACAGTGGATGGCCATTCCTTTCTTCAGACAGTTTATAAGTTTCGATAGAATAGGTCAGAGTGTGCATATGGAAATTTAAAGGAGCTGAAACATTTTGCTGTGTGAATGGCTACTTCATGCCGTTTTTGGGGTACCAGAATTTCTAGCAACTATTTCGCACAGGTTAATTCAGTTCAGTCGCTCAGTCGTGTCCAACTCTGCGACCCCATGAATCCATGGGGTCCAACCCCAGGCCTTCCTGTCCATCACCAACTCCCGGGGGTCAGTCAAACTCAAGTCCATCGAGTCAGTGATGCCATCCAGCCATCTCATCCTCTGTCCCCTTCTCCTGCCCCCAATCCCTCCAGCAGCAGAGTCTTTTCCAGTGAGTCAGCTGTTCGCATGAGGTGGCCAAAGTACTGGAGTTTTCAGCTTTAGCATCATTCCTTCCAAAGAAATGCCAGGGCTGATCTTCAGAATGGACTGGTTGGATTTCCTTGCAGTCCAAGGGACTCAAGAGTCTTCTCCAACACCACAGTTCAAAAGCATCAATTCTTTGGCACTCAGGCTAAGGGGTATCTAAAATTCCAATGAGAAAATAGTTTAACCCTGTAACCCATCTGGCAGTGTTTCTTGTACTACCCAACCATCCCACCCCTAAGAATGGGATACATGTTTACAGTCGCAAGTATTTTCTTATTCTGAACTCTGCTATAATTGTATGTTTAAAGAGACATTGATTTTCTAAAAAAGTGAACTCGAGTGGATGTTCCCTTCAGCTGTCAAAACTATTACTTAAAACTACGTCTTAGGTATGTATACCAATGGCTGATCCGTGTTGATGTTTGACAGAAACTAAATCTGTAAAGCAACTGTCCCTCAATTAAAAAATAGAAAAAACCACTTTGAGGTATCTTTTCTGGGATCAGTACTTAGGAAAAGTTCCATCTCCTACACTTTGAACTAGTTCTGAACAAGAACTGAGTGATGGGAATGGTTGGACATCAGTACAGCAGTCCTAGGACAAGGAAGAGAACTGACAAATAGAACCAGGGCTTCCCTGGTGACTCAGCTAGTAAAGAATGCACTTGCAGTGTGGGAGACCTGGGTTCGATCCCTGGTTGGGAAAATCCCAACTGGGGAAGGGAATGGCTACCCACTCCAGTATTCTGGCCTGGAGAATTCCATGGACTGTATAGTCCCATGGGGGTCACAAATAGACACGACTGAGTGACTGTCACTTCACTGACAAATCTTACAGTCTCATTTGTTAGCTAGGGAAGTCCGAAAGGGCCCTGTATTTGGGCTTGTCTGAGATTGGATTTGACCTTCAGATGAGTCCAATTAGAGGATTTAAAGCACGAAGCCTGGTGCGTGATGCAGAGATGCATGATAATCACAGAGGCCCCAGAAAAGAGTTGTAGGGGCGTTCGGAAGCATGTGCAAAAGTCTGTGAGGTTGGAAACAGGAATTAGGGGATTTGGCAGGTGCAGGGAGGAGAAATATGTATATATGTGTGTCTAATTTGAGTACAAGGGCAATCCATGCTCACTGGGGGGAAAACCGCAGGAAACAGACAAGCTAAAAACACCTGAAATTATAGTTCACTCTCTAGGCAACTATTTAAAGATATGTTTTTCTCAGATCCTTTTCTGTGCTTATACGAATTTATAAAATTGGCGTCATACATTCTGGTGGTTTTCTTTTTTCGGTTGTGCTGGGTCTTCATTGCTGTGAGCAGGGATTTCTGTAGTTACAGAGAGCGAGGGATACTCTAGCTGTGGAGCTTTGGCTTCTCACTGTGGTGGCTTCTCGTTGCGGACCACAGACTCTAGAGGCAGGGACTTGGTAGTTGTGGCACACCTCCTTAGTTGCTCTGAGGCATGTGGGACCTTCCCGGACCAAATATCGAACCACTGTCCTCTGCATTGGCCAAGTGATTCTTCTATCCAGAGTACTACCAGGGAAGTCCTTTTTTCCATTTTTATTTTCTGCATTTGGCTGAGCCACACGGCTTACAGATCTTGTTTCCCCAACCAGGAATGGAACCTGGGCCCTGGCAGTGAAAACAGAGCCCTGACCACTGGACCGCCAGGGAGTTCCCTCTACATCCAGTTTTGTAGTCTCTCCCATACTGTGAACTTTCCCCCTAGGTTAATGAGTATTCTTCCATAGCATTTGTAAACACTACGTAGTCTTTTATTTCAAGAATTTGTCAGACATTTAGACATTTTCCCCATTAAAACAAGCATTGTGAAACTGAAATATGGGTGATTTCTATTAATCTCTACAGATAAATTCTAAGTATATATCTGCCTATTACAATCCAGAGTTGTTCCATCACTTAATTGCAAGGCAGCTGAGAGTTTCAAAACATTAACCTTAAATAGGTAATAAAGAACCTTAGATAGATGATGGGAAGCAGCTCAGAAAGTAACAAGTTGGTTTTCAGATCATAAATGTTTAGGTTTTCAGATCATAAATGTTTAGGATTACATTTGTTTAAAAAACTGAAAAATACGAATCATTTAATCCTGGAAGCTAAAAATAATTGATTTCAACGTGTTGAATTTTCTTCATATGTGTTTAGGGTTTTCTTTAAATTTTTTTTAAATTTATTTTTGGCTGTACTGGGTCTTTGTTGCTGCTCGGCTTTTCTCTAGCTGTGGCAGCAGGGGCTACTGCAGTGCTTGGACCTCTCATCGTGGTGACTTCTCTTGTTGCGGAGCACAGGCTCTAGGGTGCCTGGGCTTCGGTAGCTGCAGCTCCTAGGCTGCAGAGCACAAGCTCAGTAGTTGTGGCCTGTGGGCCTAGTTGCTTCGTGGCACGTGGAAATTCTCAGATCAGGATTGAACCCATATCTCTTGAATTGGCAGGCAGATTCTTTGCCACCTAGCCACCAGGGAAGCTCTGGGTTTTTATTAGTAAAATGTTTTAATATTGGTTTAATAGTTCCTTGTATGGCTGTGCCATAATTTGGCCATTACAGTTTTTTTTTTTTTATTAGGGACGGTTTTACTCATACTCAGAAGTAAGTACAGTATACTAAACCCCCATGTTCCAGTCAACCAGTCGCCAAAGCCATCCAACCATGACCAATCTAGTCCATCCTTATTATTTTGAAGCAAATAAAGATGGATATTTTAAAAAAACCTATAAATAGGAAACAAATGAACAGAATGTACAGGAAGTGGATATTTACATAGGCGGTACAAACTTTTTATTTATCTTTGAAGTTTTACCTGTTTGGTTAGGGTTTCAAGCAGATTCAGTTTAACAAGAAGCTGCTATTTAAAAAAGAAAAAAAAATCTGTTGTAATTAGTCCCACCTATAATATCATCAGATTCCACTTTGATTTTTTTTTTTTTAAGTAAGAAGGTGTTTGGAAATTTTGGGAGGGTGTAAAAATGAAACATGACTGGTAAGAAAGTTGCTAGGGAGATGGGAAACCACAGAGCAGGGAGGCAAGAGATAGTCTGGACAATGTGGTGGAAATGCAGGTCTGAGTCAAGGGTGGTTACAGCAGCTGCACTATCTTGGTTGCAGAAACCTGTGACCCCACCAGGGAAGGGGAGAAGGACTAGTAATAGGACTTAACTGGAGTGATATTAATGCCTTTTTCAGAAGGTCCAAGGAGTTACAGCAGTGCTGGCAAAGAGCACACAATAAAATGGTTGTTCGCTATCAGTCAGTCGCTAAGTTGTGTTCTACTCCTTGCCATCTCATGGACTGTTTCCCACCAGACTCCTCTGTCCATGGGATTTTCCAGGCAAAACTATTGGAGTGAGTTGCCATTTCCTTCTCTAAGGTATCTTCCTGACCCACAGATAGATCCCATGTCTCCTACTTTGGCGGTCCAGTTCACTGCTGAGCCACCAGAGAAGCCTGCCCAATAAAATATCTGATGTTGTTATTCCTTGGTGATTCTCAGAGCTTCCAGTACCTAGATTCTTGTTAGATCTATTCCCCTTTACACCCAGATATGTTTTGGGTGTCAAACGTTAGACAATGCATTTGATTGAACCAACTTTAGGTTGAGCGCTATAAATGAGAACTCCGGCTCGTAAGATCTGGCTGTGCTTACTCACTAGAATGTGGCATTGGTTAAGTCCAGTAGTGTTCCCTTACATCTTTAACTTACTGTAAAGGCTACCATTGCATTTTAGGTGTAATTCCTAACTGTAAATTCTGCTAATATTACTTTTTACCTTGGAAAGCAGTTTTTTGGTTTTTGTGTGTGTGTGTTTTTATGGAAAGCACTTTGTTACCCAGAGAAAATTCAAGTTGAAAAATGTATAAAAGCAAACGATACATTCAAGTAACATATGAAAAATTTTGAATATACTAATCTGTTATGCATGATTTATAGAGAGGAAAAGCTGAAAGTCTTGCATGCTTGGATGTGTCTGTATAAGGTGATGGTTGTTTATCAAAATATGCAAGATTAAAATTTCCACCAATGCTGACTTGGACTTTCACATGAAATATATTTAAAGACAGTCTTAGCTGTTGTAGCATGATTCCTCACTTTCTGCTTCACTTCTTATTTATTTGGCTGCTTTGGGTCTTAGCTGCAGCATGAGGATCTTAGTTGCATCACGTGGGATCTTCCGTTGTGGCTCCCAGACTCTCGAGTTGTGGCCCATGGGCTTTGATGCTTCTCAGCATGTGGGATCTTAGTTCTCCCACAGGGATCAAACCTGAGTTCCCTGGACCATGTGGAAGTCCCCTTGCTTCACTTCTTATTTATCTTTGAAGCCAAAGTGAACTAAATATTGAGTGAGATGTGTATGTGCTCAGTCGCTCAGTTGTGTCTGACTCTCTGTGACCCCATGGACTGTAGCCTGCCAGGTTCCTCTGTTCATGGAATTCTCCAGGCAAGAATACTGGAACCAGTTGCCATTTCCTACTCCAGGGGATCTTCCCAACCCATGGATGGAAACTTGGGTCCCTTGGGTTTCCTGCATTGGCAGGGTAGATTCTTTACCACTACCTTTCAACTAATTTACCTGAGCTAATATGAATAAAATACTTTTCTTTAGATATCTGGATAAACAAAGCCTGGATACTTGACATTGACAAGGAACACACTGCTCTTCTGAATTTTGGAATTCAAAATGGGTCTTGGCCAGGAATAAAAATGGGCATTTTTCTCTATGAAGAAAAATAAAAGACTTGACTGAATAATGTAAAAGATCTGAATAAATGGGGAACACAATGTTCCTACAAAGAGTCATTATTTAAGGGTGGCATTTCTATCTAAAAATATGATGCAATTCCAATCAGAATATTGGTAGATTTTCCATTAGGAATTGGAAAGCTGAGTCTAAAGTTCATCTAAAAGATAAAATTGTGAGACTAGCAAAGAATTTTTTTGATAATAAATATAAATAAGAGAAGCCTTGCTCTACCAGATATCACAAGCTCCTATAAAACCACAGTAATAAAAGCGATATGATTTTGGAGCAGAAATAGAGAAAAAGTCAATGAAACAGAATAGGCCAAAACAGATTTAATACAGGATAAAGATAGCATTTCAAATCAGTCAGGAAGAGACCATTCAGAAAAGATTTTCAGTCCAATTGGCCATTCCTTTAGGAAACTATAAATTAGGTTAGTTTATAGTACAATAAATTAGTAAATTAGATTCTCTACCTTGCACCACACACACACACACACACACACACACACACACACACACACAAAGATTCCGATAGATTTTAAATCTAAATATAGAAAAACTATGAAAGTATAAAATAGTTTTATAATTATGAAATGGAGAAGGCCTGCTTTTCTCTGTAAAGTAATGTCTGAAGCCATAAAGGAAAATGCTAAATATTTGATCTTATGACATTTCAGGCTTTTATATGATTTTTTTTAAAACAAATATCTGAGAAATGTTAGATTGAGAGAAAATATATATATAACAAAGGATTAAAATCCAAAGCATAGAAAGAATTTCTTTGGTCACTATGAAAAAGAAAAATTTGAATAGAAATAACACCAATATTTAAAGACAATTCACAGAAGAAATACAAATTTTAAAAAGTCATATTTTTCAGTGCCATTTCCCCAAATCATCCTACCCTCACCCTCTCCCACAGAGTCCAAAAGACTGTTCTATACATCTGTGTCTCTTTTCCTATCTTGCATACAGGGTTATCATTACCATCTTTCTAAATTCCATATATATGCGTTAGTATACTGTATTGGTGTTTTTCTTTCTGGCTTACTTCACTCTGTATAATAGGCTCCAGTTTCATCTACCTGATTAGAACTGATTCAAATGTATTCTTTTTAATGGCTGAGTAATACTCCATTGTGTATATGTACCACAGTTTTCTTATTAACATGTATAATATCATATAAGAAGTGAATCACCAGTCCAGGTTTGATACAGGATGCTTGGGGCTGGTGCACTGGGATGACCTGGAGGGATGGTACGGGGAGGGAGGNAATATAATCATATGGATCTCTAACTTTAGTTTGATACATTTGAATTTCCTTATCCTACAATTTCATTCCAATTTTCAAATGAATTTTAAGATCTCTTTGAGGTATAAACTTCTATAATTTCATTATTTGTATAAGCTATCTACATTATTTAGTAAATAAATTGACTTGAGGTTATAAAAACTTTTACATAGATTTTCCAGACCAATTACATAACATGTTTTAGTTGAATCATAAGAATTTTTCCTTTTTTGTGGGGGTGGGGTTCTTTTGATTTTATTTTTTTATAGAAGTTTTATATTTACAACAATTGAGAGGATGATACAGAGATTTTTCATATACGCCCCCACCCCTGCCCCTATAGTTACATGACTTCTCTCATTATCAACATCACTCACCAGAATGGTACATTTGTTACAGTAAATAAACCTGCATTGAAACATTATGATCACTCAAAGTCTATAGTTTACATTAAGATTCACTCTTGGCTTGTACCTTCTATGGGTTTAGACAAATGTATAATGACATATCGGGCTTCCCTGGTGGCTCAGATGNTACATTTGTTACAGTAAATAAACCTGCATTGAAACATTATGATCACTCAAAGTCTATAGTTTACATTAAGATTCACTCTTGGCTTGTACCTTCTATGGGTTTAGACAAATGTATAATGACATATCGGGCTTCCCTGGTGGCTCAGATGTAAAGAATCTGCCTGCAGTGCAGGAGACCCAGGTTCAATTCCTGGGTTGGGAAGATCCCCTGGAGAAGGGAATGACTATCCACTCCAGTATTCTTGCCTGGAGAATTCCATGGACAGAGGAGCCTTGTGGGCTACAGTCCATGGGGTCACAAGGAGTTGGATACGACTGAGCAACTAACAGACACACACACATATACACACTCACATAATGACATATCCTTCATTATAGTATCATGCAAAGTATTTTCACCACCCTAAAATCCTCTGTGATCTACCTATTTATCTTCCCTCTAACCACCACTAATAAATATACCTCTAGCAGCAACTGACCTTTTTAAAATTATCTACTTTTGCCTTTTTCAGAATGTCATATAATTGAAATCATACAGTAATGGAGCTTTTGCAGATAAGCTCCTTTCACTTAGTAATACACATTTACGTTTGCTCCATGTCTTAAAATTGTTCCTTTTAATAGTGTAGATAAGTGTCAACTATATGTAAGCCTCAACAATAATGCAAATAAATCATTAATTGTACAGTAAAAAATAAATTTATATACATAGAATCAGTTCAGTTCAGTTCAGTCGCTCAGTCGTGTCTGACTCTTTGTGACCCCATGAATTGCAGCACACCAGGCCTCCCTNTGTGGCAGAACCAATACAATATTGTAAAGTAATCAGCCTCCAATTAAAATGAATAAATTTTTTTAAAGTCATATTTTAAATTGTAAAATATGTATAACAATAACATTTACTGTTTCAATTATTTTTTAAATTTTTAAAAAAATTATTTCTTAATCACAAGATAATTGCTTTACAGAATTTTGCTGTTTTATGTCAAATATCAACATAAATCAGACATAGATATTTCAGTCATTTTTAAGTGTACCATTTTCTGGCATTAAGTGCATTCATTGTTATACAGCCACCACGACTATCCATCTTGAGAACTTTTTCATCTCCCTCATTAAAACTCTGTACCCATTAAACACTCTATATCCATTAAACACTGTCTCTGTGGATTAATAAATACCTTGTGTAAGTGGATTCATGCAGTGTTTGTCATTTTGTGATGGGCTTTTTTCACTTAGCATATCTTCAGAGTTCATCCATGTTCTGGCATATATCAGAATTGCCTTTTTAAGGCTGAATAATATTCCATTTCCCTAGAGAAGGAAATGGCAACCCACTCCAGTATCCTTGCCTGGAAAATCTCATGGACAGAGGAACTTGGTGGGCTGCAGTCCAGGGTCACAGAGTCAGGCACGACTGAGCGATTCCATTTAGGTATATAACATATTTTAAAAATCCATTTATGGACACTTGGGTTGCTCCCATCTCTCTGTAAAATATCTGCCACTAAGTGGCAGGTAATAGGCAGTTATGGATTCCAGCATCATCACCAATTTACTAATAAGCCGAAGACATTTCTGAAAGATTTTGCACCTCTGATCTTGGTGAGACAGCCTTGGCAGGAAGGAGGAACAGTATACCTCATGACAGTTTATCATTAAACAGCAGTGTGCTCTCCGCATTTCAATGCAGATATCTCTAGCTTCTGCTCTGTCACAGTTTCTTTCAGATGAAATGTTCTGAAAAGACATCCTCAAGTATCCATAGTGTCAATCACTCAGTCATATTGGACTCTTTGTGACCCATGGATTGTAGCCTGCCAGGCTCCTCTGTTCATAGGATTTCCCAGGCAAGAAAGCTGGACTGGGTAGCCATTTTCTTCTCCAGGAGATCTTCCTGACCCAGAGGTTGGATCCAGGTCTCCTACATCGCAGGCAGATTCTTTACCACCTGAGCCATCAGGGAATGTCCATAAATTACTATAAAAGACAAATTGGAGCATTCAAGGAAAAGAAGGTCACTCAAATCTATGCCCATCTCTTAGAGTCCTGGGCTCTACTCTCTGTCCTTTACCCTCCCGTCCTTCACCCTTCCCTAAACAGCAAGTGCAAAGGCCCTGAGGTCGACACGAGCTGGGTTTAGCCAAGGAAGTAAAGGCAGGCTTCATCATTGTTAGGAAGAGCGGTAGGGGCAGAGGAGAAATAGGTACATAGGAACCAGATCACAGAAAGAGTTTGGGTCTTAGTCTAAGTGTGATGGGAAAGCTTTATGATCAATGTGCTCCAGTTTTTACTTTTAAAAGCTAATTCTGGCTGTTACACCCATGTAATATTGATGTTTTTATTACAATTGCTTTATTCCATACCTTTCTGTCCATGGGGCTTTCCTTGTGGCTCAGATGGTAAATAATCTGCCTGCAAAGCAGGAGACCTGGGTTCAGTCCCTGGGTTGGCAAAAACCCCTGGAGGAGGAAATGACAACCCACTCCAGTATTCTTGATTGGAGAATTCCATGAACAGAGGAACTTGACAGGCTACAGTCCATGGGGTCACAAAGAGTTGGACATGACTGAGCAACTAACACACTTTCTGTCCATGTACCCATTCCTCCTCCCTCCATCCAAAATTTCATCATGTTTTTCATTTATTTCACAGTCAGTTGCAGACATCAGCACACTTCCCCCTAATACGTAAGCAGGCATATTATTTAATTAGAGTTCAACATTTGTTTATGGTTCTATTTTTTTCTTTTGAGGTTAGATTTTCATCTGCTGAAATGTACAACTCTCAAGTGTACTGTTGAGAACCACCTGTGTAATTCCTATGAAGACACAGAAAATCATCATCACCCAGAAGTCCCCTCATGGTTTTCCTGTTCCACCCTTTTCCCACCCCAGCCTTACCTTATCCACCATAGACTAGCCCAATGCTTTTGAGTTGTGGTGTTGGAGAAGACTCTTGAGAGTCCCCTGGACAACAAGGAGATCAAACCAGTCCAAATCAACTCTTGATATTCATTGGAAGGACTGATGCTGAAGCTGAAGTTCCAATACTTTGGTCACCTGATGCAAACAGTCAACTCATTGGAAAAGACCCTGATGCTGAGAAAGACTGAGGACAGGAGGAAAAGGGGAAAACAGAGGATGAGATGTTTGGATGGCATCACTGACTCAGTGGACATGAGTTTGAGCAAACTCTGGGAGATAGTGAAGGACAGGGAAAACTGGCGTGCTGCAGTCCTAGTCAGACATGACTTAGCAACTGAACAACAANGGAAAACAGAGGATGAGATGTTTGGATGGCATCACTGACTCAGTGGACATGAGTTTGAGCAAACTCTGGGAGATAGTGAAGGACAGGGAAAACTGGCGTGCTGCAGTCCTAGTCAGACATGACTTAGCAACTGAACAACAATTCTAGAACTTCATGGAAATGCGACCCTGTGACATGTACTCTTACAACAGGCTGCTTTCACTCAGGGGAATGTTTCTGACATTCATCCATGTTATTGCCTGTGTGGATTGTTCATTCCTGTTTTTTAACTGAAGCACAGTTGATTTACTACGTTGTGTTAGTTTCAGGTGTACAGCAAAATGATTCAGTTACCAACGAATATATAGGATTCCCTGGTGCAGTGATGAAGAATCCGCCTGCCAATGCAGGGGACATGGGTTGGATCCCTGGTCCAGGAAGATCCCACATGTGGAGGTAACTAAGCCTGTGTGCCATGACTAGACTACTGAGCCTGGGCTTTAGAGCCCTTGCTCTGCAACAAGAGAAGCCACCACAGTGAGAAACCCGTACGTGGCAACTGGAAAGCAGCCTTCATGTTGCAACAAAGACCCATTGCAACCAAAAATAAATATAAATAAATAAATAAATAA
>SJYV01050063.1:0-11208 GCA_006410875.1 Neotragus pygmaeus
GACAGGGAGGCCTGGCGAGCTGCGATTCACGGGGTTGCAAAGAGTCGGACACGACTGAGCGACTGAACTGAATGAAACATGTGTCAAGTCAAATACTTTGAGTCAGCTCAAATTATTTAAAGAGTTAGACCATATCCTTTCCTTATTTTAAAATGAATGAATGGAGTTCAATCGACATAAACAAATCCATAGTTTCTAGCTTCTGTCCCTCAAATTGGAACCCTCTCTTTCTCTGTCCTATATATTTTTTTGTACAAGGATAAAAAAAAAACACGAAAGGGAAACAGTAATTTTATCATTTTATTTCTTTATGGTTTTGGTTGTGCTGGGTTTTCATTGCTCCAAGGGCTTTCCTCCAGTTGTGGCACTTCAGTCACGCTGCATGGGCTTTTTATTGTGATGGCTTCTCTTATTGTGGAGCGTGGACTCAGGCATGTGAGCTTCGGTAACTGCAGCTTCCAGGCTCTAGAGCACAGGCTCAGTAGTTATGGTGCATGAGCTTAGTTGCTTTGCAGTGGATGGGATCTTGCCTAGCTAGGGATCAAACCCGTGTCTACTGAACTGGCAAGCAGATTCTTTACCACTAAGCCACCAGAGAAAACTCGAAACTCATTAATTTTAGAATGAAATGTATTTGTTAACTACGGGTATACACTTTCCAAGACCAGGTTTTTTCCAGAAGTTAAATAAATAGGTAATTAGATAGTTTTGTATTCCTAGTGTCTAACAAGGTGTTGTAGATTCTCCTGAAGTGTTTATTGGCTTGATTCAATGTCGATAGAAGGTTAAAAGGAGATGCCAAGGCGTAGAAAAACACAAATACAAGTAAGGAGGACATGTGCATGCATATGATAATAGTTTCCATGTACTGTAAATACCAAGCTTCCTGGGTGGTGCTAGTGGAAAAGAACCGGCCTGCCAGTGCAGGAGACATAGGAGACAAGGGTTCGATATTCTTGCCTGGAGAATCTCACAGATAGTGGAGTCTGGTGGGCTAAAGTCCATAGGTTCGCAATGAGTCGGACACAACTGAAGCAATCCAGCGTGCACACACTGTGAATACCATACAGAAAGCTGCTTGTTCTAAATGCAAACTGATGGTAATCTCACCATCACCACCACTCTTTCTTATTTTCAACTCAGTCAAGCAGCTTTCAAAAGCAACAGGAGCTTTGCAGCTCCCAGGGAGGAAGCATGCAGTCATAACTTCTTAGCAGAGTGGTCTAACTACACTGAGCTGACAAACCTCAGACCATTCCCGCACCAACCAAGCATTTGGTGGCGGGGGTGGGGGGGTGGTGGAGCAAGAGCTGAATGTACCCTGATCTCTGCATAAGCCTCTGGGCTCCCTTGCTGTGGCCCCAAGCCTACTGTAGAATTCAGATAGTTCTTTCTTCTCCCCTTATATAGACTGTGGCACAGTTTCAAAAATAGCCTGTGCTTTTTTAGGCCTTTAAAGATATCATCAATCATTGTCTTCTATGGTAATGCTTCAATTACCCAGGAGGGGAAAAAAAAAAACAAAACAGTAGCCATGGAAGTGATATCTTGATGTGCTGAAAATCCCAGTGAAAAAAGGGCACTGTTTGCATATTAGCCATGTAAGCAACATAAGAACTGTGATGAACCATTAATAAGCCTCTCTTGTGCTTTCTAAGTATTCAGGAAATGTGCCGCCTGACAGGCTAGATCTTTATAGGATTAGCTTAATGGTTTGTCACTTTCTGCCTTGCTTGCCACCCTTCTGCCTTTTTCATGCTGAACAGTATTGTACTGAGTATGCTGTGTGGCCATACACGCCCAGTGTTTCTCCATGATAAGCAACCCTATTTTAGGCACTTAACAGCTCATCCATGTTAAATGACAGCCAGCAAAAATGAAGCCCTAGAGTCATCACCCTCTTTACATCTCGCCCATTTCTTACTCCAGGGTGGTTTCGAATTGGCCACTCCCAGGTGATCACCCAGAATAATAAATGCCCAGGAGCACAGCCCCCTCATCTCCACACTGTTTGTATCTCTAGGAAAGGACCATATGCTCATCGTGATGTCAGCTTGGAGAAACACACAGGTGCAGCTTGTTTGAGAGCACCTTCTGTGAGGCCAAGGGGTTCCAACATGAGTTAGGAAAAAAAAAAAAAACCCATAGGACAAAAAATGTTTTTAACACACTGAGGTTCCTGTATGACCCACTTCTGCTGCAAAGAAATGTATGGGCATTTATTATTAAAATAAGTTCTTTTTCTATAGCTTCTTATGAAAGCAAAAAAAAAAAATTCAGTTCCTATGGAAAAAGTTTAATGGAGGTTTTGAATATTTAATGAATACGAAATGTTAAGCGGGCAGATTTCATCTATTGCTACTTTTATTGATACATTTGTGCAGACCCACAGAATATACACAGTGGCATTATTTGCAATATGAAAGGTTTCCCATTGCCATAAATTTGTAATTAGAGTTTTCAGATTATTACCTGTGATTGCTTTATGATAAGTACACCAATTCCCTTGACACATTTGAGGTACCTACTGCCTGCACCACTGACTTTATGAAGGTTCACAATATGTGAATATCATGGGATTTAAACTTGTTTTATATTCCAGGCAAAACCCTCACATATACACCACCACAAAATCACATCAGATTGCTCTTTACTCCTGAACACACACACTATTTATAGCACTTCAGGGGATCTTTTTCAATTGTTTTAATTTGCCTCAAGGGGTTGATAATGGGATAAAGAGCTTTTCACTGCTCAATCACATGTTATGAACCTAGTTTGAGTCTTTAATGACCACTAATGCTGACTTTGAAAACTTTGTTGTCTGCGATCCATTTTTTTCGTTGAACTGCTAGTGTTTTAAACAACCTGTTTTTTGAATAATATGTTTTTCATGGTAATGACATTTTGAATTTAATGATTGGCTAAAAAATTAGATAGTGATGATTTGCTCTATTTTAGACCTTTATGATTTATCTTCTTCATATTGTAAAATTAGGGAAAGATTTAATTCACATCATATAGAATCCATATCATGGAGATCAGCTGACTAGACAAAGCTAACCACAGCTCAGTGTCTATTCAAACACCAAGTTCATGTACAAGTTTGCTGCTGCTGCTGCTAAGACGCTTCAGTCTTGTCTGACTCTGTGCGACCCCATAGAAAGCAGCTTAGTTTACTATAAAAATTAAAGTACTAAAAGTCTCTGCTAAACACTAAGATATCTTTGAATAACATTCAGAGAAGTCAGTATGAGTTTATCAGGAGACTGCTACACTAGTTTATGATCACATAGCTTTAATATACCAGTCAAAATGGATTTCAGATAACAGAGATTGATGCAGATGTGGATATATAGAAACATATGATTAAGAGGCAGAAATACACTTTTCTTTACTGACTTTGAAATGGATAAACCAAGATTGGGTGGGAGAAAAAGATTCCATCAACAATTAAATATTACAGAAATAGTAACTGTTTAAGAGTCCATAATCTACTGCAAGGACTTTTCTGATGGTTTAGATAGTAAAGAATCTGCCTGCAATGTGGGAGACCAGGGTTTGATCCTCGGGTTGGGAAGATCTCCTGGAGAAGAAAATGGCTACCCACTCTAGTATTCTTGCTTTGGAAACCCAGTGGACAGAGGAACCATGCAGTCACAAAGAATCAGCTATGACTGAGACTAACACTTTCATCTATTACAGAATATATCTCAGTGATTTCTTTTAGTTTCACAGATCTTCCCTTACGTCAAGAAAGATACTTTTAGACTGAGTTGAGAAAGGAAAGAAGAGAAAATTTTGTACTTATGGTCCCACTATAAGAGATGGAGACTTATTAATACCAATCTGAAGCTTGAAAAATGTTGCTAAACCTTTGTCAGATAGATCTGTCTCTGAAAAGTGACACTGTGAATCTCATGATATCACTTCTCTACATGCCACATTCTATCTCACTCAGCACTAACCTGTCAATGGACAAGAAAGATTTAGGTGGAAGATTAAACTGGGAGCAAAAAAGGAAGGACATTTAAAATAAGATTCTAGAGAGAGGTAAAAGTGGAAGATGATATACCAAAAAATAAATAAATGAATAAACATGAAAGTCTATGTGTTACATAATTAGATCAGAAACTGAAAAAATTCGTAAGGGGCAGAAAGTGATAAAGAGTTTTGAATCAATGCTGTTGCTATTTGTCTCCTGAGTCTCTGGCATGAAAACTGGATCTTCATCAAAGTAAGACCTATTTCACTTTGTTACAATATGGAATTACAAGTCATCACAAACATTCAGTCACTAAATAATGGGGGCATTCATCCTAGACAGAGGTTGGCAGGAATGTGACTTAGTAGAAATGGCCAAAGCAGGGAGATGAGAAAAAGAACAATCATAGATCCTGAAACCACTGTAAAAATGTGAGTGAATTTAGCAGCAGCCAATTCATGTATAAAAGCCAATTCACAGAAAAAAGATAATTTTTAGACTTTCAGACATTGGTGGACTTTTCAGTACTGGAATGTATTTTAACTTTACTTTGACAGATGAGTAATTTTGAAATGTATAAAATCGTGAAAGAATTGATCAAAGCAGCATGGCTTTATGTAAATAAATAAATGAATGCACACATACACACAGATAAACACACACACTTCATCTCTGATCAACACCACTGTTTCTCACATTTTTTCCCTTCCTACTACAAGGTAAAATTTCTATGATAACTGGTTGATAAAGGGTCAGTATTTCTCCACCAAACTGTCCAAAGTTGAAAATGCAGAAATTTATGCAAGCATATGTATTTTCCTCTAGTTTCTAGCTCATAGGTTTGTTGGTTTAAATGGAAGGAAAGGTCTTGACAAATCTTTTCCTCAAGATAATTTCTAGATAATTTTTAATTGTCAATGTCAATTAATTGTCAATTAATTTTTAATTGTCAATGTCTCTTTAAATTGGTATAAAATAAAAATAATTTCCTTACAATTAGAAGAGAGAAACCTCATTCTCATTCCAATTTTTTGAGGACACTGCTTTTCTATTTAAGCTTTTGCCCTCAGTGCCAGGCATCCAGGGACACTTACAAAAATGTTTAGGGTTGATATATATAGTACTGTGTCAACAGGCCCCTCAGAGGTCAAGAAAGTTATGATAATGGTTTTCCCAGGGTTAGTTCTTGTACTTAATGTCCATCAGCTAATAGATTATATTTTATTTTTGGGGATTTATGGCTTAGTTTATGGTGGATTGTTTTCTGAGTTTTCCTTTGATCATAAGGTAGATTAAATTTGTTTTCTAGTTTCAAATATTATCCATCTGTTGCATGACACAGATTACTTTAATTCACATGTCACTTTTATTCAAAAACTTAATGTCCTTTTATAAATTGTGCCATTAACAAATTAGTTATTTAAGAACACATCAAGTTTCTTTTTGAAAATGGAACATGATAACTACCCACACCATTTGACCAAATATCCTTTTCTTTTGTTTCCCTTAACATTTATAAAGGCAAACAGTGTAAGTAGATACCTAGTACATCATAATATCTAAATGCAATTCTTTCTTTTTTTTTCACTGCAGTTACTGGAGTTAGTAAAGATACAGACATTTAAAAAATTTGAGTATATTTTCCAATGTTTCCTTTTACAAGAAATCAGTTGAAAACAAAAGTGAAGGAAGACTTGGAATGCAAGCATATGAAGCAAGAAAACTTTGCATTTTTAAATTTTTATTTTATTGAGTTTTTGAGCAATTAAATCTAAAAGAAATATTTACCTAAACTGAGATATATAGATGTGAATTATCCAGAGAGGAAAGGACATTATATACATTCTAGTTTATATTCCTGATTATTAGGAAATAGTCCTTTTAGTCTTTTTTATGCTCCTGGACTCTTTGTTAAATACCTGTTATACATGTTTTTACAGGTCAGCTCTCTATCCTACCCTCTGCCAATGGTGGCTCTAAGAAATGTTTTTCAATTAGAAATTGTCTTGAACTTTTAAACAATTATGTGTTTTTTCTTAATATTTCAGTTTCCTAAAACCACTTATACAGTACAAGATAACTCAACAATTCTTCTAACTTATCAAAGAAAGTACAGATTTTCCCAGTATATTTTTAGTACCCAACAGTGTACATTCTTCAATTTTTCTTTTAAAGCAAATCTGGGAATTGGTGATGGACAGGGAGGCCTGGCGTGCTGCGGTTCCTGGGGTCGCAAAGAGTCGGACACGACTGAGCGACTGAACTGAACTGAACTGATGCGTGATGTGTGGGGCTTCCCTGGTGGCTCAGTGGTAAAGAATCTGCTTTCAGTGCAAGAGCTGCAGGAGAACCTGGTTCCAGCTGGATCAGGAAGAGTCCCCCCTGGCGAGGGCATGTCAATCCACTTCAGTATTCTTTCCTGGAGAATCCCATGGACAGAGAAGCCTGGCCGGCTATGTCCCTAGGGTTGCAAAGAGTCAGACATGACTGAAGTGACTTAGCACACACCATGCATAAATGACATTTAGTAATTTTTTAAAGGGCTTTTCTGGTGGCTCAGAATGTAAAGAATCTCTCTGCAAAGTCAAGACCTGGGTTTGATCCATGGGTTGGAAAGATCCCTTGGAGGAAGGCATGGCAACCCACTCCAGTATTCTTGCCTGGAGAATCCCCATGGACAGAGGAGCCTAGCAGGCTACAGTTCGTGGGGTTGTAAAGAGTTGGACACGACTGAGTGACTAAGCACAACACAATTTTCTTAAGCAGTATACTTGTGTAACTGACCTATCACATTCAATAGCAATATTTGTTTATGCTATTTTTTTATATTTACCATATAAAATATATTTACTATATTAAATACCATGTGTGTGTTCAGTCACTCAATTGTGTCCAATTCTTTGTTACNATGGCAACCCACTCCAGTATTCTTGCCTGGAGAATCCCCATGGACAGAGGAGCCTAGCAGGCTACAGTTCGTGGGGTTGTAAAGAGTTGGACACGACTGAGTGACTAAGCACAACACAATTTTCTTAAGCAGTATACTTGTGTAACTGACCTATCACATTCAATAGCAATATTTGTTTATGCTATTTTTTTATATTTACCATATAAAATATATTTACTATATTAAATACCATGTGTGTGTTCAGTCACTCAATTGTGTCCAATTCTTTGTTACCCCATGGACAGTAGCCCACTAGGCTCCTGGGTTCATGGGATTTTCCAGGGGCAAGAATACTGGAGTGGGTTGCCAATTCCTTCACCAAGATTAAAATGCCATACTTCATAATGTTTAACCCCTATTTAAGAAATGAAATGATCAGAAACACAATTGGTTGGGTTGGTGGCAGCAAAATAAAAGTACTACATTGTAATAAATTTTGAGCTCTCATTATCTTTATTATATAAATAAATTGCTTGAAACTAGAAGGAAATGGCAACCCACTCCAGTGTTCTTCCCTGGAGAATCCCAGGAACGGGGGAGCCCAGTGGGCTGCTGCTGTCTATGGGGTCGCACAGAGTCGGACACGACTGAAGTGACTTAGCAGTAGCAGCATAGCTCATGTTCATTTATTCTTTTGTTTAACATAAGTTGCTAGACACAGCAAATCCTAAAGCTCTGTTACAGTAGTCCATCCTTATCTACAGTTTTGTTTTCCATGGTTCCAGCTACCATAGACAAACATGGTCCAAAACATTTTGTGGAAAATATCAAACCTAAAAAATTCATAAGTTTTAAATTGAAAACCATTCTGAGTTGCAGGATAAAGTCTCTCACTTTCTTCCTCAATCCTACCAGAGATCCACAACCATCGATATTATCAACTCCTGACATCTTTCAACCATCAACATGACCATGATTTGATGATCTAAGATCACTTAAAGCAGATTATCCTTCTAAATACCATCAGGCCAGTATTATCTTAATGCTATGTCACAATGCCTGAGACATTCACCACACTTCATCTCAGTATGTAAGCATTTGGTCATCTCACCTCATCACAAGAAGGGTGGGTATAGAACAATAAAATACTTTGAGAAAAAGTGAGACAGACCACATTCACATAACTTTTATTACAGTATATTGCCATAATTGTTCTATTTTATTATTAGTGATAGTTGCTAATCCTTAGTATGTTCAGTTTATTAAATGAACTTTATCATTGGTACATATATATAGGAAAGGACATGCTTATACAGGATTTGATACTATTCAAGTGTTCAGGCATCCACTGGGGGTCTTGGAATGTATCTTCCTTGGATAAAGGGTGACTACATGTATTTGGAATAATTATCTATTCATTATTTTAAACCATGGGATATATCTCGAGTGAAGTATGTGTGTGTGTTAGTCACTTAGTCATGTCCAACTCTTTGCAACCCCATGGACTGTAGAACACCAAGCTCCTCTGTCCATGAGATTCTCCAGGTAAGAACACTGAGGGGGTTGCCATTTTCTTCTCTCCCGGAGGATCTTCCTGACCCAGGGATCAAATGTGGGTCTCTTCCATTGCAGGCAGATTCTTTACCATCTGAGCTATAGGGAAGTCCCAATAAAGAGGCAATCTCATTTTTTTACACTGTCCCCTGGAATCTGTGATATTTGGAATTCTAAGAAATACATCCCCAAATTGACTGAGAGTTTATTTTTCTTCTTAATGGAGTACGTTAACTTGCATATACATAGAAATCAGTCACCTCTGTAGAAAAGTTACTAAGAATCTCAATATCAGAAAATGAAACTGTACACTTAAATTGACATTTGTTTCCATATGCCCTAATCAGTTGAAAAGTTACCTAACTCAAATGTTTCTTTCTCTAGAATTTAAAAATAAACCGAATGTACTTTGCTATTTGTCAGGTAGGCCAACACCAATAGTTCTGATAAAATTTTACTTATCAGAACACTAAAACGATTGAGAATATAGATGTGTTTATTAGTTTTAATCCTTTAAATTTACCCACTGAACATAAAATTAAATGGATGATGGTAAAGGGACTGACTGATTATTTTTAAATCTGTAATCAGGAAAAAAAAACCGCAAAGGACTAATTAATCAGTTTAAACACACTGTGCAAGATGGTATCCATTTCCTGATTTAAATCAATTAATACAGGTTAATTAGATCAGGTAATAGAGCATTTTAACATTTTTGTACTTATTTAATGTTATATGCTTATTATATTTTGTTTGACAAAAGAATATAAAATCTCAGTACTCAAATTTTATAAGCTTGTCTCAACACTTAGCAATACTTAAGAGTAGGCTTCTATAGTACAGCTNTAGATCAGGTAATAGAGCATTTTAACATTTTTGTACTTATTTAATGTTATATGCTTATTATATTTTGTTTGACAAAAGAATATAAAATCTCAGTACTCAAATTTTATAAGCTTGTCTCAACACTTAGCAATACTTAAGAGTAGGCTTCTATAGTACAGCTCATGAGAAAACTGACTTTACATTTTCACACTGATACAGTTAGACAAATGGTCCTGCTTAAAGTGATATCGGCTAAGACATTGGTACTTAAAAATATGAGGAACATTTTTGTTTCTTATTGTTATTTTAAAAAGTTAGGAACATTCCATATTTAGGAATTTTCAAAGCAGTCTCTATAAATTCTAAACTATTTGAGTCTAATAGGAAATTTTAAAATATGAATAACTTCCAATATTGATATTACCACAGTCTCAGTGTATATCCAAGATATCCCAGAAGTTGCTTCACTGAAGTAGTATTAGAATTCTTTTGAAAACCTCAAACCACGGAATGGGTTTTGGGCTTTCTTGGAATTTTGATTGCCTTGGGAGGAGAAAAAAAATTGTAAAAATTAGAGCCCATGAGAATCTGTCTCAGTCTGTATTCATCTCAGGACAATAGACGAGTTCTAACAAAGACTTCTAGCATATCAGATTTTTCTAATTGCTCATTCATTTGGACAGTGCCTTTAATAAATATATTATTGAATATTATTAAAATAAATGGCCTTAATGAATTGAGGAGTCATTAATTTGAACATTATGTGTGTGCGTCTTGTGTGCCCATTTTTCTTATGTTTCATTATTTTAAAAAGGAATTGGTAATTTTAGCTATAAAGTTTATATTTACCACAATGTTTTTATTTTTATTTTTTTATTTTTATTTTTTGCCAATGAGAAATAAGTTTCTTTATTCCTATAGCATAAAAATCTGTGCTTCAGGATTCAACAAATCATTGGAAAGTATTTTCTGCCTCTTGCTGGTTGTGGAAGCATTGTCCCGGTGAAAAGTTTTGTTTTTTCTTTTAATTTTACTTTACAATACTCTATTGGCTTTGCCATACATCAACATGAATCCACCACAGGTGTACACAAAGGAGTATTAGGCAAATCAGTTTCTTTAGGGTCATTTTATATTAATATCTGTTTTCANAATTTTACTTTACAATACTCTATTGGCTTTGCCATACATCAACATGAATCCACCACAGGTGTACACAAAGGAGTATTAGGCAAATCAGTTTCTTTAGGGTCATTTTATATTAATATCTGTTTTCATTGATCTTTTCAGGACGTTGACCATTACTATATATATTATATAGTTGTTCTTGTAACTGCCAGAAATAATCTTCATTAGTAGTAATACACATTCCTGATTTCTCAATTCCATCCATTTCAGTTTCATAAAAGTGTATTGTAGGTGCCTTGTTGACAAAGCTCTGCTTCACACATTAGAATACATGGAATAGCTTTCACTCAACAGAGTTACTATTTTATATGTGAGGACAATTAACTAAGCCCTCCACATCATTTTGATAAAATATAAAAAGTGGGCATGCCCAAACATGTCTTTTAAAAAGTTAAAGCAGTCTATCATGCAAAGAATACTTTCTGTAAGAGTTTCATTTAAACAATGGAACTCATCTGATTTTTGATTTTGAACATATTTTACTGAAGAATAGTTTAAATGTTTTAAGTTCAATAAAATGTACAAATGTTAAGTGTGCCACTGGATGACTTCTTCCATATATATACACCTCCATGTACTTACCAACCAGATCAAACTACAGAACAGCCATCACCCTCATGCCATTTTCCAGACAATGCCAACCACTTCTGGTGATAATCACTACTTGACTTTATTATTAATTAGTTTTGCCTATCCATGAACTTGGAAGAAAAGTTATGACCAACCTAGATAGTATATTCAAGAGCAGAGACATTACTTTGCCGACTAA
>SJYV01050064.1:0-14691 GCA_006410875.1 Neotragus pygmaeus
AGAGGAGCCTGGCAGGCTACAGTCCATGGGGTTGCAAAGAATCAGACATGACTGAGTGACTAGGCACATGAAAAGATAGTCAGCCTCACTAACTATTAGAAAAATGCAAATCAAAACCACAATACGCATCACTTCACACTGGTTAGAATGGCCAGGATTAAAAAGTCTGCAAATCACAAATGCCGGAGAGAGTATGGAGAAAAGGGAACCCCTCATGCACTGTTGGTGGGAATGTAAGTTGGTACAACCTCTATGGAGGTTCCTCAGAAAACTAACGAGAGCTACCATAAGGATGCCTTAGTAGCCTGGACCTGAAAGATGCTTCCGTCATTCCATCCTTATTCCCTGGCATGTATCCATCCTTCCATCCAGACAGTAACTTTTTATAGCTGGGGATTTGACATGCTGTTCCATACCTTTCCTATTCTTCTCAATCTTAAGTATGACCTTTCCTCTATTTTTAACCAAGCTGTGTCCACTCATTATCACTACTTAGTTTCCTGTGGTGGCTCAGTGATAAAGAATCCACCTGCCAATGCAGGAGAGGCAGGTTTGTTCCCTAGGTCGGGAAGATCCCCTGGAGAAGGAAATGGCAACCCCTTCCAGTATTGCCTGGAAAATCCCATGGACAGAGGTGCCTGGTGGGCTACCGTCCATGTAGTCACAAAAGCATTGGACTAAACAAGATCATATTATTGAAGAACACGCATAAAACACCGCACTATTCTTAAGTGTATACAGATCTGTAAGTGTTTACTTAGGTACAGCCATGTACTCACACCCCCAGATCAAGACACAGACCTACCAGGAGGTTCCTTTCTGTTCTTTTCCAATCAATGAACTCCCGCAAAGGTAACTGCTGTTCTGATTTCCATCACACAGACAAGTTTTGCTTATCTTGAACTTTATGAAAATGGAATCCTATATTGTTGACCACTTTGACACCTGGCTTCTTTTGTTCAAAACATTCACCCAATATTGAAAACACAAGGCTCATCTCCTCCAGGCTGGCCTCCTCTGAAGCATGAACCACATTTCTGACGTCATCGCGTTCTGGTAATGCTGTCCCCAGGCCCCGCTCCACACAGCTCTGTCACACTGCTAGGCAGGTACATACTTCCTGAAGGCAAGCACCTTATCTCTGTATCTGCCTGCACGTAACAGGAACTAGTAAACACTGACCTCTGTTAAACTGTTCCTACTCATTGCACACTGACCCCATCTTTTATGGGCTTATCTGTTTCTCCAACTGGGCCACAGATTCCCCCAGGACAGGAACTGAATCCTGTAAATAGTATAAGGGATTGCATATATGCCAGGTATGGTGCTTTTTTGTATTGAGTGAGTACCATCTCATCTTTACAACAATTTTGAAAATTATTACCATTTTTTTTTTCAGAGGATGAAGCTGAAGTCTGGAGTGTTAAGCACCTGCTCATAGTAAAACTTCTAAGTGGTACAGTCAGATTGTAAGCCAGGCAGCCAGGGATCAAAGAGGCGGCATTCCTTAGCAAGTGCTCACAACATAACCAGGGAGGCAGGAAGGATAGAAACTGCAATCTACTGAAAGACAGACTTACTTAAAAGAAAAAAATGAGGCCAGTTCGTGGTTGAGCGGCTGTGTCTAGTAATATGCAAAGTTCATATGGAAACTCGTGACAGAGCCTTACTTTCAAGAACGTGATCTCTCTCTAATACAGGTCCAGGGCTTTAAGGAGGTTGTATAAGGAGCCAGTAAAGCACAACCTCTTTTCATATAATCCCTTTGTTGGGTAAGTTGTTTCTTTTTTTTTAATTCAAGCTCAACAAGAATTTCCAAAGTACAAAGGCAATTGAAAACTGAACAGTATCTTAAGGATGGAAGCGCTGTTTGCCAAGCGTAACCTGAAATGATCCGTGTCTCCACATGCCATATCCAAACCCGTCCAGCTCACCATAGCATCCTCACACAGCCCTTACTGCCGTCTGCAGTCCTCAGCGTGGACCCTCTCTGGCCCTGAGTGACTGGTCTCAGCGGCAGCCTCACCCCGCAGCCGGCTTCCAGAAGTCCAGATGAAATCTTGCTCCTGTGGCATACTGCCTGGATGCTAATGGCATCCTTTAGACACAGCGGCCCCTCACAGGGACTCCAGGGCACAGAACAAGACACTCCTTGTTGCCTTGCTGAAAGGAGCCGCTTCTTGAAAGGGCTTCAATGGGATCGGCCCCACCCGCTCTGAGATGCCATCAAAACCACACAACATTACCCGGGGCTTCCACAGACTGTGCCAAGGAGCTCCCGCCTGTCGTGAGGCGGAAAGTGCTGCATCTCTAAAGCAGGGAGGAGACTTGCTCCACATAAAATGGAATTCTAAGAACAAGAAAACCCTGGGCGTAGACATACCGATTATTAAATTTAGATATCAGGTCCAGGGCTCACAAGCAGACAGCTATTTTCTCTAGGGACAATGAGACAACACAGATTAACAGTCCACACCAAACCTAGTTCTTTGAGATTTCCCTCTGCCCAAACAAAGTGCCAGAGTCAACAATCAAGGCCGCTAATGGAGACCCGAGGCAGGTCAACTTTTAAGGCTCTTCTGACTCTTCCTTTCAACCAGCATTCACCTTGCCCTTGCAGGAGCCCTGTGGTAGGCAGGGGTTGCTAAGTGAGTACTACGGGGTCTCTTGCTCTTCACAGCCATTAGTGAGGGATCAGAGCAAAAGACAAACACACAGAGAATCCAATGCATCCTGCACTGTGCTGGGGTGGAGCCTTCTCTGCAAAACCCATCTGACCAGGAGAGAAAGGAGACTGAGCTGAGGAGAGACCCCTTTGACACAGATATCTGGAAACGCAGTCCTTTCTGTCTGCAAGCATGAAATGATGCACCTCCAGTTCCCCACTCAGGAGTCAGCCATCGTAGCACCTTGACCTGTCCCTTATATGATTATGCACAGGTTTAAACTCAACTGCACAAAGGTCAAAGATACAGCCAGGCTGGACTTTCATTGAATATCAGGCATCTGCTAGAAAAGGCTGATGCAGTCTGAAACAGGCAGGAGTGTGGATGAGATTGAAGGGAATGAATGTGCCCGCAGAGGGCTTCACTCCTGGAGGGGGTCGTCCTGGCTTTTCAATAGAAGCCCAGAGACTTCAGCTGCTGTTTGACCTTCCTTTACCCCTTTAAAAATGGCATTTGATCAGACACCTTTTGTGCTCCTTTTCACAGCCTGCAAATTTACTTATGGTTCCTTTTGAAACTCCTGTACCCACGGCCTTTGGAGAAAAAGTCCCCTGAGCCTTTCTAATGTGATCATGGAGACCGCTGTTTCTGTTCATTCTCTCACACATTCAGTTCAATAAGATGAATTCAATATGTGATCCAAAGAAAAGCCACAGGGCAGAAAACATTCTCATGAATGCTGTGCAACAAAGCCTTATAAAGCTGTACCAGCTCAACTTATTTTAAAAAATCTAACCAAAGCAAAGTAGTTCCCCTAGCTCACTAAGAGTTTTAAAATTCATATTCTGTGACATGCTGTATAGTTAAATCAATTGTTTCTTGTCTGTCCTATCAAACAGTTCATGAGATCTAGTCTGGTCCACACATCCTAGAGTTAACGTGAAGTGGGTCAACTACCTTAAAAAAAAAAAAAAGGCCAACGCCATCACCTGCTCTCGCTTTCCTGGATATCAGTGATGAGGAATCACCAAAGATTAAGTATCCTGATGGGCACCTACAAATGTAAAAGATTATTAGACGTAGATTCAACAAATACTACAACCTAAAATAAATGTTTCCCATACCAAGTGTCATCTCTGGATTTTTCTTAAAGGGTGAAGAGTAGGTTAGACATACTATTTGCAGTTTTAGTCCATCCTATTTACTTCCTGTTAATTAAGTCATTAACAGAAGCAGGAAGAGAGCAAAAGACTGCCTGCAAACAATGCCCCTTTATCAGGAGGCCCAGGAGTGGGCTGTCTGAATGGTTGACAGGACTAACCACATCCATTAGGCATCTAGTTCATCTTGTGAGACAAATTTTGAGAAGGACCTCTGATTGCAGCTTAAGGTGATTATATCTTATAGCTAAATAGAAGATAAAAGTTTGTGTTCATTACTAAACGTGTCCTGCACAGGCGGGACCCAAATGCCATCCAAATTCCACTGTGAACACAGGAAGCCAAGGACACCACTTGCCACAGCCTCACTCCGTGCCAGCTGCAGCTGTCTGGGCTTCATTTTAATGAAGGCAGACAAAGGGGGCTCTCGGGCTCCAACATTCCTCTTGAAAGGCCAGGGGTAGAAACGACAGTAGGAAAACATTCTTCCCTCGTCCTTTTATCAAGGGTCAGCTTCTGTATTTTCCACAGACTACTGTCTCATTAATAATACAGTGACTTAAGATCTTTAAAAAGCAAACAGATATAACACAGTATGGCTTAGAGGTACATCCTTAAAAGGGTTTAACCACATCCCTGAGAACAAATGTTGAAAAACAGGTGGAATTTAGATAACACTCTAGCAGCACAAAACTAACAACAACAAAATCCCAGTGAATAGAGATTGACAGAGAAGCAGTATTTCCCTACACCTGGTTGCAAGTCCACCTTGGCTTGGATATAGAAAAATGAATTAGATTAATTGTGGGGCAATTCCAAAAAATATTCATTGGGAACCTGCTATGTACAGAGTGAGAAAAAGACAAAACAAGCCGAGTTGTGGGGATTAGTAGTAAAACCATGCAGAAGTGGAGAGAAGAGTTAGAGGCTCTGAGGATGCCTCAAAAGAAAGGATATGCAGGTTGTCCTGGGGCGGGGGCGGTGGTGGTGGGATGGAAACATGTAGGAAGATACAATACACTTTCATTCAGGAAGAACCAGTCCGGGATGGATCTGTTCAGACCTAGAAGCATCAGAAATGGCACCAAGTCTCCCAACTGGATAATGTAAAATTAAAGAAACGCGCGTGTTAGGGGAAGCAGAGGGTACCAGCGATGACTATTTTCAGAAAGGCTGCATTTCTGAAAGGGAAGTGGAGAGGAAAGGTTACGTGTGGGGAAGAAATGAGAGTGCACAGATAACAGGTTGAGAAAAACTCAAAAAAGAAGGGTCAGCATAAGAGAGCTGGATGGCTAACAAAATGAAATGCATTAGAAGGAAAGAAAGGAAATCTGGGCTGCTGGGGGTGGTCCCCAGGAAGCCATTGCTCATCTTCTGATGCAGTGCCCTCAACCGGGCGGCAGAGGAAGACACCACACTGAAGATGGTGAAGGAGTAACTCAGTACAGGGCATCAGCTGCTCAAGCCAAAGCATCATCGACTCCTCTCTTTCCCTCCTGGCTACCCCAGCTCACCCAGTCCTCAGGCTGGCCCCGTTGCCTCTGCCTCCACAGTATAATGTTTCCATCTCCTCTCACAGACCACAGGCCATGCTGCCATTTGACTCACACACTAGGACCCTGACTGCTCTCCCCCGTGAGTCTCCTGCCTCCACACCTGCCCCTCCAGCTTATGCGACTCTAAACCAGTGCCTCTCAAAATACCGGGTGGACTGGTCTTCACCAGCCCAAGACCCCCACCCCTGTTCCCATCCAGTGTGGACCAACTGTTCTCACATACAAGGAAAATGAGTTGCTGTTGAAATAATCACACACGTTGATACTGCAGAAACGTCATACTGCTGTATGTTTTTAACTGTTCCCCTCAGGCCGGGCCAGGAACAGTGTGAGGACTGGCAGCCCACAGACCCTACTGGAATAGCTCTGCTGAAATGCTCCAGCTCCAACTACCCACTCTCCCTGACTTACTCTGATCTAGTCACTTTCACTATGTTCAGGCCAAGTTTCATGGCAGCTGGGACTTGCTGTGCCCTCTGCGTGGACCATTCTGGCCATGCCCTTTCCCACAGGTATTCTCCTTCACCCCTCAGGGCTCAGTTCAAATATCCCCCGGAGATGTCTTTCTGGGCCATCTGATTTGGAGGACATTCTCCCCCCTAGCAGCTAACACTCACTCCAGAACACATCGTCTGACTTTACTGTTGCCACTGCACTTTTTTTCCCACCTATTTTTAATATTAGATGAAGAGGGCTTCCCTGGTAGCTCAGTGGTAAAGAATCCACCTGCCAGTGCAGAAGACATGGGTTTGGTCCCTAGACTGGGAAGACCACACGTGCTGCGGAGCAACTAAGGCCACGTGCCACATCTACTGGGCCGGAGCCCTAAGGTCCCGGAGACTTTGGGTGGGGGTGAGGGTGGAGGGTCAGGAGTGGCAGAGCAGAGGCTGGGCGAGACAGAACTGAAGGAGAAAAATGAGCCAACAAGCATGGTGCATGCAGCAAGCACTCGGAAGTCTCGGGAACAAGACCAGTCAGTGCTCTCAAGAGCAGCACTGAGGGGTTCCCTGCAGAGCAAAGAGCTGGCACCTGGAGTGAGCCCTGAGGCCTGAGACATCTGGTAATGTGAAGAGTTCCAAGAAGGGTATTCCAGGAAGTGGAAAAAATGGGCAAAGGAACAGAAAAGGAAGTTTTTAAGTGGAAAATAACCTGGGGGGCGGGGTGCAACATCTATTCAGCCTTATAAAATATTTCAAATCATATGATGCCCTAAATTTACCGCAGACCTTTTCCTTTTTTGAGTCTGTGGACTTACACACTGCACATTTGAGTAGTTTTTCACATCTGATGGCAACTGGCTTCCTGGAGTTTCCCCTTCAGATCCAGAATAAGGCCAGGTGCGAGTGGAATAGTATGGCTGGCAGCTTCTCAGGAAGAAGCTTAACATTATTAGAACGCTAGAATCAGAAAGCTCAAGGTCAAGCCGCATCTTTGTCAGCAACCCATTTCCTGTGTGATTTCAGGCAATTCACTTCACCTTTTGGAATCTCATCTGATATCTGGGGGAAAAGCTGAGGGAGCTGGACATCAGGCTTATAATGAGGAGGGTCACTACATGTTGTCTAAAGATGCTCTGGAGAGCCAAAGAGGGGGCTCTTCTTAATTTGCCCAGAACAACAGACATAACACTGATCCTGAAGAAACCAAGATGTTGTCTGTCTCATATGTCATCTTACTTATCACATGCTTCAAAACTTGAAGTACCATCCTCGAGAAACACCCACAGCTCCCTTCTTCACGTTCTCTGGCTGGCTTAGTGTCTGGCCCACCCCAGATGCTCGCCAAGTGTCTGCCCCACGTCCTTCCAGTGAGTTTTTCTGCTTTCTTTGTGTAATCAAAGCTATTAATCTGTTCTTGCACAATTCACTGTCTTATGATAGCCGAACTGTCCCCGTGCCAAAGAGCCGCCCCTTCCTACTGCTGCTGATTTTACATTCCCAGGTGGCCTCTACCAAGAACAGTTTTTCAAAGAAGGTAAATATTTAGGTACAGACCTCATTCTTTTTCAAACCAAAGAACAGCCAAAGAATGTAAATAATTGATCTGAAATTCTGCAATTATTCAAGGCCAGGGTGATGATAAAAACCTTGTTTTCTCAACTAGATTGCTAATGGACTCTTTTAAGCACATATAAAAGCTAAAAAACCTTCTCACCTATACCTTTTGCCAACCTTAGATGCAAAGAAAACATTCTACACAAACCAAAACTCTGACTGTTCAAAACCATGTAGCCCAGTGCCTACCTGCACATTTCCAAATACAGCATATAGCAGCTTGCCAAGATTTTAAACAGCTGATTTGAGAAGAAAAAAAAAAGTACATTTTGACTGTCCTGTTTTTTTTCAGCACCAAAGTATTTGTCCAGACTGTACTTTGCAACCGTAACTGAGTTGGGAGCAGGGGAGAATGAGGGAGTCAATCCTTCCATACCCAAGGAGAGAGCTACCCGTTCACATCTTCTGGAATGTTCTCTTGCTATTAATTAAAGAGCTACAAATATGAGTCATACCCACGGGTTTACGGGTGACACAACCAGATATTCTGAGAATTTCTGGTTGAGGAAATGAACATCCATTCAGTCCACAGCAAGAAAAGGGTGGAACATGGGCTACAGAAAGTCCCAGGAAAGGATTGAGCCTTGGTATAAAAACTGGACGTGCCGGCTTACTGCCTACTCTCTTGGAATAATCTCAGAAACCAGCAGCAGAGATTACATAAATTATGGATGAGACAGTCAGGAAAAGATCTGTTGATATGTTGGCAAGATCTGAATAAAGAACAAACAATCCTTATAAACACAGAGAAAAGGAAAACATAAGCGAAACCAACAACACTTTCTCCCTTATTAAAAATGACAAACGAATGTCTTCATCTCTGAATAATTTTTTAGAATGTCTGGACAAGCAGTCATCTCTGAAGTGTTTAAGACTTATTTTCATCCTTAAAGTTCTTTAAGATCTAAAGTTCAGACATACTAAATTCTCTCTTTTCAGAGAGGCTTCCCCCAAACAGAGGAGATCTAGGTCTGTCTTTACATGCTAAGGGATTTAATTATTTTTGAGTTGAAGAAATGCCTTCAAGAAATGCCTCAGCCCTAGCCTTGGGTGCGTCCCCCTGCTGGTCACCGGCACAGCCCAGTAAGCACCACACCCACCAAAGGTGCCCTCCCCAGAGGTGCAACACAGAGGAGCATCCTTGGAATGCGGTAAGGCTTTCCAGCCCTTTCCTGGAAAAATTCTGGGGCCTAAAGGAAGAGATATTTCTTTGTTTTATAAACAAACACAGGGGATGGTGCTCCTTTTCTTACTCATTCCCTCTGTTAGCTTGAGAAGTGCATTTGGAATACTCCCTTTCTGCTGTTTTTAAATCTCAAATAGCTTTCTATACTCTGCCCCTCTTGGTTTTCTTTACCCTTTGAAAAGTTACTTCTAGTGCCCAAAACATGAAATGCTCATTCATCATTTCATGTGGATAGCTTTTCTCCTGCTTTTTCTTTTCTTGTATCTCTTTTTAACAAACCAGGGTCCCTGTTAAATATTCTTAGAATATTTAAGAAGAATTTAAGAAGAGGGTAGACTTGACAATTAAGCCCCCTTAGCTTAAGAATTCTTGAATATTCTTTTTTTTTTTTTTTTNCGGCTTACTGCCTACTCTCTTGGAATAATCTCAGAAACCAGCAGCAGAGATTACATAAATTATGGATGAGACAGTCAGGAAAAGATCTGTTGATATGTTGGCAAGATCTGAATAAAGAACAAACAATCCTTATAAACACAGAGAAAAGGAAAACATAAGCGAAACCAACAACACTTTCTCCCTTATTAAAAATGACAAACGAATGTCTTCATCTCTGAATAATTTTTTAGAATGTCTGGACAAGCAGTCATCTCTGAAGTGTTTAAGACTTATTTTCATCCTTAAAGTTCTTTAAGATCTAAAGTTCAGACATACTAAATTCTCTCTTTTCAGAGAGGCTTCCCCCAAACAGAGGAGATCTAGGTCTGTCTTTACATGCTAAGGGATTTAATTATTTTTGAGTTGAAGAAATGCCTTCAAGAAATGCCTCAGCCCTAGCCTTGGGTGCGTCCCCCTGCTGGTCACCGGCACAGCCCAGTAAGCACCACACCCACCAAAGGTGCCCTCCCCAGAGGTGCAACACAGAGGAGCATCCTTGGAATGCGGTAAGGCTTTCCAGCCCTTTCCTGGAAAAATTCTGGGGCCTAAAGGAAGAGATATTTCTTTGTTTTATAAACAAACACAGGGGATGGTGCTCCTTTTCTTACTCATTCCCTCTGTTAGCTTGAGAAGTGCATTTGGAATACTCCCTTTCTGCTGTTTTTAAATCTCAAATAGCTTTCTATACTCTGCCCCTCTTGGTTTTCTTTACCCTTTGAAAAGTTACTTCTAGTGCCCAAAACATGAAATGCTCATTCATCATTTCATGTGGATAGCTTTTCCCCTGCTTTTTCTTTTCTTGTATCTCTTTTTAACAAACCAGGGTCCCTGTTAAATATTCTTAGAATATTTAAGAAGAATTTAAGAAGAGGGTAGACTTGACAATTAAGCCCCCTTAGCTTAAGAATTCTTGAATATTCTTTTTTTTTTTTTTTTTTATTTATTTTACTTTACAATACTCTATTGGCTTTGCCATACATCGACTTGAATCCACCGGATTAGGGACCTTCTTTCCCTCCAAGGCTTCAACCTCTGACCCAACATAATACCTGCCTATGATGATTATTTTAGGAGGAGGCTTCCAGTTTCCAACAAATTGGCCAACTATCCCTAAATGGACAAAATCGCAATGTAACTGAATAGGATCCTACAGGGTCTTCTCAGGACAGAACCCCCACCCCCACTGTCCTTTGCTGCAGCTCCTTCCAGAGGTACCTAAATAACAGTATCTGATGCACATTCCTGAGCTGTGTCACAGATGTTAAAACCACCACCAAAATGGAAGAAATTAACTACTTGATGATCATACACCCCCAGACCCACTGGTACCTAAGGATTGATAAGGTAAACCACACTGTTACCTGAAGTCAACCAACCAGAACTATGCACCAGCTGACCACATACCCTGTAACCCCTTCCCTCACCTGGCCTTTAAAAATGCTTTGCTGAAATCCATCTGGGTGTTTGGGGGTTTTCAGAGCACAAGTCACCCATCCTTGTGTTGGCCCCTTTACAATAAAGGCTGCACTTCCCTTCACCACAACCCGGTGTCAGTAGATTGGCTTTACAGTGCACAAGCAAGCAGACCCAAGTTTGGTTCAATAACAGCGAGGGTAGACTAGACAATTAAGCCCCTTTAGCTTCATCCCATATGGGCTTCCCTGGCGGCTCAGATGGTAAAGAATCTGCTTGCAATGCAGGAGGTCGGGTTCGATCCCTGGGTTGGGAAAACCCCCTGGAAAAGGGAATGGCAACCTACTCCAGTATTCTTGCCTGAAGAATCCCATAGACAGAAGAGCCTGGCAGGCTACCGTCCATGGGGTCACAAAGAGTCGGCCATGACTGAGCAGCTAACACTACCACTACTAGCTTCATCCCATGTGAGAATGGCCTGCCTACAACTGCTGCTGAAACTGTAGGCACAAACGTGATGACTGTTCTGCCTCTGCATAAACTCTGAACAGGAAAGAGGGTTCATCAAAATTTTCAGGAACCATTGAAGAAAACCACCTACCTTGACCAGGCAAGACGATAACCACTTGCATGAGCTGTCTCACAACAGGAGGGTCCTGGGGTGCTGCCCCCAAAAACTAACCAGAAGAATTTGGGAGGGGCCAAAAGAGGGAGGAGATGCCACTCTACAATGTGAGCCAACCTCCCAGAAACTGTCATGCCAGAATCCATCATGGCTGAGAGATGTGCATGCCACCCGGGAGGACCCTGAGTCAGACCAGGTATGAGCCAAACAAGATGACTCCTCATTACCATGAAACCCGAGATCACGGGCTCTGAGATAGGTCCTCTGGGTTCCCTTACTGCTGCTCTCCGCCTGGGCACCACTTCCCTATAAAGTCTCTTGCTTTGTCAGCACATGTGTCTCCTTGGACAGTTCATTTCCAACTGCTAGACAAGAGCCCACTCTCAAGCCCACTTTCCAACTGCTAGACAAGACCCACCTGCAGGGGATCCCCCTTCCTGCAATAAATATATTTCCCTAAACTCAGTGTCTCTTTTGACAAATCACTGGGCTTTCTGCTGCCTGGCTGAAGGTAGGTGGTTGCAAAATGACTTCAATTTCAGTAGCTAAGGAAACACAGGGCCTAAAATCAAACTACCAGTAAGTAATATTCCTAGGGCTCCTGGGTCATATGTTTATCAATAATTAAACTGATTTTTTAAACCATTCTGTAAGTATAAAAGCACACTACCTAAAGCAAAACACATCCATCAGGACTCATGGGGACAAAAATAATATCTATCTCTCTCAGTATGTTGAAAGGATCAGAGTGAGAAGACGAGTATCTGTATAAAACACCCAGATGCTCTGCATGATGCATACATAACAGGCAGGCAATAAAAATACATAGTAGGTAGAGTTTTACTGTTTCTAGGGAGTCTTTGGACCAAGGGTAATTAGACCATCAGCAAATATGCTAAAACCCTCGCCCTGCACATACTTACTGTGTCTCTGCTCCCAGCAGCATCTCCACTTTCTCATTTGCGTGATTACTAAGGACAGTCAGCGTAAAGAGGTGACTGGCAGAGTTCTGTCTTGAATAAAGCATTGTGGAGCTGTTCTTCCCTGGAGAAGAATTAAGCTCTTCACTGTCACAAGACTCCACCAGTAGCTGATCTCTTAAAGAATAATCATTGACATTGTAACTTTCTTCACTGTAAAGAAAAGGGAAAAAGAACACTATCAGGAATTCAGTGGATGAGACTATGACACTGTCGATTTTCAAGTCACACTTTGGGGGACGTGGAGGGGAAGGGAAGGAGGACTGGGAGAGAGGATTTATTTTAAATAGGAATTGAACTCTGAATTATTCCTACTGACTCTGAGTCAGTATGTGTGCTCATTCACTTCAGTTGTGTCCAACTCTTTGTGACTCCATGGATCAGAGCCCGCCAGGCTCCTCTATCCATGGGGTTCTCCAGACAAGAATACTGGAGATCTTCCTGACCCAGGAGCTGAACCCAATGTCTTATGCATTGGCAGGTGGGTTCTTTACCACTGCACCACCTATGAGTCAGTATAACCCTCCAAAATGAAAACCTGTTCATTACGATTTTTCTGTTGTATACTGAATTGTATCCTAGGTATCAAAGCAATATCAGGACTCCCCTGGTGGTCCAGCGGCTGGGAGTCCATGCTCTCAATGCAGGGGACCTGGGTTCAGTTCCTGGTCGGGGAACTAGATTGCACATGTCACAGCTAAAGATCCCAAGTGCTGTAGCTACGACCTGATGCAGCCAAATAAATATTTTTTAAAGTAATTAAAAGCAATATTAAAAAACAATTATTAAGCCCTCCAGGTTTCCTTCTCCACTATCCCGGCATTGTTGCAAAAAGTAAAACAAACAGACATCATGGTACTGCTTGAACAGCTACTCCCTAGTCTCACCTCCATCTGCAGGATGAGATCTACTCACACGCTGGGTGGCAAGGCTGCACTACCAGCCTCTAAACCATCAGGCACAGGAGGGAAGAACAGCCTCAGAGATCGGTCTTCTGGCAGGACCCCCAACCCTTCCTCCCAGCATGCACAGCCTCACCACCTGCTTCAGAAAACACCCACTGATCCCACCACACCCTCTATCCTTGCTTGTGCCCGAGACTGACACCCTAGTGGTCTTCATTCTCCTGGATGCACTCTTACCTGCACAGCCCTAAGCATGTGCCTAATTGGGCCTCACCTCCCCAATCCCCTCAGCTGGTTGATAATCCCTTCCACTGCATCCTCTGGAAATCCAGCTAAATCTTCTAAATCCTCAGCCTCTTCCCTGAACTCTCTCTTTACCTTCTTGTCTTAACAGATACTAGGCTCCTACTAGAGAGCACTGCCTCCCTAGAAGGCTTTCCACCTGCTTGAGTTTCATTATTCTACAACAATCATTTCCTCCTCCCAGAATGTCCCCCAGTTTTGTGCTCATGCCATCAGTCTCTATTTCATCATCAAAGTCATCTCCAGGCCCCTGGATCCTGCCTCATCCTCATTCATGAGTGTAGCTGCTGGCTTCCTGGTGCTGACCAACACTCCTTTCTTGAATTTCCATGTGGCAATCCTTCCACAATCCTGGCCTCTCAGTTCCTTGATTTCCCCTTCAAGGATCAACCTTGTTATCACCAATTGCAGCCTCTCTTCAATCCCAGTGTCAAAACCACTTCCTAACCAGACCTGCTAGTCTCTTTGACTCATCTCTTCCAATCCTCAACCCCAACAATTTTAACCCACCATTCCTACAACCCATTGATTCCACCACCTTTCCCTCCATCCTTGGACCCTCATGTCCTCTCATTCTCCCTTATTCAATTATCCAACTTGAATTTCCTGATACCTAGTTATATAATCACTCCTTGTATACACAGTCATTTTCTTGGCAAATCCAACTCTAGTTAGATACAGCTCTCTTCTATTCTCTGTCCTCGCAGTTGAACATGGCAGAGCTCAAAAATAACTGGTAAATAAATGGATGACCATGAAATACTTCTAATGCATTCTAAGAACCATACTGAACAATGAACTTACCTAATAACAAATGCCGTGATGGAGTAGCCATCATGGTCAACAAAAGAGCCCGAAATGCAGTACTTGGATACAATCTCAAAAGTGACAGAATGATCTCTGTTTGTCTCCAAGACAAACCATTCAATATCACAGTTATCCAAGTCTATGCCCCAACCAGTAATGCTGAAGAAGCTGAAGTTGAATGGTTTTATGAAGACCTACAAGAACTTTTAGAACTAACACCTAAAAAAGATGTCCTTTTCATTATAGGGGAATGAAATGCGAAAGTAGGAAGTCAAGAAACACCTGGAGTAACAGGCAAATTTGGCCTTGGAATATGGAATGAAGCAGGGCAAAGACTAAGAGTTTTGCCAAGAAAATGCACTGGTCATAGCAAACACCCTCTTCCAACAACACAAGAGAAGACTCTACACATGGATATACCAGATGGTCAACACCGAAATCAGACTGATTATATTCTATGCAGCCAAAGATGGAGAAGCTCTATACAGTCAACAAAAATAAGACCAGGAGCTGACTGTGGCTCAGATCATGAACTCCTTATTACCAAATTCAGACTTAAACTGAAGAAAGTAGGGAAAACCGCTAGACCATTCAGGTATGA
>SJYV01050066.1:0-12184 GCA_006410875.1 Neotragus pygmaeus
CCTTTTAAAGCCAAGCCAGAGTCCTGTTAGCATTTCCTCTGGACCCAGCTTAGTCGTTTTGGCCAGGGCTTGTTTAATACCTCAAATGGGCAAGTGCTGGAATCAAGATTGCCGGAAGAAATATCAACAACATCAGATATGCAGATGATGGCATGCTAACCTCTTGATGTCAGTGAAAGAAGAGAGTGAAAAAGCTGGCTTGAAATTCAACATTAAAAAAAAACTAAGATCATGGCATCCAGTCCCATGACATGACATGACTTCATGTCAAACAGAAGGGGCAAACGTGGAAGCAGTGACAGATTTTATTTTCATGAGCTCCCAGATCGCTGTGGCTGGTGACTGCAGCCATGAAATTAAAAGACGTTTGCTCCTTGGAAGGAAAGCTATAACAATCTTAGACAATGTGTTATAGAGCAGAGATGTCACTTTGCTGACAAAGGTCCATATAGTCAAAGCTATGGTTTTTCCAGTAGTCATGTACAGATGTGAGAGTTGGACCATAAAGAAAACTGAGTGCCAAAGAACTGATGCTTTCAAATTGTGGTGCTGGAGAAGACTCTTGAGAGTCCCTTGGACAGGAAGATCAAACCAGTCAATCCTAAAGGAAATCAACCCTGAATATTCATTGGAAGGACTGATGCTGAAGCTGAAGCACCAATACTTTGGCCACCTGATGCAAAGAGATGACATTGGAAAAGACTCAGATGTTGGGAAAGACAGAAGGGAAAAGGAGAAGAGAGCAGCAGAGAATGAGATGGTTAGATAGAATCACCGACTCAATGGACATGAATTTGAGCAAACTCCAGGAGACAGTTAAGGATGGATGGGGAAGCCTGACATGCTGCAGTCCATGAGGTCGCTAAGAGTCAGACAAGACTTAGCAACTGAACAAAAACGGCCAGTGATTGACATCAGGGTAGTCTAAGTGTCAATGGAGCAAGGCATGGCTTAAGGTTTGAGGCCAGAACCTCTCATGAACGTACAAGAACCTTCTTTGTCATGGTGACGGCTTTGCTTAGCTTCACCCCTCATTTCTCAGATTACTGCCTGAGAGTTGGACCCAATTACTTTTGCACATGAATTAGAAACGTATGAAAGAGAGTCTGAATTTCTCGCCTCCTTCTCTAAGCACAATCGATGGCAGAGGCTGCAGCGAGCTGCTGTGGTTCTCTCGTGGGCTAGGAAGTGAGAAGCTAAGGAAAACCTGGGCTAGCCCTAGGGTTTACCTGGGATTCTAGAACCAGCCAGGGACAAAGCCACCACAATGAGTAGCACATTAGGTTCCTTCTAGCCATGTTGTTTGAGGATGTGCACAGAGCCTGGCAAGATTGCAGACGTGGGGGATGAGGAAGGGAAGTGGCTTGTCTATACTCTCGTGGTGACTCAGTAGCAGGACAATTTAAGAGAATCCAGGAGCTTTGACTAACCGGCTACTCAGCCATGACCCTACCCTGCTGAAGGAAGTAGAAAGGACGGGAATTGGTCAGTCAACAGCACTCAGGTGCCAAGTCGTGAACACACTGTGGGGAGGAGACCGGCGACAGAAAATGACTGGAAGACACAAGGAATCCCTAAAAGTATGTGGCTTGAGAAGAGAGCGCCCGCATGTCCACACATGTGAAGTAACTTCAGAAGACTTACAGAGGGGAGGGTGCAGAATAATATTGTCTGATGCTGCAGGCCACACGGAGCTGGGTACCCATGGTTAATGGCGATGATGGGTTATGAGCACCCACGAGGATGAGGGGAGGGAGAAGGAGTGATGGCAGGACAAGCCAGGTGACTTGGGGAGTCACTGGGTCGCCTCCAGCCCTAGCCTGGGGTGACTTAGCAAGAAAGTGCTGAGCTAGGTTCTGGAAGGGGAAGTCTGTCCAGGAGAAAGGCGGGACTTGGGCTGGCTGGGGCCCAGCATGAATGAGGGGTGTGTGGGGACAGCAGGCAGACAGGCAGGCCTAGGGCAAAGAGGTTGGGGTAGGGGTTACCAACAGACATGGAAGAAAAGAAACAAAGAATGTCTGGCCAGCACCCTCATTATTTTTTGGTTTTATGGGAAACATGGTGAAACTCTTTCTTAAAAGTGGCCATTATAGAGGGTGGGGGTAGGAGAGAAACCACAGTGATTTCTTTCTTTCTTTTTTTTTTTTTTTCAGGATCGAAAAAATGTTCTCCACAAACTAAACAAAGTTAGATTGGGAAATGCAGCATGGTACCATGGGGGCCTGATTCGGCCATGACCCGCCTGCCCGCAGGCGCCGGCCTCAGATGCTCAGAGCGGCCTGGGGAGAGAGGGGACACTTTGACTTTTCAAGATCTAAGAGTTACGGTTCCCTTTTGGCAAAATGCTTTTTGACCTGTGATACACTTGAGTCCTTTGTGGTAGCACCGATTGTGGCCTTGGCAGCCCAGGTGAGTGCCTTACCTGCTTTACCTGCCCTGGAGTGGACTCCTCCCGAGACCCAGGGATGGCACTGATACCCTTGTATTCAGTGCCCTTGAGGTGGGGGCTGTGTGGCCTGAAAGGTGACTTCCCTGGGATGACAGGGCTTCTTGGGTGACACTAATGGTAAAGAACCTGCCTGCAATGCAAGAGATATAAGAGACCCGGGTTCAATCCCTGGGTCAGGAAGATCCCCTGGAGAAGGAAATGGCACCCCACTCCAGTACTCTTGCCTGGAGAATCCCATGGACAGAGGAGCCTGGCAGGCTATAGCCCATGCAGTCACAAAGAGTCAGACACAAGTGAAGTGATTTAGGAGGCACACCCTGGGAATACAGAGCTGTTCCACCATTAAAGAAACATAGAGATCCCAGAATGACAAGACTGAACTCTGCCTTCAAAACAGAACAGGAGGAAAAATGGCTGCTGGGGACCTAGATGGCCTTGCTGAGATGAATTCTTGGGTGATTTGATTCAATGAAGCCATTCATTTCAGAGCTGCCTCTTCTTCTTTTATTTTTTTTTATTTAACAAAAAGGTAGGAGTCATTCAACCTTTTTCAGCAGATTGAAGTGATTTTTAAGTGAATACAGAAAGCAGCCCCACTCACACCCTTCTCATGAAGCATCTATGATGGAAAATACCTACAGCCTGGGGAAAAAATTTACTGCAACAGCTCCATTGCACATTGTGGGGTCATATTTTCTTTCTTTCTTTTTTTTTTTTTTTGTTATCATTGTTTTTTTTTTTCTTACTTTATTTTACTTTACAATACTATATTGGCTTTGCCATACATCGACATGAATCTACCACAGGTGTACACGAGCTCCCAATTCTGAAACTCTTGCTCCCTACTGTCCAATTTTTATTAACCACTGAATCTAAATCTTGTTGGGTCTTGTGCTTGCAAACCCCTGTAATTAGTATGATATCCTAGATTATTTTTAAATTGAAGTGGCCTGGTTTCTGTGTCTAACCTGTGCAGTTAGAGGCCCCGAGGGTGAGATTTTATCTGGGGCTTTCCCCAGACCCCTCTCTTCCATGTCCTGGCTGGAGATTGAGCATCAAAACCTCCCATGGAAACCTGGTTCCAGAGTTCAGGAACTGGGAGGCTGGCACAGGCGAGGGGGTGCCAGGTGATGTCAAGCACCCTTCTCTGGGACTTGCAAGGTGCCACTGGGTGGGTGGCACATGCCCCCTACACCCCTTCCCCTCCGCTGGCTGTGCATGGTAGGGATGGGTTCCATCCTCAGTGGGAGGGCTTTGCTATCTCACACAAGGCTGCCTACAGGGCTTGAACCTTTCAAGTGTGGGGAGGAGACACCCAGATTTGGATCTTGCCTTGGCCAGTCCTGGTGAGGATGTCCAGCCTCTCTGCTGGGTGAAGGCTGAATCCCAGCACCCACCAGCACAGCTTTTTCCTCACAGCCTAGATGAGATAATTAGAAAACCCAGAGAGGTAAAGAGAACTTCCGCTCAATCCTAACTTCTGTCTTCTCAGTAGAGAAGGGCATGGTAACCCACTCCAGTATTCTTGCCTGGAGAATCCTATGGACAGAGGAGACCTACAGTTCATGGGGTCAAAGAGTCAAATGCAACTAAAGTGATGTAACATGTGACTGTCCCACCAGAGGATCCCTCCCACCTACCCTACGCCACCAAGCCAAATGGACCAATGACATCAGGCAGCTTATTTTAAATCTCATCCCCAGGACCTCTAACTGCACAGGTAAGACACAGAAGCCAAGCCACTTCAATTTAAAAGAAGCCTTGCAGCTTCTTAAAGACCAGGGTCAAGTCCATATAAAGTCCTTCTGTTATTTACCTTCACAGAGACCAATGGTTTATTTCAAGTTCTAGTCTGTTCGTTGATGGATTTTCCTGAATGGTCTCCAAAAGCTCTCTGCAAAAGCAGTTTACCGAGTGGCTGACCAGTGTGCTGGTCCACACACTGAAGGAAGACTCATGTGGCTAAGAACTGCCGAACAGACAGAAGAGACATGTTATCAATGAGGCAAGAAGCGCACAGTTAGCGGGGTTAGGGACCAGGATTTGGGGGGGGGCACATAGCTACTTGTAGCGAGAAGGTTCTTGCGTGAAGAATCTTCCCAACTATCTTTCCTTGCCCACAGCTAAATAGTAGCCTCTACCTTAAATCCAGGTCACAGTCATTAGCTACCAGCATGGTCGGCACTAGATACTCAACGGGTATGGAGCAGTTTAAGATTTGCTTGAAAGTGAAAAGAGGAATTATTTAACAAATGGTGTTGGAACCGTTGACTAGCCATTTGGAAAAAAAAGTTTAGAACTTCTCTGGTGGTCGGAGCTCCCAGTGCAGGGAGTACAGGTTCGACTCCTGGTCGAGGAACTAAGACCCTGCATGCCACTTGTGTAGCCAAGAAATAAAATAAATAATATAAACTTAAACTGATTCTTACCTTACTCATCACTCCCAGTAAATTGTATGTGGATAAAAACTTCAAAGATAAAGTTTGAAAACACAAATTTAAAAACTGTGGGTGCATTTATTGCTCATCTCTGTTTGGAGAAGTTCTTTTTAGCAAGGAAGCCATAGATTAAAAAATCATAAATTTCATACCATAAAAGAAAACATAATTTCGTGTGACAAAAAGTACCTTAAAAATGACAGAACAGAAAATATGTGCAATATTTGTATATGAGAAACATAATTTAATTTATTTAAATTACAAAGAGCTCACACAAATCAATAAAGAAAAAGGAGAATAACACAATAGAAAATAAGGCAAAGGATATGAATGGACAGTTAAAAAGTGATGCAAATGTCTGATAAAAAATTTCACTGGAAACTACAAGATACCATTTTTCACCTAATTGTCAGAAATTGTAAAGTTTTATTATAATTAGGGCCTGGGAAGAAGATATGTGGACAAGTAAGCATTTGCAAATATAAATGTAAGAACTGTCAACTGGTGTTCATTTGTCCAATATTAAGATCCTTCTAAGAGCAACCGAGTAAAATCAATCATGATTTTTAATGTCTATAACCTTTGATCCAAGAACTTCACTGCCTGAATTTAGCCTACAGTTACATTGGCAAAATTACACCAAGATATATAGGACAAGGATGCCCATGACAATGTTGTTTGGAACAGCAGAAAGCTGGAATCCACTTAAATGTCTATCAATGAGACCGGCTAGAAAATGGAACTCTAAGAAACAGTTTTTGTGTCTTAAAAAAAAAAAAAAATTAACAGGGTCTTCAGGTCATGAGACCAAGGATATGTGAGTTTATTTTTCATTTTTGTCTGCACAGCATGTGGGATCTTAGTTCCCCAACCAAAGATCAAACCCATAACCCCTGAATCAGTAGAGCAGAGTCTGAACCACTGGACCACCAGAGAAGTCCAAGAAGCAGTTTTTAAAAAGGTTGAAAGGTGATTGGTAGAGCTGGATATAGAGAACCTTTGATTTTTTTAATGAGTAGGAAAGGAAAGCAAGGCTCTGGGCAAGGTATTTAGGAATATCTGTTTTCAAATTGTGTACCTTACTAGCCAAAACTTTTGAACACATTCACTAAAATATTTGTTAATTGATTTACACATATGTGAACTGATCCAAAATTAGCATAAAGAAGTGAATTCAAGCAAAGCATAAGATCTAAAATTTTTTCGGCTACGCTGAATTGTTTTAAGGACCTTTCCACCTTACATGTATGCACTTATGCCACGTGAGTGACGTCAGTTTGTCACTTGGCAATTTTAAAATTTACCTGCAAATTCTTTAACACACCCTCCATTGGTTTGTGTGATCTATGCCCTGTTCCCTTCAAATGGGGCAGACCTTCGCCCTTGTTTTGGCCACGAGGGTATGGCAGAAATGACAATATTGGATTCTGAGTCTAGATGATAAAACACTAGTGACTGGTTTTAGTTTTCTGGGATGGAAAACCAAGGAAAAGGAAAGGAATGGCCAACACTGATGTTGATACTTGTGCAGAGGTTTAGACTTTGTTTAGACAGCACTTTCGCTGCTATGAATAGTAGTTGCAGAAGTGATGAACACAGCACAGACAGACATGCTGTACTTGGAGAATTCGAATTAGAACCAGGAAAGGCTGGATGATATTTGTTCTTGTACAAAGAGTAAAATCCTAGTGTTCCATGTGATTAATCATTGTATGGACTTACATCATTGTCAGTATCCATTCATGCCGTTTGTCAGGAAAAACTGGGACCTGATGTCTTCTTTCCCCGGTTCTCCTCCCTTCTTCCCTCCCTCTCTTTCCTTCTTCCCTCCCTTCTTTCTATCTCTTCTTCCTACCTTCTCTTAATATTTTTAACCCCCTGCTACATGCCAGACTCTGTAAGATGAGTACCTCATATTTAATGTACACACCTATTATTTCCACATCTCTCTGATTTTTTACTGTAACCAGGGGTTTACTTCTAGTCATAAAAGATGGCTTACCTTAGATTTCTTGCCATATATCTCTTTCTCTTTATAAGACTTCATATGTTCTTCAGTAAGTGTAAATTCATGTTTTATTATGGGAAAGCTAAAATGAAGTCTTCCCTAAATACCTGCCCAAAATATAGTTAACTAACAAGATGACTATTCACTCTTCAATCTGTGGTCCATTGAGATGATAGACAGGTGGCTGGCTGGCTGGACTGATGGATGGATGAAAGGATGATGGGTGGATGGATAGATAAGTGACAGATGAATAGTTCCTCCACACTCACACTCGATGTAAGAGGAGGAAGGGAAGTAGTCAGGATAAAATAGTGGTTTCAGCACTATGTCTGATTGTCATAGTATTCACTTCAAACTGGAGAGACCTGTCAAACCAATCATCCAGAAGAAAACAAGAGCTATCTCAACCTGTCATTCAAATAAATGTCCGTTTTGAGTATTGTCTCTTTTTAAAGAGCCTGGAGCTCATCTGGACATTTTACATAATGGCTAGCATACTATGGCTATGTAGGAGATGTTATAGGCTAAATTGTGTCCCCCCCACCCCTCCTCAAATTTATAAAGTCCTAACCTTGGAATGTGACTGTATTTGGAGATGAAGTTTTGAAAGAGGTAATTTAGAATTCATCTGGGTGGGCCCTAATCCAATATGACTAGAAGAAGAAATTAAGACACGGACCTATACAGAGGAAACCATGTGGACACAGTGTGGAGATGGCTGTCTACAAACCAGGAAGAGAGGCTTCAGGAGGAACCAACTCTACTGACACCTTGATCTTATATTTCTAGCTTCTAGATTTGTGAGTAGATTTCTTCTGTTTAAGCTGCTTAGTCTGTGGTATTTTTTTATGGCAGCCCTAGCAAGCTAATACAGTAGATATTTTTTTTAAATCAATTTTGGTTAAGTTTGTCTAAAAACAAGGACAGAGTCAGCAATATTTACATTTACATAGGTAGGTAACACGGTGTAGTATTTTACACTTAACTGGTCTAGGCCTGGGTTCAATTTGTCCATCATTTAGTAGCAATGTGGGCTTGGACAAATGATCTAATCTTTGTGCGCCTCTGTTCACATACATGTAAGCTAATATAATAACAATTTAGTAAGTTATATGCAGAGTACATCATGTGAAGTGCCAGGCTGGATGAATCACAAGCTGGACTCAAGATTGCTGAGAGAAATATCAACATCCTCAGATATACAGATGATACCACTCTAATGACAGAAAATGAAGAGGAACTAAAGAGTCTCTTTATGAGGATGAAAGAAGAGAGTGGAAAAACTGGCTTAAAACTCAGCATTAAAAAAACTAATCTCATGGTATGCGGTCCCATCACTTCATGACAAATAGATGGGGAAAAATTGCAAACAGTGGCAGATTTGATTTTCTTGGGCTCCAAAATCACTGTAGATGGTGACTGTAACCATGAAATTAAAAGATGCTTGCTCCTTGGAAGAAAACCTATGACAAACCTAGACAACATATTAAAAACCAGAGACATCACTTTGCTGACAAAGATCCATATAGTCAAAGCTATGGCTTTTCTAGTAGTCATGTACAGATGTGAGATTTAAACCATAGAAAAGGCTAAACGCCAAAGAATTGATGCTTTCAAATTGTGGTGTTGGAGAAGACTCTTGAGAGTCCCTTGGACAGGAAGATCAAATCAGTCAATTCTAAAGGAAATCAACCCTGAATATTCATTGGAAGGACTGATGCTGAAATCTCCAATACTTAGGCTACCTGAAGCGAAGAGCTAACTCATAGGAAAAGATCCTGATGCTGGGAAAGATTGAGAGCAGGAGGAGAAGGTGATGACAGAAGATGAGATGGTTGGATGGCATCACCAACTCAATGGACATGAATTTGAGCAAACTCAGGGAGACAGTGAAGGACAGGAAATCCTGGCATGCTGCAGTCCATGGAGTCCCAAAGAGCCGGACATGACTTAGTGACTAAACAACAACGTCACAAAATTGCTATGAAAATTAAATGAACTTGTGTTTTAAGCACTTTGAAAAGCACTTAACACATTGCATCTGATACATCATATGAAATAAAGAGGTTGGAGAGCATGATGAAATCAAATTTATTAAATCCTTTTAAATTTTAACATATTTTAAAAAATTCTAACTATAGAGGACTTAAAAATATATATATATTTCTTTATTTGTGTTGGCTCTACCTGGTCTTAGTTATAGCATGTGGGATCTAGTTCTCCAACCAGTGATCAAATCTGGGCCCCCTGCATTCGGAGCACAGAGTCTTAGCCACTGGACCATCCAGGAGGTTCCTACAGAAGCTTGATACGGGGAGGAAATAGCTGTTAGCAGCATTCTGAGTTTTCACCTGCATGCTGAGTTTGGGTTTATGTTAGGATGAACATCTAACATCATGAACATGCTCTGAGGATGACAAGAGTAACTCCCAGTCATCTTAACAGCAGTGGTTGTGAATCATTTCCGGTATTTTAACATTTGCCAAAGATTGGAAAATGTCTGGTTTTCCCACCAACATTCATGGCAATGGGAACTATGAAAGAGAGAGTCGAACATGTGTGCTGAAAATGTTCGCAGGTGCTATTTGCACACGACTTGCCACAAAACTGCTGTAAACACGACTTCATTTCTGTTGGTAAAACTTTAACTCAAGATAAACTTGCTGACTGCAAAGGGTATCACAAGACTGTGCTGTGCGTGATAGCTAATATAAACAGTGGGGGCAGCGGAGGCCTTCCAGGGTCCAGGGACCAGTGTGGATCTTTCTGGAAAGCTAGTCATTCACCATCTGCTCTAGGTCCCAAATTGCACTGGAGGAAACAAGCCAAAGTGGAAAATCAGAAGCATCTCACAGTTGAATGTGACAATGTTTGGTGACCAACTGCTTCCAACCCACTTTTGGGAGTTTTCATACTCATTCCAGCTTCTTCCAGGAAATCTTGAAGAACTGGCAATTGTCTTGATTACACTTTTGAACCAATAGAACGTAAACAGAAACAGCTGGTCATGGACACACATCTTATAAACCAACTGAGAAAAAAAGAAAGTGTTTCCAATCAGGCAATGGCGCCTGAGACAGATTTTTGACGATATTAATTATCTGTGATCAAACATCACCTTTGATATATTGAGTTTTATGAGCATAAAGATCACTGAAGGAATCTTGAAATATTTTCCTCTCATATCAGTTCAATCCACAGAGCTATAAAAATTTTCACGATTTCAGGGCATTTAAGAACTATATTATCTGAATAGAAGCACTTGAATAACTGCTAACCAGTCTCATACAGGGCTTCCCTGATAGCTCAGTTGGTAAAGAATCCACCTGAAATGCAGGAGACCCTCATTGGATTCCTGGGTCAGAAAGATTCGCTGGAGAAGGGATAGGCTACCCACTCCAGTATTCTTGGGCTTCCCTGGTGGCTCAGCTGGTAAAGAATCTGCCTGCAATGGGGGAGACCTGGGTTCGATCCCTGGGTTGGGAAGATCTTCTGTAGAAGGGAAAGGCTACCCACTCCAGTATTCTGGCCTAGAGAATTCCATGGACTATACAGAGAGTTGCAGAGAGTTGGACACGACTGAGGAACTTTCACTTCACTTCAGTCTCATGCAACTGACAGGGGTGGAAGTAGGTAGATCAATAATACTTCACATGTTTTTTATTTACATAGAACTGAGTCATTGCATCACCTCAATTATGCAGAAAATAGTTTAGAAACAAGGAATTTTTTAAATTAGAACAAAACTTGAAAAATATTTTTTCTTATATTTGCTCATAGAAGAAATAATTGTTAGGCTCAGACTCAAAAAGTAAAGTTTATTGTACACACAGCCATAATTGTGATCTTCTCACTTTCATGCCCAGCTCACTTTAGAAATAGAAAATTAGAAGTAGGAAGAGGCCTTGCTATAGACATACATGCTAATGAGAAGAAACTGCTGACACCCTAAAGGGGGAAGTAGAAAAGTGAAAAAGCAGACTGAAGAAATAAAAAAGGCCCAGGAAAATGGAGACTTGTCATGTGCCCACAAATATCCTCATCTCTCTCAATTGCCTAAACACATGATTTTATTATACAATAACATTAGAATTGCTTCTTATTATGATGACGTAAAGGGGTTTCCCAGGTGACTCAGTGGGTGAAGAATCCGTCTGCAATGCAGGAAACACAGGAGATGTGGGTTCAGTCACTGGGTGGGGAAGATCCCCTGGAGGAGGGTATGGCAAACCACTTCAGTATTCTTGCCTGGAGAATCCCATGGGCAGAGGAGCCTGGTGGGATCGCAAAGGAGTCTATGGGGTCGCAAAGAGTCAGACACAACAGCAACTGAGAACGCACACGTGCCTGATGACATCAAGACCACAGAAAGAAAAAAAAGATGTTAAACACAGTCTCTCAGACTTTTCCAGAAAACAAGAGAGGTTGAATTACAATTTAGGAACTTTCTTACGCCAAATGTCTTTTCTTCTTTCCTCTCTCCCTTTCTTTTTTTCTCCTGTTTTTCTTTCTTTCTTTTTTTTTAGTGCTTCAAAGTACAAATTTTCAATGGCCTAGAACTCCATTCTCCAGAATGGCTACTTTCTCAAAGAAAGCTCAGATTTTATTACATATTATGTGATTAGTATTAGTTCATATCCTTTAAGAGTTTTAGCTTTTTCCATTTCTGGACAGTTGAAATACTGTTAAAGATGGTGGTGGTGGTGAAGTCGCTCAGTCGTGTCCGACTCTTTGCGACCCCGTGGACTGTAACCTACTAGGCTTCTCCGTCCATGGGATTCTCCAGGCAAGAATACTGGAGTGGATTGCCATTTCCTTCTCCAGGGATCTTCCTGACCCAGGAATCAAACCCGGGTCTCCTGCATTGGAGGCAGACGCTTTAACCTCTGAACCACCAGGGAAGCCACTGTTAAAGATACTGCTACTCAAAAGGAGAAGAAACAAACCCAAGCAACAAAAAATACAGATAGCTGGCAAACATCAGAATGAACGTTACATTGCCAGGGCAGTAGGAGGAAAAAGAGGGTTAAATGAACCAAATTTCACTGTTCCATTGATTTTTACTTTTAACTTCACTCACAAACAGACCAGGAAATGTTTTCTTTCAACTGATGAAAAATAGAAAGAAAAATCCAAGTCTCCTCCTCATATGATATATAAGAACTGTTGACACATTCATATTTTCCTGAGAGGAAGAAGTTCAACTACAGCAACTCTGAAAGCAAGCCTTATCTGTTGCATCCTCCTTTCTTCCACATACAATATAGATATGTTCACAAAAGCACACAC
>SJYV01050067.1:2034-26760 GCA_006410875.1 Neotragus pygmaeus
AGATGGGGCAGGGCGGGGTGGGAGGGGCCGTGGCTCCGGGTGCTGACACACCATCTCCCCACAGTCGATCCTGACTGTCAGTTTGTCCTACATGGTGGGCATGATAGCCAGCTTCTACAACACCGAGGCGGTCATCATGGCCGTAGGCATCACCACAACCGTCTGCTTCACAGTGGTCATCTTCTCCATGCAGGTGAGGGCCCCCCCGGGGCAGGGCTGCCGACCCTTGGGGCCCAGAGGCGCCCTGGGGCGGCGGCCGCCAGTGCCCCCTGCGCGCGTCTGTGCCCGCAGACCCGCTACGACTTCACGTCCTGCGTGGGCGTGCTCCTGGTGAGCGTGGTGGTGCTCGTCCTGTTCGCCATCCTCTGCATCTTCATCCGGAGCCGCGTCCTGGAGATCGTGTACGCCTCGCTGGGTGCTCTGCTGTTCACCTGCGTGAGTGATGGGGCCGTGGCCCTGGCGGGGGGCTGGGTGGGGGGCTTGTCCCTCGACACGGCCACTCTGTCACCCCCAGTTCCTGGCAGTGGACACTCAGCTACTGCTGGGGAACAAGCAGCTGTCCCTGAGCCCGGAGGAGTACGTGTTCGCTGCGCTGAACCTCTACACGGACATCATCAACATCTTCCTGTACATCCTCACCATCATTGGCCGCGCCAAGGAGTAGCCTGAGCCTGCTCGTGTGGGGCCCCTCAGGTGGCATGCCCGGCCTGGTCCCAGCCCCGACGTGGCAGCTCCTCTCAGCTCCCCTCTCTCGTCCCCGTGTGCTGCCTGGGACAGGGAGCCCCTCGATCCTCCCGTGTGTACACCACAGACACTCCTGTCCGGACCCGCCACGGCCAGCATGGCCCCTTCCAGCCATCCCACCCCGCCACAGGGCAGCAGGGCTGGGTTTCCGTGCCCCCTACCGCCCACCCACTGTTGCATGAGCCCTGTCTGCCAGCCCACTCCAGGGTCTGGGGGCAACACCAGGCCTCAGGGGCGAGCGATGGAGCCACGAGGTGGGGGTGCACGTCTCCCCTCCTGTCCCTGTTCCCTGGCTCGGCATACAGCCTCCCCCACCCCCCTCACTGGAGGGCTGCCCTCTGGGGGACCTGTGGGGTGAGGGTCTCGTCCCTGTGCTGAGCCCTTGAGGGCAGAGAGGAGGGAACAGTCCAGGTCAGGAGAGTGCCTTCCTCTCATTCTACTGTCTGTAAAATTCCAATAAACGGGACCCTCTGTGCTCTGTGTTCCCTTCCTCACTCTCATCACTGCCACTTCCTCCCCGAGGCAGGGAGGGGTCTGGGCGTCGACAGAGTGAGGCGGCGAGCGGGACCCGGACAGGCAGGAGCCGGACATGCACTGCTGGCCGAGCCTGGTTCTGGCGGAGGGTGAGGGCAGCAGCTTCTCCACTCCTCCACCTCCTCGCAGCCTTCTGAGCCACGTCCTGAGCGCTGTGCCAGGAGGCCTGAGTGATGGATGGGACCCAGGGCTCCCAGATCACGTGCTGTCTGCCACCCATGCCTGGGACCTGCCTGGCGTGACGGAGGGTCCTGTGAGACCTCACCGTCCCCACCCCGTGCCTGAGGGGCAGTGGCACGGGTCACTGACCCCCCCAGGCAGGACTGTCCTGCTCTTCTGGCTCTGAAAGGCCCCCCGGGAACCCAGCAGCGGTCACCTGACAGGTGGCACTGCACGCCCCCCCAGACACCTGCAGACCAGGCCCCCAGGGCGAAGCGGAATGGAGACCCTGAGGCCCCCTGGCCTGCCTCTGGCGCCTTCCAGCATTTTCTCCAGACCCCGCCCCTCCGTGGCCTCAGCCCCAGCTGGACCTGCATGGCATCCTGTGGCTCTCTGTCCCCCCTCCAGAGGCTACCCCTGCTGCCCCGGTTCTGACATGTGCACCCACCGTCAGCTAGCTGCCCTTATGCCTGCCCTCCTCACAGAGGAGTCCCTCCACCGCCCTAAGCCCTCCTGAGCCCCCAGCCCAGTGGACACTCCTGACCGGCCTTCGCTCATGGGACCTGCTGTCTACTTGGCTTGAGACCCCTCCCCCAGGGCTTCCCCAACTCCTACCCGCCACCCCATTAAACCTGGTCCATTAACCGGTGCCAGTACCCCAGCATCTCTGAAGGGAAGCCCGCTCTAAGCTAGCACCCCACTCCCACAGGCACCTGGTCATGGCCTACGCTGCCCCTGCCGCTCCCACGTAAGCCCTGTCAGCGTCCAATGGCCCCCCCGCAGGCAGGCCCCACTTCCCTGGGTGGGCTGCACACCGCCCTCCCAGAGTCCAGCTCACCCTGCATGGCAGCTTTGCTCCACTGCTGCCCTCAGTCACTCGGCTTTGTTCACGTGCCAGGCAGGTGTCGCCGCTCCCCTCCCCTACCTCTCCCAGAGCAGGCATGTGGCTCCTCATCCAGGATTCCCTGCCTGCAGGAGCCAAGCGTACAGACACCTGCTCCAGGGAGCGTTCCTGGCCTTCGAACCCCAGCAGAGGCAGGAGAGGCAGCTAAGGAATGAACCCCAAGTGTGCAGGGCCAGTGTCTGCTCAGGGAATGCAAGGACAAAACCTTGGCTAGACGAATCCTTGGCGGAGGCTCCCGGACACCATCAGGGGCCAGAGCTGTGGGGAGGGCCAGAGCTGTGGGGAGGGCCGAGGGCCGGAAGCTGGGCCGCTGTGGGAAGGGAGGTCAGGGGTGCACACGGATGAGGCCTTGAGCTTGCCCTGCCAGCAAAAGGGACTGGCAGGACCCACTGCTGAGCGTGTGCTCAGGAAGATGAGTCCAGGGAGAGAGTGTCCAGAAGAGGGGCTGGGTTCCAATAGGCACAGGGAGGAAGCAGACAAGATGGCAGAAGGGAGCAGGGCTCAAGGCGGCTGGCAATGGCACAAAGGGGTCACGGGGCCCAGTCGAGGTGGGCAGGGCATTTCTGCCAATGGAGTTGGGCCTGCTGTCTGCTGTGTCTGCTGCCGCCGGGAAGGAGATATGGGGCAGCTTGTGTCTAACCGGGTGGGTGACTGTGAAGAAGCCACAGGAGGGGTGAGGTCAGCCAGGGAGACTGTTCAGGTGACGTGAGGCAGCCCCAGCTCCCAGAGCTGGCCTGGTGCACTCAGATATGGCCGTGGTGGTCTCCGGTGTAGAACATGCAGATTCACACGAGACCAGATCAGACCGGGCCCCTCTCTGCCAGATCAGGTCGAGAGAGAAGACTCCTCTCTTGTCACATTTGAACATAAGCCAGATGCAGGCATCACCTATGCCTTTAAGAAGACCTACCGTGTGCATCCTGTCCTGCCTCATCTTTGCAGCTGCTGGGCTTCAAAGTGGGCAGCTTTAGCTGGCCCCTGGTCTGTCCTCCTTCCAAAAACTTGCTGTTGAGATACAGTCTCAGGACAACTGCCCCACCCCGTTCACCCAAACTAGTCCTTCCTGGGTCCCCCAACAAATACACAGTAAGCCTGTCTTATCATGTAAGACACCCAGGGACAGGGTGTTGGTGGTCTTCCTCTGGAGCCTTGAGGAGGACTACTTTATTCTTCAATCAAAATGTTTATATACACAACTGATCCGTAAGTCCATTAGTGCTTTCGGATTAAACGACGCATGGGACTTCCCTGGTGCTCCAGAGGTGAAGACGCCATGCTCCCAGTGCAGGCGGTTCCATCTCCAGTCAGGGAAGTGGATCCCACATCCAGCAACTAAGGGTTCCCACACCACAACCAAAGGTCCCTGCGCCACAGCTAAGACCTGGCGCACCCAAACCAATCCATATTTTTTAAAGAAAGATGAAAGGACACAGAGTCTCAGCATCATCACTGCGCCTGCTTCCGACAAGCACCGTGTGGGCAGCACAGGACCCCGCGTGGTCAGCAGCCCGCAGGAGCCCTGTGCCGCCTGCCCTGCTAACCAGTGCTGCCCTCAGCCTCTGGAGCTGGAGATGCCTTCAGGACAGGCACGCAACCTGCGCATCCTGACACTCAGGCTGGCATCTAGTCCAGAGTGGCTGTGCCATCGGCGTAGATCGTGGAAGGAGTGGGAACTCTATGCAGCGTGAGCCGCCCAGGTACCAACTGCCCCAGGACGGAGCAGGAGCGCTGCAGACTCTGGACTCTGGTCAGCATCAGCATCAGTGGGAAGCACTTGCGGAGTGCAGGCAGCAGAACTGAAAGCCCAGGAAACTTGTGGAGGCCTATCTGGGGGAGCAGGTGGTACAGCAAGGAGGTGAGGGCATAGTGGAGGGTCGAGGTCGGTGTGTCAGCTGTGGACACAGAGCTCGAGTTCGAACTCTTCTGCATGCAGGGATGAACCACTGGGACCTTCCAGTGAAGAGCCTGGAAGTGGTTTGAGTAAAGGCAGGAAAATCAGCGAGGCCCACAGTGAGGGCCTGGCCTGGGTGGGGCGTGGGGCGTTGGGAGGGGAGACACTGATGGCGGGTGCTGAGGCTCCCCAGGCAGCCCGTCCCTACGGAGCCCAGACGCTGCACCCCAGGCATCAATGGCTTGGCCCATCCGCCGCCAAAACGTTCTGTGTTCCTGAGTTCTGCTTTGTCTCAGGCTTGTCAGGAACTGGGGACCTTGAAGAACTCCCCATAATCAAACAACGCCCACCACACACACACACACACACACACACACACACACACACACACACACACACAGCTGAACATCTCAACTCCCATCTATGCTACTAAAGAAGGCCTTGTGAAATGAAAGATTTCTTGCCATATTGGTGGGCAAGAAATGTCACAGCCATTAGCGATTTCGGGCCTCCAAATGTGAGTGAGGGCTCCCAAAAGGGAACGCGATGCCTGCGGCCCAGCAGATGCCGCCACCCCCACAGTGATTGCTGAGGAGCCATCTGCGGCTCCTTAAGGTGAACCAGGAATCAAGGATGTGAACAATCCAGAAACAGGGTTTGACTCCAGAGAGCTGAGGGGCTTCCCAGGTGGCCCTAGTGGTACAGAACCCACCTGCCAATGCAGGAGACATAAGAGACGTGGGTTTGATCCCTGGGTTAGAAAGACCCCCTGGAGGAGGGTATGACAATCCACTCCAGTATTCTTGCCTAGAGAATCCCATGGACAGAGGAGCCTGGTGGGCTACAGTCCGGCTACAGAGCCAGACATGACTGAAGCAACTGAGCACACATGTGCATTATGCATATATCACTGAATCACTTTGGTGTACACCTGAAATTAACACAACATTGTAAATCAACTATACTTCTATTTGGAAAAAAAAAAAAAAAGATACAGTTGTGCTGGAGTAAGGTGGCCCCTAATCCAACATGACTGGTGTCCTTATAAAAAGGGGACTCTTAGACACGGGCACCTTTTCTGCTGCCAGGTCCCTGCATTAGCATGGATGGTCTTTGGAACTGCTGCAGCCTTCTGATGAAGAGGAACCAGCAGACGCCTGGCTCAGAACCCAGTCATCTGTGGCCCTGGGACACCTTCCACTACAACAGGTGGATTCTTCACAGGACAGACAGTGACGAGGTCGTTGTGAAGCAGGAATCTAGCACGCGGACCACTGTCTGCAACCATGCGGGCCACCCTCTGCTCCTGGAAGCACAGTACTGCCCACAGGACGCCTGTGGTGGGGAAGAGGAAGCTGACTGCCCATACCCAGGCCCTGCCCCCCAAGCAATAAAGATGTCTAAAGGTTTCCGCAAAAACAACAGCAAAACATTATACTGGAAGCCCCAACCAGCACAACAGGACAAGGAAAAAAGGAGTGTTTATCTATAGCAACATGAACATGTACATAGAAAATTCTAAGAAATCTACCGAAAACCTACTAGAACTAACAAAAGAGTTTGACAAGGTCATGGATACAGGTTAACAATAAAAAATCATAAACTATACATAGCCACAAACATAAAAAATTAAAACTATATGTACATCACAAAACCATAGAATGCATAGAGATTATAGCAGAGGCTCCCTAAGATCACTCTCAGGTTTGTTGATTTATTAGAACTCAAGATTCAGCTATACTCCTGCTCATGGCAATGATTTATTACACAGAAAAGATATGAAGCAAAATCTGCATAGAAAAAACACTTGGGGCAAAATGTGAAGGAAACCCAGTGCAAGCTTTTAGGAGTCTTCTCCCTGTGGAGTCACACAGCATGAACTTAATTCTCTAAGCAATGAGTTGGGACAATACGTGTGCAATGTTGTCTATGAAGGAAGCATATTAGAAACCCAGTGCCGAAGCTTCTCATAGAGGGCTGGTCATACAGGTGCCCTCTGCCCAGCAGCAACCCAAATTCCAGACTCTTGGAAGGAAATCACAAGCTCAGCATAAGCCAGATTGTTTGAACCAAGAGTTAGGCACAGCGAGCCATTCTTATCAGTTTATCAGTTCCGAGAATGAGGGGAACTCTCCGAAATCAAATTCCCAGATGACCAAGGCCAAGCAGACCTTTCTGGGGGGACAGTCTCAGGTCTGCTATGCTTCTTCACAGTGATAAACAACAAAATATGTGCAATACACGTCTACTGAAAACTACAAAACATTTCTGAGATTGTGAAAGAGAAATAGAGAGATGTACCAGGTTCATGCATCAGACTCAATAGTGATATCAGTTCTTTCCAGATTGATCTAGAAATTCAACACACTTCCAATGAAAATCCTATCAGGCTTTATTGTAGACATTGACAAACACCTTAAGCATATGTGGAAACATGAAAGACTTCAAAAAGCTGGAACAATTTTGAAAAGGAACAAGGTTGGAGGATCTGATTTCAAAATTTTCTGTAAAGTTGTAATGATTGAGACAGTATAATGGTGTCCTAAGGGAGACACACAGATCAGTGGACAAAATAGAAAATCCAGAAATATACTACACACATTTCTTTAAACAAATGGTAATAGAACAATTAGATATCGATATTAAAGAGAAAGAACTTCCAACCTTACCTTACAACAGATACAAAAATTAACTTGAAATGGACCATAGACCTAAATATGAAAGCTAAAATTATAAAAACTTCTAGATAAAATGTAGACAGATTTCCTAAATAGGACACAAAAAGCACAGACCATTTAAAAATTTTTTTTATAAACTTAAAAGCTTTTGCTCTTGAAAAGGAAATAAAATGACAAGCCACATCTTGCAGAAAATATTTGCAATACATGTATTTGCAAAGGGTTACAGTTGTATCCAGACGTACAAGTGTTGTTGTGGTTGTTGAGTCGGTAAGTCCTGTCTGACTCTTTTGCAGCCCGGTGGGCTGTAGTGCACGTGGCTCCCCTGTCCGTGGGATTCTCCAGGCAAGAATGCTGGAGTGGGCTGCCATTTCCTTCTCCAGAGGATCTTCCCAACCCAGTCTCCTGCATTGGCGGGCAGTTTCTTTACCTGTGAGCCACCAGGGAATGTCGTAATTAGAAGACACTCAACCTAATTTTTAAATGAGCAAAAAATTTTAGGAAGCTCATAAAAGAAGATACACAGGAACTTCACTGGCAGTCCAGTGGTTGACTCTGTGCTTCCACTGCAGGGGGTGCAGGTTTGATCCTTTATCAGGGAACTAAGATCTCACAAGCCTCTAAGCCAAAAAAAAAGAGAAAATTTCCTTAATTGAATAAAAATGAAAATACAATATATCAAGTTTAAAAACTACATATAAAAAATAAGATATGCAAACGGCCAGTAAGTACATGAATTGTTTTCAAAATCATTAGCCATCAAGGACATGCAATTTAAAACTACAATGAAATACCACTCTACATTCAGTAGAACAGCTAAAACTAAAAGATTTACATTAGCATATTGCTAAAGATGCAGAGCAACTGGAATTCTCATTTACCAGTGGAAAAGTAAAATAGTATAACCACTCTGGAAAACAATCTGGCAGTTTATAACAGATGTTTACAGAATGAAAACCACAATCACAGAAAACTAACCAAACTGATCACATGGAACACAGCCTTGTCTAACTCAATGAAACTATGAGCCATAGGGCCACCCAAGACAGACGGGTCATGGTGGAGAGTTCTGACAAGATATGGTTCTCTGAAGAAGGAAATGGCAAACCATGTCAGTATTCTTGCCCTGAGAACTCCATGAACAGTATGAAAAGGCCAAAAAAAAAATGACACAGAAAGATGAACTCCCCAGGTCAGTAGGTGCCCAATATGCTACTGGAGAAGAGTGGAGAAATAACTCTAGAAGGAATGAAGAGACGGAGCCAAAGCAAAGACAACACCCAGATGTGGATGTGACAGGTGATGGAAGTAAAGTCCGATGCTGTAAAGAACAATATTGCGTAGGAACCTGGAATGTTAGGTCCACGAATCGAGGTAAATTGGAAGTGGTCAAACAGGAGATGGCAAGAGTAAACACTGACATTTTAGAAATCAATGAACTAAAGTGGACTGGAATGGGTGAATTTAATTCAGACGACCATTATATCTACTACCGTGGGCAAGAACCCATTAGAAGAGATGGAGTAGCCCTCATAGTCAACAAAAGAGTCCAAAATGCAGTCCTTGGGTGCAGTCTCAAAAATGACAGAATGATCTGTTTGTTTCCAAGGCAAACCATTCAATATCATGGTAATCCAAGTCTATGCTTTAACCAGTAAATGCCTAAGAAACTGAAGTGGAATGGTTCTTTGATGATCTACAAGACCTTCTAGGACTAACACCAAAAAAAAGATGTTCTTTTCATCATAGGGGACTGGAATGCAAAAGTAGGAAGTCAAGAGATACCTGGAATAACAGGCAAGTTTGGCGTTGGAGTACAAAATGAAGCAGGCAAAGGCTCACAGAGATTGTCAAGAGAACACATTGGTCATAGCAAACAACCTTCTTCCAACAACACAAGAGAAGNAGAAAAGTTATGACCAACCTAGATAGTATATTCAAAAGCAGAGACATTACTTTGCCGACTAAGGTCCGTCTAGTCAAGGCTATGGTTTTTCCTGTGGTCATGTATGGATGTGAGAGGTGGACTGGGAAGAAGGCTGAGCACCGAAGAACTGATGCTTTTGAAGTGTGGTGTTGGAGAAGACTGTTGAGGGTCCCTTGGACTGCAAGGAGATCCAACCAGTCCATTCTGAAGCAGATCAGCCCTGGGATTTCTTTGGAAGGAATGATGCTAAAGCTGAAACTCCAGTACTTTGGCCACCTCAGGCGAAGAGTTGACTCATTGGAAAAGACTCTGATGCTGGGAGGGATTGGGGGCAGGAGGAGAAGGGGACGACAGAGGATGAGATGGCTGGATGGCATCACGGACTCGATGGACGTGAGACTGAGTGAACTCCGAGAGATGGTAATGAACAGGGAGGCCTGGCGTGCTGCAATTCATGGGGTTGTGAAAAGTCGGACACAACTGAGCGACTGAACTGAACTGAATTTCCTCTTTGTACTTGAGAGTCTGGATATGGGGATTAGGACTGCCTTAGGGCCAGGGCGGGTCTCCCGAGGTCATATCTGGACTTGTGATCCTTGCATTTTAGACAGGAAGTTTGGAGCCTCCCTGAGAAGCGACAAAGGTTAGGACGGAAGACTTCATTAGTGTGTTAGGATATTGTGAAAGTGAAATCTCTCAGTTGTGTCCGACTCTTTGTGACCCGTGGACTGTAGTCCATCCGTGGGATTTTCCAGGCAATAATACTGGAGTGGGTTGCCATTTCCTTCTCCAGGGGATCTTCCCAACCCAGGGATCGAACCCAGGTCTCCCGCATTGCAGGCAGATGCTTAACCTCTGCGCCACCAGGGAAGTCCTTAAATACAAGAATACAGTCTCCCAGAAAACCTCCCATAGAGACATAGAACTTCATATTCAAGTCAAAGATTTCAAGGGAGGGAAAGAAGCCAGGTTGAAAGAGGAAGGGGGAGGAGGCGGGAGAGGGGGGCGAAAGGGGTGGCCTTACAGACGTCTCCTGCCACCTACAGATGCCCAGGCGTTATAGGCCTTTCCCCTGGGCCTCCAGAGAAGGGAGGACTGGAACTCGGCCCTACCAGAAATACCAGAACCAGAATTCGAGTTCTCTGCCAAGAGGACATGTTCAGTCTCCAATCCTCAGCTCAGGCTGAGGGCCCTTTGACCAGATTCCTGCATCCAGGACCAGGGGACTAGAAAAACAGGGAAGGATAGGAAGGGTTAAGGAGAGGAAAGAGAGAGGGAAAGGGAGAGAGGTCAATAAAGTCTCTATTAGGATCCTTCAGTTTAGTAAATCTCGTGTTCCTCAAAAGAACTTTAAGGGCTAGCAATTCCCCATTAAACAGGAAGGAATCGCCCCTGGGTAGATCTGACCCACGTAGAGTAGCAGTGACAATAATCACGTTCCATCCCTTGTCTCTCTGATCACCTCCCAATGCACACAGAAAGAGACATTGTTCATCCAACTGACAGGCTCCACAACCTGTACCATACAAGCTACATTCTGATTCTTGCTGAAAGAGACAAAGTTCCTAGGCCAGGGATGGTCTTAAAATTCTGATAAACAAAAAAATAGAAAAAAATACAAACTCCCCCTGTGTTTTATGAAAAAATAAAATTATTAGGAAGTATCAACTTCAATACTGTTGCTAATCTTGCCACTTAAAACTCTCTGGGACTTCCCTGGTGGTCTGGTGGTTAAGACTTCACCTCTCAGCACAGCAGGAGTGGGTTTGATCCCTGGTTGGAGAATATCCCACATGCCACACAGTGCAGCCAAAAAATAAAGAAAGAAAAAATAAATCTGCCATGCTTTTCTCTAATTCTGAAATTCTCAGCCAATGACTGTCCTCAAGACCTTGAAGACTGCTGCAGAACATAAACACTTCTTAATATCTTCTTTTGAACAACTATTATAATTTCTTGGCACCTACCAATGGACTGTTTTACTATGACAAGGAATCATCCAGAACATTTTATTTCTTCATTTTCAAATAGTTCGGGAGTGCCTTTACAGGTACATTAAATACACTCAGGAACAGATACAACAGATCATACTGGAAGCTGTGGGTACTGAGAGACAGGTTCATTACACAATCGAAAAGGTATAGAGATGCAGTGTTGTAATGGCATGCTCTGTTTATAATAGCTGATGTATACCAGGAAACAAGAATCCAACTCAGAAAAAATGGGAAATAGAAGATTACATTTTTTTTTTTTTTAATGCCTCGAAGCCACCCAAGAGTGCAGAACTGGCTGGGCGCTGTGGGTTTGGCTCCTGCCTGTGTTCTGCAGCTCAGATCGGATCCACCCAAGAAGAATCCGGGGCTGGGACCAGATGGCTGAGGATACAGATTTAAATCATGAGCAAGAACCTCCCTGGTGGCCCAGTGGTTAAGACTCCATGCTTCCACTGCAGGGGATGTGGGTTGGATCCTTGGTTGGGGAACTAAGATTCCACATGCCACGTGTTGCAGAAAACAAAACAAAACACCATAAGTGGTGAGCAAACAACATGCCCTTTAGACACAAGTAATAGATAAGCAGCAATGAAAAAATGGTTTGCTGCAGGAGACTCGTGTGACATTGACATTGACATTGGAGTCGCTCAGTCGTGTCTGACTCTTTGCGACCCCATGGACTGTAGCCTACTAGGCTTCTCCGTCCATGGAATTTTCCAGGCAAGAATACTGGAGTGGGTTGCCATTTCCTTCTCCAGGAGATCTTCCCGACCCAGGAATCGAACCCGGGTCTCCCACATTTTAGGCAGAGGCTTTACCGTCTGAGACACCAGGGATGGATCTACTGTATAATACTCATGTGCAAGGGAGTGTCTTTCACAGTATCTCAGAGATACTTTTCTTTTTCTGGCTTTGATCGCTTCCTTGTTTCATGCTCCACTCTCAGCCCTTATCTTTCTTAGTTTGGGTGTTTGCTTCGACCTGCAATGATGTGTCTAGAACATGGACTGTCATGGGGGCCGGGCAATGGGTTGAGTTTTAAATTAATGTCCTTGCTAGAAGCCCAGAAAAATTCTCCCATTGGAAGTCAACTACAGAAAGTTGACTGTAGTCCCCCACTGAATCCCCCACTCAGTAGTCTGTGACCAGAGGAAGCACTTGGATCCCTCTGTCTGCCAGTCCTGGCATCTTTCAGCACATGGGCTGGTGGTGCTGAACAATTCACTGCTTCAGAGTAGCTGGTATGATAGATAGCAGATCCAATGCAAATATACAGACTTGTCCAGTAGAATAGTAAATCAAACCAACCAGAATGGCAAATTAAATTATTAAGAACCTGGAGGCATGTGACCCTTGCCAGCCTAAAATATTTATGGGAATAAAGCATGCTCACACTATGTGGGAATATAAGGGTAAAATGGAGATACTACAGTGATTACAACAAGGAGAAAAAAGGCATCTTCTTCAGAGAAGTATCTCTAAGTGAAGAAATGGCATCACATGGGAAGTGTCTACCCCGGGATTTTGGGTTATTTCATTTGGTGACTCAGATTCCTCTAAGGGCGGTAACTATAGATTATTTCAGCTCCAACCTTATCATGGAAAAATAAAACGCTGTCCATGCACTTTGGAGGTAAAGAAAGAAGTGTCAGGTCACAAGTGACTTAAAGCATCTTAGAGAAGTAATGCTGTCAAGGGGGTGTAAAGGTCAACATCACATGGACCCTGAATCCCAAAGCAACATCCATCTCTCTGTAAAGTGCTTTCTTCCAATGGGCAGCACAGATGTATAAATTGACCTCAGTTTCTGCAACACCTAAAGAGATCATTAATTCTCAAGATAAAAGTAAAGGTTTCATCGGAACCACTGACCTCCAATACTCTGGCCAACTGATGCAAAGAGCCAGCTCACTGGAAAAGACCCTGGTGCTAGGGAAAATTGAAGGCAGGAGGAGAAAGGGGTGGCAGAAGATGAAATGGTTGGATAGCACCACCAAATCAATGGACATGAATCTGAGGAAATTCCAGGAGATGATGAAGGACAAGGAAGCCTGATGTGCTGCAGTCCATGGGGTCTCAAATAGTCGGACATGATTTAGCAACTGAGCAACAATAATATGTAATGTGAAGATGTCCAGTTTGTCAGTTGATGACATTGTTGCTTTCTTACAAGGAGGATAATTACCCCCATCAGACTGGAATTGTTCCTTGCCACTTAGAAAAGGGGATAATGTCCTGATCATCTTGACTCTTAGATGAGGCTATAAACACTGCAACCGGGTTAGAATGTCTCTGCACATTTTTTGAGTTTAGAAACAAAAAACGTTTAAAGCAAACACAAAACACCTCTGTAACTGATCTAAATCATATCAAACCATAAACTACCTCTGTAACTGATCTAAATTGTATCCAACCATAAAGAAATTACCTTGTAACTGAGTTCAGCTGTATCAAACGATAAAGAAACTAACAGGTATTAAGCATTTCCATATCAAATGTTGCAAATACAGTGTTTGCATTTTGCACACATAGAAATATAAATCTAAAGGGTTTATTCTTTTACTAGCCTCATTTCAAACTTTATTTTTTCATTCTCTTTCAGAAACTGACTTTACTAAACCACATACATGCATATTAAGATCTGAGAAGAGGCTTTGGCGGCTGTGGTTCCTTCCACCTCATTCTGAGAAGACGAGTGTGCTGTTAGTGGGAAACAGCCACCCAAAGTNAAGGGGATGACAGAGGATGAGATGGTTGGATGGCATCACTGACTCGATGGACATGAGTTTGAGTAAACTCCAGGAGTTGGTGATGGACAGGGAAGCCCGGCGTGCTGCAGTCTATGGGGGTTGCAAGGAGTCAGACACGACTGAGCGACTGAACTGAACTGAATTGTATGATCTAGCAGTTCTATTCCTATATTTTTATCCAAAGATTTATATACTATACAAGTGTCCATAGAAACTTTATTCATAAAAACAACCAAAAAAAATGATTAAAATGTCCAGGGACAGGTAAAGGAATACACTCATTGTGATAGTTATATAACAGAATACTACTCAGCCATAAAAAGGAACAAACTAATAATGCAGACACCCACAAGGATGTCTCTCAAAAACGTCAAGCTGAACGAAAGAAACCAGACACAAAGGAACATACACTGTCTGATTACTCCTCCAGAGAAGACTAACCTGTGAGGACCAGGGATGGGAAGTGAGGATTACTAGGGAAAAGCACAGGGAAATTCTGGAGGTAACAGAAAAATTCTATACCTCATTGTAGTGGTGATCACACGGTACACACGTTTTTCAAAGCTCATCAAACTGCTTAAAATGGGTACATTTTATTGTGTGAGAATTGCACCTCAATTGTTTGTTTGTTTGTTTCCAATGAATGTGGGCAAAAGGTTAACAAACCATTTCCTCTTCTGCTTGAGAATCTGACCTTTGGTTAACTGTCTAGCTATGTCCCCTGGTAACCAGATACAGGTAGAGTGTTAATGATTTAACTAAGGACACTGCTTATGGTAACAATCACCCCTATTGGAAGCTGCGTGTGAACAGGGAGAAACTAGAAATGAACCAAGAATGTCTGAGAGAAGCCATAACCCTGAGCTTCCTGGAGGAAAGTGACTCCTGACACAGAGCATGTCCCTTGTGGAGACTCTGGAAGCTAGGTCTATGCAACTGTTGAAAGACATATGGCTCCTGTGAAGCATAGGACTTGGAAGCCCTACCCAGTGCGGATGTCATCCACTTGTGTGTGGGCTAGCACCTAAGATCCAAACATATAGTCTTGATGGCTATATAAATTGCTCCATGGGAACCTCCCTGGTGGTACAGAGACTAAGACTCCATGCTCCCAGTTCAAGGGGCCCAGGTTTGATACCCGGTCAGGGAACTAGATGCCACATGCAGCAATTAAGGGTTCCCCTGCCTCAACTAAAGATCCTGTGTGCCGCAACTGAGACCTGGTGCGGCCAAATAAATAAACAAATAAATACTTTTTTAAAAGATCACTCCATGATTGCTTTAGAAAAAGATGATGTAGCCCCACTCCTGGCCATCTGTGTTCCCTGCATGTCTGAACAGATGTTTGCAAGGGTGGTCTTTGGTCGTCTTGAAGGTGGGACTGGATATTTAATAGACTAAGAAGACCCCCTGATGGACATGGCAATGTGTATCTCACAAATGGCCATAAAACGATGACACGTTTACCTCGTAAATTATCAAGGGATTGCAAATCTAGTCCTAAAGCAGTGCCAGGCACAGAGTAAGTACTCAATAGACATTTGTTGACTTGTTGAATGAAATCAAGATTGCAATGAGATACCAGTTAATATCAACTGGAAAAAAATCAAGAAGTCTGACAATATTGAATTCTGGAGAAGATATACAGCAACTGGATCATTTCACACTTTGCTGGTAAGTCAAACAGCAAATCAATTTGACATTATCTTGTGAAGTTGGAAACTTTCATTTCTACAACCCAGAATTCTACTCCTAGATATGTCCAAGATAAATTTCTGCACATGTACACCTGGGGACATGTATAAGAAAGTTCATGGTGTCTGTTCATAGTAGCAAACCAAACTTCCACAGACAAGATTATGGATGTATAAACTATTGTACATATCAAAATGAAAGAATGACAGCTACATGGAACAATATTATAACAAATTGTTCTCTGACCACAAAGTAACTAAATTCAAAATTAATAATAATTAAAAGTATATTTGAAACTAAAATATTCTTTGTTGACTGCTCATTGAAGATTTAGTTTCTCACAGGAACATTTCCCAGTTTGGGAAGAACAAATGTGGTGCTGGACTGCCTAGCACAGCCCAGGAGGGCTCAACAGTTTGGTATTGACACCACACTATCCATGTGACAGCTGAGGAAGCCAACACACACACTTTCAATGGTACAGCCTTTCCCACCACCCACAACCCCAGGATAAAGTCCGAGCTTTCTGAGGGGCTTCAAGGCCCTGAGTGGTCTGCCCCTGGTGACTGCCCAGCACCCCCCAGTTCCTCTTCTGCACGCCTCAGCTGCACCAAACTGCCTGGACTCCAGGCCTCTGCACCTTCCCCTTCCTGTCCCCAGCCAACAGCCCACTAACCTGGCTCCTTCTGAGAGATGAGCTCTTCAGAACTCATTTCTCTGGGATGAGCCCCCGACGCCCCACAGGGCCAGACGGCCTTTGCCTCAGTGTCCCCAGTCAAGACCTCGCCTGCCATGTGCTGCCTGCCTGTTGGTCTGTGCGCCCCACTTACTGTAATTTTTCATAATGTATGTGGTGCCACCACAGTCACCTGATGCCCAGCAGGGTACATGGCACACAGCTCAATAAGTCTCGTCCTTGTTGGGGTGCCTTGTGCATTAGAGAGCACACAGCGCTGTCTGGGTCCAGTGTGGAGGTGTGGTGGCAATGGTAGGGCTCCCTCAAGGTGCAGGTGACACCCCCAGGAAAAGGATTAGTCCTCCCACCGGTGATTCTCTCAAGGGGCCTGGGAGAGTGTCCCGGCCGCCTGGAGGAGCATTCCATCCCAGAGACGGCGGGAGGCAGCAGGCAGGATGCTGAGTGCCAGCTCACAGGCCGCGGCTTCCAGGGGCTCGGGAACCGCTGGAGTCCAGCAGCAGCCCCACCGAGTTCAGCCAGCGCAAGAAACGCCACAAGGCTTCCGAGGAAAACGGGGCTGGAAGCACAGCACGCAGAGATGTCACCAACGATACACTCAAAAAGTCTTAAAGTGATAAAAATGACAGCACAGGTTTACTTATGTTACGTGGTTAAGAAATACAGGAATACTACAATAAATGTGGGGTTTACCTTGAAGAAGATGTGAAGCCAGTTTACAGAAATGGGTAGGGGGGGAGGTTGTGGCTTGTGAGTTATTGTGAAGTGTCTGAAATCGGATGGGAAATTGTAACACAGATGTAGGGGTATGGCTCAGCACGTTGCTGATTGGTGAACTGAAGCAGCTGGCAGATATCTGAGGTGTGTGTCTTGCACATCTCTAGGTGGTTGTGGTCCATTCAGCTGGGTGCAGTTTTTACTTTCTATTTTCACCTATTTCTCATAAACAAAATTGCACATAAACAAAGGAAGTTTGAGACTTCCCAGGAGGTCCAGTGGTAAAGACTCCATGCATCTACTGCAGAGGGCATGGGTTTGATCCCTGGTGAGGGAACTTAGATCCCACGTGCCACACAGTGCAGCCAAAAAGAGAGAAAAATAAATCTGCCTATGTTCAAATTGTTCCCAAATATATCAATCATGTTGAAACAAATTCACATTTTCAAAGCAAGCATTTTAGCAAAACTGTATTTTTTTAGGATTCCCTCCTATAACCAGATTTTTTCAGTAACATCACAGACTAAGAGATCCAGCTGAACCAAGGGTACTCACCCAATGGACAGAGAAGCCCTGGTGGGCTGTGATCCATAGGGTTGCAAAAAAGTCTGACAGGACTTAGAAGCTAAATAACAACAACAACTACATCATAAAATTGTATCATGAAATTCCTCAAGCTGTGGCTCAAGGACCCACACAGGCTGAAGAGGGTCCTGGGATCAGAGTCTCCCAACTGAGGGATGTCAGCCAGAAGTGCTGTGGTGGAAGATGCTATGGAGAGAGGGTTGGAGCAGGGAGGATGAACACTGATCAGCCTAAGTAGGTGTCCGTCACCACCACCAAGCAAATGAGCCTAGCTCTAGAAATGGGCTCAGGTCACAAACCTGGGACTCCATGGCAGATTCTGAGGAAACTGGTTTGGGAAAGTCTTTACTTCTCATCCACTGCAGAAGGGAAGAAAGAAGAGACATGTTCCTAGGACCAGACAGTAAGTGTAAGTGTTAGTCACTCAGTCGTGCCGAACTCTTTGTGACCCAGTGGACTGCAGCCCACCAGGCTCCTCCGTCCTCAGTCCATGAGATTTTCCAGGCCAGGATACTGGACCAGGCTGAAAGGGCTGGCCAAAAATAATCACAGGAAGAAGTAGGGGCAAGTGTGCCACCCAGATCCACCAGAGCCCAGGTGATGGTGAACAAGCTGACCTCTGGCCCAGAGCTCACCCAGGGCTCACTTGCAGGCATGAGAGCTGGGGAGGCCTCCAGGCCAAGGGCAAGGAGGCCTGAGTGGCAGATGACGAGGATGGCCAATGCCCCTGGGTTGGGCTCTAATCCTGTGTCAGTCCCACTATCTGACCCTCAGCTTGGTGACCTTATCAGAGCAGCCTGGTGTGTGCTTGCCGGCCTCAAGTTGCTCCCCTTATAGCAGCTATTCCTCTGCGAGCCCTGAGCATAGGCAGATGAAGACCCCAAGTGTCCAAAGTCTGTCACCGCAACCAGATGTTGAGCCCTACATGCAGGCCCTGACCTCACCTCTGGATCATCTGACTTTTAAGACAAACTCACTTCCCAAAGGTGACAGCCCTGCCTGCTGTGACCTCATGATGTCTCTCCCAGCTAGTCGGCCAAAGGCGAGCGAAGATTTAAACACAGCTCTCCAGATTCAGGCCTAAAACCAGGTGGCCCTGTCCCCTGCCACTTTCCTCCATGCTCACAGAGACTCCTGATGAAAGGCCCCGATGGTTCTACTCAGATTGGGCTGAGCTGAGGGCTGGGAGCGGATCTGCCTTCAGCTGCAGGGCTGGCCAGGGCCTGTCGCAGAGGCGCCCGGAGCAGGGATGGACATGGCTTACAGGAGCTGTGCAAGGGTGGGGAGGCGTGAGTCAAGCGGAAGCTGGTGTGTGCGAGGAGGTGCAGGTGGGAGGTGCAGGCAGGCGGGGATGTCTGGACTTTACCCAGAGGCTGAGGAGTGAGGGAGGTGGCAGGGCCAGGCAGGGCCCATGAACTTGCTCTGCGGGGCTCACTTAGAGCCCTGGAAGCGCTGGAAGTGGACTCGAGGACCTAACAGTGACGAGGGTCCTGCAGCCCCAATCCCAGGTCATATAATCATGTGGACTGTCTATTAAGCTCCTTCTTCCATTCAAAACCCTCCGAGCCTCAGCATCTCACCAGGTGCAAGATCCAAAGTCCCTGTGTTCCCTTTGACACCTTGCCTCTGTCTCTACGTGCCTACCTCTGTCTTCAGGGCTCATTCCCCTCCACCTTGCAGGCCTGCTGGCTGGTCTTCAAAAGTGCACCACAGCTGCTCGCATGCCCAAAGCCTTCGCATGGGCTGTCCCTCCATCAGGAAGGTTTTGCCCTCAACACCCTCACTTCCTGTCCCACACCCGCCTCCAGTCTCCTCCCAAAAGCTGCCTGTCAGAGAGGTCCTCTGATCTCTCTGCACTGCAGGCCTCATCTCCACCTGCTCAGCCTTCCCCACGTCACTCCTCCTTCCGCCCTGCATCACCACCACCCTCACCTCCTTCTCTCAGTCAGCGGCCCACGCGCCTGCCAGCATGCAGCAGGCTTCTGCTGGGTTCCCTGCAGTGGTGAGAGATGGCAGCGATGCCAGCAGTGGACCAGATAACCGAACGCACGGTCCTGACAGAAGCCTTACGAGACGGCGTCACGAGCCAGCTGACCGGCGGCTGAGGCTTCAGCAGGCCACGTGTCCACAGTCACCCCTTACCCTTACTGGCAGGTGGTCCTTGGCTAGGGTCCCCCACCTCCACGCCCCTCTGTCTCCCCTCCCAAGGTCTGAGAGTGCCCACCAGTCAAGGAACAGGGCCAGGGAGCCTAGGGTTCCCCCTCCCGCTCCAGCTTCAGGCCTGTCCTGTCCTGGGCAGCTCCTGGCCATGGAAATGGAGCCAGAGAGAGCAGAGGTTCTTTGTTTGCTCCCTGCTATCCCCACAACATGCCTGGCCATCTGGCAGGCTGTCAAGATCTCTGGGCTAATGAGAAAATGCATTTAGCTCTTCCCTTGCGCCAGACACAGCCCTTGCTGTGTTACACACATCACCTCATTCGGGCCTCACACAGCAGGGGGAGGAGGTAGCACATTGCCCATCATGACAGATGAAGGGATAGAGGCACCCAGATGGAGGCCGCTGGGGCCACGCGGCCACGCCAAGGCCTGACGTGCAATCCCTCTGATGCTGCTGACGGCAGGACCTGAGGCGGGCTCCCACGCTGGGGTCTGCAGTAGGTGCAGACATCAACCAAGGGTCAGGGTGAGGAGTGACACAGGTTTGGGCTGAGGCTTTTGGAGTCCGAGGGCCTGAACCCCAACCACACACGTCCCCAGCAGCCCGGTCCCCAGCCCCTTCCCTCTGTAACGCTGCCCCGCCCTCCTCCTCCTGGCTGCCCTCAGATGATGCTTCGCAAAAAAGGCAGAGAGGCCCCTACAGGAGATGCTGCCGGGCTCCAGGGCCTGACAGGGCCCTCCTGCCCCTGTCCTGGCCTCTAACTCCCCCCTTTACAAGGGGTGACAGGATGACCTCTGTTGGTGACCAAAGTCTCATTCCCAGAACACTCTGCCTCTAACTAGCACTCTGAGGCTCTCTCCCCGACTCTGGCTGGAAGGACTCCAGGATAGTGTGCAGGGTCCCCTGCTCCTCCCAGGCCACTGCCTCCCCAGGCCTCTAGACACAGAGAGGGGCAGCCTTTCCTCCTCAGACACTCAGCTAGCACCTGGCGTGCTTCTACCACTAGCCAACGTGCCTTCTCCAGCTCTATGGTGGGAATTCTTTGAGAAAAGAGGAAAAAATTTCGTGTTTTTCTTGAGCACCTATTGTGTTCTAGGGCCTGTCCTGCGCTCAGGGGTGCAGAGCAGTATGTGTTGTGACCCTCGTCCTCCCACAACAGCACCTGTCTTCCCCAAGTGGAGCCTGCATCCAACAGAGGGTCAGAAAGACCTCTTGGCAGCTGTGCAGAGAGGCTGAGGCTGGAGGCAGGAAGAGCAGGCCAGAGACTCGGCAGCCTGTCCCAAACCCCAACCTTGACAGCTGGGAAAAGGCAGGAAGCATGGGCTGGTCGTGGGGACCTGGGAAGCCCAGTCGCTTGAAGGGTGGTGCCTCGGTACCTCACCCAGAGGAGGAGGTGTCTGTACCATCTGCCTGGGGTAGGGGATGTTAGGACTGTCAGCAGTACTGGAGGGTGCTGGTAGTCAGAAGCCAGCTGACCCTGTAGGGCACAGACTGGGTAGATCCCTCCCAGGAGCTCCCCATCAGCACCAGGATGTGATTGCAAGCTCGCAGACCCTGGGGTTAAATAGGACTGAAATGATCACGTGGCCAGTATTGCTTGATGTGCGCTGGCCACATGCGACTGACCCCTCCCCACAAGAGGTATGGGAAGTGAAGGGGGGGTGAACAGAGGGCTCCAGGTTAAATAAAGCCCCCTGGTCTTCAAACATCTTCTTGAGAAGATGGCTTTAAAAGGAAGCTTGTTAAACCTACAAAGCACCCTCAGCCAAGACGGGAGCAAAGATCCCTGAGGGCCTTGCCAAGCTGGCACACAGAGCAGAATCTAATGAGGTAAATCTGAACAGGGACAAACTGTGCAAAAGCCAGTGGCCCAACACCAGAGGGTGTCTGACTCAGTATAAGTGAGTGGGAAAACACTGAAGTTTTGCCTGCAGAGCATTCCTGCTGAGCCCGAGAGGAGTGCGAGTCCCCGCGGCACTTCTGTCCTGTGCTCTCTGCAGGCTTGTGCTGCTCTTTGAGGCACAGGAGGCCTAAAGCCTGTTGCCTTTCTGACTTATTGATTTCTAGGTGACCTCACCCACTCCCGTGGCTTCAATTGCCGTCTAAAAGCTGATGAACTCCAAATGATATCTTTCTAGCATACACGGCAGGCTCTCCCGTAGGACCGGAGCAGGAAGCTTTGCCTCCTTGAATGAACTCCTTGGAGGCTTCAACGGCACCCACTCTCAGCAGCACTTCCAAACCTGATTTGGGATCTTTGCTCTAAACCTGGTCTTATTCCCTCTCGGTTGGTGTCACCAGCGGCCCTAGCACACATACCATCAACTGTGGTGCTGGCCCTGTTCACACCCACACTGGATACCAGTCCACCCAATACCCACCAAAATTTTCTCAACCCCATCCACTTCGCTCCTTGGCACCACCCGTGTTCAAGCCACCTGCGTTACTTGCTTGGGTAACTGTGGCAGCCTCCTTACTGTGTTCGACTCAGCAGCTTTCTCTCCAGTCCATTCCCACACTCCCTTCTTAAAGCCCTTCAAGCTTTCATGAGGCCCTTAGGATGAAGATCAACAGCCTCGCGGCCACCAGGCCTGATCACAGTCTGGGCCCTCTGTCCTCTGCACACACAGCAGCTCCCCTCCTCCGGCCTATCACTTCAGCCAGCCTCTTTCAGCCCCTTCCGTGGAGCACACAGACCCAGGGCCTCTGCATGAGCTGGCAGAGGGAGAGTCTCTTCTCCCACCAGAGACTTCCCTCGTATCATTTCGATCATCACTTCCTCCGGGAAGGCTGCCCTTAGCTGACTGGGTCTAACCCACCTACCGCACCTTCTCCGGGCACCACACATTCATCACAGCAGTAATTTGACATTTATGTGTGATTGTTCGATTCACAGCTGCTCTCCTCTGTACTCAATATGACCAGTAAGATGGGAATAATGCCTGATTATGACACTGAACCCCTAATTTCTATAGCACAATGCCCTCCATACAGTTGATGTTATATACACACACACACATATATATAAAGAAAGCAGTACTGGTACAAAGGGAAATACAGATGGTGTATCACAGTTCTTACATATTAAGAGATTTATTTTAAGGAACTGGCTCACACAATTGGAAATAGCAAGTCCGAAGTCTGCAGAGCAGACCAGCAGATGGGAAACTCAGACAATTTCTAAAACAGTCCTGAGGCTCAACTTCTTCCTCCCTGGAAAAACCTCAGTTTTCTCTTCTTAAGGCTTTCGAATGATTGCTTTTGGTTGGTTAACCCGAGATAAAGCCCACACACATGATTGAGGATAATCTACTTTACTTTAAAGTCAACTTTCATAGCAATAACTAGGCTAGAGTTTGACCAAATTCCTAGGCAACACCATAGCCAAGCCAAGCTGACCCAGAAAATGTAACCATCACAGACAGCAAAGAAAGCATCAACCCAAGGAGAGGCCAACAGTGAGATAACACTGGAGGTGGAACAGGCTTGGACCATGATAAGCTTATTTTCACACACTGGAGGAAATCCCAGCAGAGATGTTCTGTTAAGAGCAGAACACTCCGAGATCTCTGAAGAAAGCTCAGCCCTGGTCCCCAGGGCCAGAGAGATTCAGCCAGGATTACAGTCTGGGGTGTCGGAGGAGGGTGGGGGTAGGTCTCCCATTGTGAGGTCCAGGTAGAATGTTCGGCTCAGACTGACCCCAGTCCTGGCTGATCTTCGACTGCGTCCTCATCCCCACTCTCCTGTCAAGTGTGAGCATTCTGGCTTATAACAAGATGCCACCACCTCCTTCTGTTCAAGAGCAGACACTTGCAGAACCAGTGGAGGTCACGAGGACATGGCCTCACTCCTGCCAAGGTCAGATCTGCAAATTTCTCAGTAGATGGTTCTAGTGGGGAAGTGCTATAAGGACTCAGAAATATGCATTCTTAGAAACTGATGAGGAATGCAGTCTTGGGTTCTTGAAGAATAATAAGAAAATTCAAGAATCCGGAGAAGAGCAGGCACAGGAGGGGCACTGCAGGGGAATTTGGAATAGGGGAGCTGAGTCAACAGAAACAGAAACCAAGCTTCAGGGAGCCGAGTACCTGGACACCGGAGCCCCTGGGCCAGCCACCAGAGAAAGGCTCTGAGCACCTGGGGCTAGAAGAAAGCATAGCCCGGTGTCCAGGTGTCCAAGATAGAATTTTGCCTGGAGGAGGCTGACAACTAAATCCAAGATCCCCAGGAAAGGGCACCCTCTCCAGGAAGGAAGTTTTCATTCAACAAATGTTCACTGGTCATCTACCTTCACAACACTTGACCCTTTGCTGGATGCTAGCGAGCCACACAGTCCTTGCTCTCGATGTGAAGTGAGTGAAACAGGCTAAAGAGCTAACTGCACAGGCCCAGGCAAGTGCTATGACAAAGGACACGTCCGTGGAGACAGCCTAGAGGGCGGGATTGGGAAACTCCACAGAGGAGGCACCTTGAGAGGAAAGCTGGTTGGACAGGGAAGGGGTGGAACATTCGAGGCTGCAGGGGGCCGGCGCATAGGCTTGGAGGCATGGAGAGCTGAGCCTGTTAGAGTAAAGAGAGCACAGAGGAGGTGCAGCCTCTGACCTCACAATACCCAGGCCCACTAGGCCAGCCTTGCGACTTGCAAACTCTGGTGCCCTCCTCCAGCCCGGGCGCTGCCCGAGGCCCTGGGCAGCCTCCAAGTGCAGCGTCCTCCTGAGGGCTGCACCCTTCCCGCTGCCCAGGGGCATGTCTCTACTCACCAATTATGAGGGGCTTCGGCATCAGATCGAGAGGCTGGTGCGGGAAAATGAGGAACTGAAGAAGCTGGTGCGGCTCATTCGGGAGAATTATGAGCTCAAATCAGCGATCAAGACACAGGCGGGCGGCCTGGGCATCAGCGGGTTCAACAGTGGGCTCAATGAGGCGGCGGCCAGTGCTTCTCCACACCAGGGTAACTGCAAGAGGCTGAGTTCAAGAAAAGTAGGGAGGGAAGGGTGAGACCGCAACCACAAGGGAGGGAGTCTGTGTGTTCAGGTCTGGGGAGGAGGGCATAGACAGCAACAAACATGGGGTCAGCAGGCCCCCTGGTAGGGGGGCGGTGAGGACACAGGACAGTCAAGATAAAAGGACAAAACTAGGTGCCAGCTCCATTCGCCTGACAGCAGGAACCCTTGCCCGAACCCTCCCCTCAGGTGAACTTGCAAGCAGCTCCACAGACTGAATTTTCCAGCCCTGAAACCCAAATATGCTGTCCCACTGGACCCGACACAGCACCCACCCTCAGCTTCTCCACCCC